>CM034151.1:867350161-867891572 GCA_019776745.2 Taxus chinensis | reverse complement strand
GCCACCAATAAAAGCAGAGGCTTTCCCCAAAAAAACCTAATCTAAACTACCAAGGAGACAGGGAGAGAGAAATGCATAAAAATAAACCTAAGCTAAGGAGGTGATGCACCGAGGAATGAAGAACATATGTCTTGCAAATAAACACAAACCAATAAAATGTAATGCAAAAGATATGCACAGATAGCCAGATTCACAGTGAAGATCGGAAGGACGCAAATAAACACGTAGAGGGTTGAGAAAACATCCACAGATATGCATTAATTTGCTCCAAGGGGGATACAACACTGTAAAATGCCAAGAGGCAAGGTTGCATTACAATTTCAAATGGGAAGGTCCTTTGCTCCACAAATCCAACTGCCAGGGAGAAGAAGGGAGGAGGCACAAAACAAAATGTCCAACCAAGGAAAACCACAGCAAAAGGAGAGTGCCAACAAAGAGGAAGAAATTCAAAGTCTGAAGAGTTGGGCTCTTAGATTTGGGATGACAAAGATCCCCTTGATGGTTAGGCCTACAGAAGAGGTTGGGGTTGGAGAACAAATGGTGGTCAGGACTGATTCTGTTGCAGTAGAAGAAGGAGATCTTACAGTCCCAACTTGTCCTCTAGAGCAACAGATCGAAGAGTTTGACTTGACGAACTTCATGCTGGAGGAGGAGCTCATTCAAGAGCAAGATTGTCTTCGAAAATTGGAGGAGGAAGAAGCTGCTCCAAAGGAAAAAGAAGAGGAGCACATCCTAGTTGTGGAGGAGAAAATTGCGGATCCAAGGGCTTTGAGCGCAAATCAGGCTATGGGAGAACCTTCAGTTCTTCTTTCTATTTCATTTCTCTCGAGTTCTAGTGCTGAAGAAGATTTTTATCTCTCAAACTCAATGTCGGAGAGTGAAGGAAACCATGGTGGTCAGGTTACAGAACAAGAAGACACCATGGAGGAAGTTTAGCATTCGCAGCAGGAAAGCAATGAGGCAGTTTATCTGTCAAATTTGGAGGACTGTTTTGATGGAGAGGAGTCGGTTGAGTTTCCACCTTTCTCTTTTTCATCATCCCCATTCCAAACACTCGAGTCTGCTGTCATGAAGGAGAACATTCATTTACAGCAGCCTGCATCTTATAGCAGCTCTTTGGAACCAAGATTGGAAGATTTTAATCTTTCACAATCAGCCATGGAGGAAGAGAAAGGACAGAGGAATTTCACCATTTCTTCCACGCCATCCATTCAAGGAGGTCTACAAGAGAACTCCATTCCTGGAGTTGAAAATCAGAGCAATGGGCATACTCAAAGGATCATGTCATGCCCAATCAGATACTTGGCTTCATTGGAGCCAAGGGAGAAGCCAAAACCAGTCATGCTCGCTTCTGAGCATGAGGTGTGAGATACAAAGTACCAAGGATCAGCTGCCATACCTCTTCAATTCAAATGCAGAGCAACTAAAAGAGGTATTGGATTTGCCTTCAGCTGATACCTTGATGATTTGGGTAGAAGACCAGCTTCTTGTTGATTTTCCATCCATCCAAACAGCCATGATCAGTGCCAAATCAATTGCATGGCTGCCAATTTTGAAGAAAGGAAGCTATTTTGCACAACCAGTTGCAGGGTTTGTTTAGCTCATCCTTGCTTCCAGTTAGAGTAGAGTAGGTAGGTGTTTGCTTTCAGGCAGAAGAAGTGCTTGTGCACACTCTGCATGTTCCATTTGGGGGCATGCATGATTTTCAATTTTGTACATAGTTTTTGGTGTTGCTGGTTTTTACTCTTGCATAGTTCATTGCAGCGGATTTTGGTGAGAACAACTCTTAAGTTGCGTGTTCTCAGAGAAGAAGTTCAGATATCAGGTTGGCTTCAAGTTGCTTATGACTCCATGCCCAATGAATTGCTAAAGGGCCACTGATCTTCTACCTGGCAGGCAGGTAATCCCGTTGAGTCGCCAAATTGTTGTATATTTTCCCCTCTCCGGCGGAATCAGGGAAAACGCGGGTTTGGGAGTCGGTGAGGACAGGGCGGAGAAGCACGAGCATAGAACATGTTGCGCATCCTCCCAAGCCCGATGCATATGCACAGCCACCTCCCAAACCCGACTGGAACAGATCAGAGAGGCGGAAACCAGAGGCGGAAAGACACGACAAAGGGACATGTCGGGGTTTCTTCCAAACCCGACAAAGAAGAAAATATGTATGCGGGTCTCCAAATCCCGCGCCAAAGCAATCGCGAAAAACCAATCGGTGCGGGCAAGCCAGGGAAGCATGGTGGAATAACATGTCGGGTGGTCTCCAAAACCCGACGCAAAAGACATGCGGGTTTCGAAGTCGGGAAAACACGTCGGGGAAGCACAGACATCAAACACATGCCGGGGCTTCTTCCAAACCTGATTCGAAATACAGTTCGCCATAATGAGACGAGTTAGGTGCGGATGTGGAGGTGGTTGGGGGAAATTCTGAATTTCTCTTCTCCCTCATTTTTCTCATATAAAATGTAAGGAGGGGGCTGTTTTTCAAGGTTGGACATTTTTTTTTGTGCCTCCTCCCTTCTTCTCCCTAGCAGGTGGATTTGTGGAGCAAAGGACCTTCCCATTTGAAATTGTAATTTAACCTTGCCTCTTGGCATTTTGCAGTGTTGTATCCCCCTTGGAGCAAATTAATGCATATCTGTGGATGTTTTCTCAACCCTCTACGTGTTTATTTGCGTCCTTCCGATCTTCACTGTGAATCTGGCTATCTGTGCATATCTTTTGCATTACATTTTATTGGGTTTGTGTTTATTGGCAAGACATATGTTCTTCATTCCTCGGTGCATCACCTCCTTAGCTTAGGTTTATTTTTATGCATTTCTCTCTCCCTGTCTCCTTGGTAGTTAGATTAGGTTTTTTGGGGTAAACCTATGCGTTTTATTGGCGCATCTGAACAGAGGAATAGGAGCCGGCCTTCATCCGGAGAGCTTTTCCGATTTCGCAAGGTCCCACACTTGGGAAAAGCTCCATGTTGTGCAATCGCACTGAGATTCTCAACCGATCAAGTTGCAGAGTCCCAGGGGTGCTGTGATTCGACACCAACAATTCCTTCTCCTACACCATTCTTAAGGCCATACTACCCAAGTTCCAAACATGCACACACAAACATTCATTTTACATACAACATTCATATAATAAAATAAAAATTGCAAGGTTTAAGTCCCTACCTTGCCATTGCAAGAACCTTTGATCCACAATCACAACTCTAAGCTCCTTCCAAGATCAAGCCCAAATCCAAAACAAGCTCCAATACTCTAAGAAAGAAACTCAAGCCAAAAATCTCCCAAAATGCAAGTGCACAACTCAATCAAGTAACCCCCAAAATATCAAAATAACTTGTATAAACAGAGAAAGATGAGAGGAGGGTGAGGTGGCTCCATGTAGGATGCCACATCACTTCTCAACTCCACATCACCAAGTCAAACATCAAAACCAAGGCTAATAAATTGGTGGGTGAGGATATGACAAATTCTTCCACACACAAACTCTCACTCCATACCTCTAAGGACAAAAATAAAAGCTCATGTAAGAAAGTGCAATAAATTTCACCTTTTTACCTTCCAAATCACATAATGGGGTCTAATATTGATCCCTTACACCATAGGTATAGTTGGTAGGTGAATTTAAGAGGTGTGGACCACAAACCTCTAAAAATAACTCCAAAGTCAAATTTCGGGATGGGTTGAGTGCACAACATCCAAATTAATTAAAATCCAACTCAAAATCCGAAAGATCACAAGGACAATCTACACCAATTAAATGCCCCTTTATCACATCCCCAAACAATTTAATTAACATGATTAATCAACTTAAGTAAGAGCAAATTAATTAACAATAATAAAATGAAATACATCACAATAATAAATCACATACTCCACAAATAATTAAGAGCGAAAAAGGGAAAAAACACACACATAGCCCATGGTCACATTTTGAGGTCATCCCCCCTATGGGGACCTCCTAACAACCTAACAACACATAACAACATAACTGAGCATAAAGATGTCATAGTGACCTTCGTTGCAACCATCTGATATTTCTGTTATGGATAGTTTCCTATCCCCCTCTTGTTTGTTGTGATATAAGAACCTACAAAAATCAACAATACCTCTTCAACCTCGTGGCCACATCAAATATATCAACAATAAAATACATGCACATCCGTCAATAAACATCATCATATCACATAATTAAATCATCATCAAAGCTAATCAATATTATCAATCGTTCACAATTTTCTAACATTTCAATTTTGCCATTTCATCAACAATAATGAGATCACAAGACTAGCTTGATCATCAAACAAAATCAACACGTCAATAATATAAAGAGTAAATATATGTAAAATAACAACACTAGATCATCATCAGTACTAAAATATTTTTCATTCATATAATCCACAATATGAGTCACCACATGTCCATAACTGAAATATTTACATTGTCTATTAAAATGCAAATCAAACATAATAATGTCCATCTATCAATGTCTACTGATCAAATATGAAGCAACTGATTGCGTGCCACTTGTAGGCACAGAATTCACGATGAAAAGAATCGATAGTCATAAATAATGATTCAAAAATAAAAATAAATATCAAAATCAAGGGTGACACGTGTTGTTCAATGTAAAGGAGAACAAAGGTTTTACAAATCTGACAATATGAAGAGAGGCGGTGGAAATATTGAATGACGGGATTGGTCGCATTAAAGATGAATGAATCTGTCAGGTAATATGCCCATGTTTAACATATTTTATGATGAACAACTCTATCATGTTTAACATATTTTACGATGAACGACTCTATCAGGTAAGACGCCCATGTTTAACATATTTTACGTTGAATGCCCTCTTGGATTTTTGGCTTGAGATTGTTTCTCATCACTTGTAAGATGTAACTGATGACTTCATAGTTAAGCAAAAGTATTTTTTGTGTTGCATTTGCACAAATTAGTGCATAATTTTTAGAGGTCATGACTAGTGGTTGGATATGTTTCCCCAAGGTTGAGAGCCAACTTGCAATGCACAAGGGGTGAAAGCTAAAATCAGAAATTGTTTGTTGTTTCAAATAAAAATATCTATCATACCAGATCATGTTATGATAGCAACTGTGATTACACCAGAATTGTCTTGGAGGAACAAGTACTATCATTAAGCAAGTAAATGTTGATGAAATCATCTTTGTGGGCTTTAGAACAAGGTTTCATTGACTTTATAAGCCAGCTTCTGTGGTCAACTATCACGGTGCTATACAAATAACTAGTTCAATGTATTCAAAGGATTGATAATTGGTATTATGGTGTTATGCTTCAAGCCACCTGTTGACTTAATGCTGAAAGAAATGTCATGCTCATCTGCTAGCAAAATTTGATGGTATTCACTACTCTTTGAATTCCCAATTCTAAATTTTTTATTTCACCATTTGATATTTATCTATGTCAATCACGAGCAGTTGATTTCAAATCTGGTGTGTCAAAAATAGACTAGATGTTAGTATTCTTTTTGAGGCATTAATGTTGTCTTGTGGCCTTTAATTTTATGCAAATTTGTACTTTCATTTGCTAAGAATAGATATTGATGTTGAATTTGGAAGAACTTTTGATGTAAGTTTAACTGCTTTGGCATTTTATGCTAGAGTATATGCAAGTTGATGGTAGTACTCTTGGAATTGGTCACTCCTGTATGACTTGAATTGTATGAGCATCTGTTTTAATGCCCATGGGAGGAACTTAGCGTGCCAAAAAATGGATCACCCTTTTTACAATTTGTACAACTGTTATCTTTAATTTATATCAGAATACGATATGCTCTTTTATATTAAACATGATTTTTGTAGGGGGAAAGGAAACCTTCTTCCAAGAAGATTACATGAATATTTGTTGCAAGAATTCCACCCTCTGTTACTAAGGAGATGTTTCAAAAGTCAGTTTTGTTCCTTAACTATGAACTAGTTTTCTCAAATTATTTTGCAGTGTTGCAACATTTATGAATTCACTTGCTTCCTATAATTATCTCAAAAATGTGCTTTATTTAAATTTGTATAATGTCCCTGTAGGTATTTTGAAGAATATGGAAAGAACATAAAGATGACAACTGTCGGCGGAGAGGCAGTTCCTCACAATAAAAGTTAAGAAAAAGAGCGTCGAAGTAACACGAGGGAAGAAAACATATCGCTTGAAGCTGGTGGTGGAGAGGTGGTGTGAGTATTGTATGTCAAGGGTTAACAGCATATAAGCACCCTATTGTATTTTATCATTGTATTTCAAGGGTTAACAACATTTAGACACCCTTTTGTATTTTATTGTATTTGATATTAATAAAATGTTTGACCCATTTGTTGGGTACAAGATTCAAATCAAATTGTTCTTAATTTATAATATTAATTACTAGTCCATTATGACATCATAGACGATATGTAGCCATTGACTGCACTATATAATATTTGGTTATTATTTATTCTTGAAATTCATATTTTTCGTTCTTTAAATTCGTATCGTCTCTAGAGAGACAATAAAAATTGAAATTAGTATTGCCTCTAGAGAGACACAAAATTAGTAGGGAGACAATAATGATATTGTCTCTAGAGAGACAAAATATGTATCAATGTATATTGTCTCTAAAGAGAAATAATTAGAGACAATATTAGAGACACCCGCTTTGAGACAATAATAGAGACAATACACAACTTTTTTACTGTCTCTATTTGAGACAATTTGGTCAATTATTGTCTCTATTATTGTCTCAAAACACCCCTCCTTGTAGTAGTGTATCAAGCAAATAGGTGATTTATAAGAGGTTGTAAACAATAACTTATCCATGTCTTTGCATAAGAGGATCTTCTATAGGCCTATAATGGCTAAACCTTGTCAAACTTTGCTCAATCTTGTCAGATAACACTAAAAATTACTTCACCAAGTCTCTACCTGACTATACCCTGCATGCAACTCTTGTTTCACAGTAGCAATTCTTCCTTCATGACTGATTTAGTCCTTCAATAACTTATCACTCATCAAAATGGCATACTACTTATCTATTCTCATTGGTGCATACTTTTCTTGTCCTTAGTTTCTTGTTCTAGCTCCTTTTTTAAGCATATGCCTTCTGGTTGGCTTCATTGAGGTTTCTCCAATCTCAACCCATGTTCAAATACTCATAACACTATTAGAAACAATGAATAAATGAATTCATGACTTCAAAAACTCATCATTACTCTCTTCTTGCAAAACTACTCCTTACATGCCCCTTAAGACAAGATCTTGCAACAACCATGAATCTATACTCCAATAGCTACCCAAAATTTCTCACTAGGCTCATTAGTTCACCTTTGTCTATGGTAACATTCCCCTAAAATCTCAGGTATCAACTCATCATTCAACTCCTTGTACCTCTCCTTTTGTAATTTGACTTCTAAACCCTTAACTACGTCTGTCAAGAGATTATGTCATGTGTATCTTTCTTCTCAACACCCTTTAATCCCTTTATCATTCTCTACAAGTTTCATTAGTTGATTCCAAGGAAAAAGGATAGGCCCTTTGTAATCACTTACTCTCGCTAGCCCTTGACTGAGTTTGCACTCTTCTGCCCTACACTATCATGAAAAACTCTAAAACCAACTCTCCAAAATCTAAAGTTCTTTCAAAATGTGCAATAATAGGTCTTTTCCATAATATATTACAAGTTTCACAACCAAATACTCTTGTTAAGGTCTTATAATCACTAGCCCTAGCTTAGTCACTTGCAATCTTGCCAGAGAACCCGAGAAGGGTATTCTTGTTTTAACGTCTTCAAAATATTGATTCAAGGATTGAGATTCATTGTGGAGGTCTGTTTCAAGGATCTTCGACTAACGAGATTACCAGTAGGAGTCTATGGCACATGTAATCCTCCTTTCAAGTAACTACTTCATGGTCCTGGTTTGGAGAGGCACACAGTTCACAATCCTCTAACCCTCTTACTTAGCAAAACAACTCAGAATCTTATAAATGGAGTTCCTTCTAAGGTCTCAATGCATTCTTCACTACAGTCGTCAACCAGTAAACACAGTTATCACTTCCAAGGGGAACACCATATCCTCTAGTCATGCACAGTTACACTAAATCATGCATACGGTCACCTTCACAACCATTGTCACGAAGAAACTCAAACATACAATCAACCATCATGCTACTACCTATTCAAATCCTAAAAATGACTCTCCATACCTGTGCATAACAAGTTAATCTTCTCAAGTTCCACATGCAAAAATGACACAATCAAGACCATGCAAGTAAGTCATCTTCGTGTAATCAGAACAGGGGAACTGAATATTTTATATCCACTAGAATCAAGCACAACCAGTGATTTATGAACACTCCACATATGGTTTCTACATGCAAAAGGAAGAGGAGTCATCATCCCTACTTCAAAACTAAGAAAAATCCATAAGAAAGAGTTACACATATATAGAGCTTCATATAACTATTTCTCATATTTCATACAAGTATTATGCTTCTCTCCTTACTCCTTCTTCCTCCCAACACGAGGAATGAATTTTCAAAATGAACTAACTCCTTCTACAACTCGAGCTCACACCTTTACATGCACTAACTACTCTATTGTAACTGCCCTTGAGATTCCCATCATGACGGACCTCTCTCGCTAATGACTCTTCAACTTCCACAACATGAGATTTGTAACTCCCGTACACATTATTCTAAGCATCCCAATGATGCACACTCCCACAAACACTCATCACACAACCTAGATTGCTAACATGACACTCATGTTAACATAACACCTAACACACTTGAATCACTCTTACAAGTCCATAGGTCTCCTTACAAACATTTGAATGTTCAAATATCCCTTTTTGGAGGGAAAACATATAAGAAGAACAATTTGAATTTTCCACCTTCCCTACTTGCTTGGAATGCTTCATATTACTCATTAAGACCTCTAGAGCTCCTGCACAACACACTTGATTCCAAGAGGCTTGAACTTTTGCAAATGTAGGTTTTATCAAGGATGCTCCTACATCATATTTGTATTTATTTCTTCATGTACATGGCCTGCATACAAGGATTGAGTTTATATGGTCAATATGGTGAACACATTCAGTTTTGCACTACATTTAACTCCTTATAGGTCCATGCAAATACGTATTTATGTTATGTAATTATCTTTAATGTTGCATGTGCCAATATTTTCCATCACTTTCTCTGTGCAACAAGAAAATATCCTCCATCACTTATTTTTATGGATCTCCATATCATGTTTCAAAACTCTACAATATTACATATGCTGGAAGAATGCTACAAAAGATTGCTAAGTTTGGATTTATAATATATGGTCAATATGGTGAACACTATGGATCTCCATATCTTGTTTCAAAACTCTACAATATTGTATATGTTGGAAGAATGCTAGCAAAGATTGCTAAGTTTATCACTTATCTGGTGATTTGCACTGAAATACTTTGTCCATGAGCCAATACTAAAACACTTACACAAAATGTATTATAGCATGACTCTTTCGCTTGAATCTCGTGGAAACTTGTTCGGACAAGAACATGCGACCAACAAATGTATTTTACGTTCTCATCTTGCTGAAATGTGATTTGTGTGATGTTCATTTCATCATAGTTATACATGATCTATCTCATTCACAAATCTAGAAACCTGCTTCCAGAGTAGCACTCTTTCTCATTCTTTTCTAAATGTGCACATAAGAATTTCTTCATTTCCATTCTACCATATACCAAGAGCTTTTTTCATACAATATCATTTTCTTTCAAGCTGAATGCAATGTGTTGTTTATGCCCACATTGTGCTCGTTAAACAGGGTAATAAATGCAAATTAGGCCTTTATGTTGATGTGCA
Organism: Taxus chinensis; assembly: GCA_019776745.2. Lineage (NCBI taxonomy): Eukaryota > Viridiplantae > Streptophyta > Pinopsida > Cupressales > Taxaceae > Taxus > Taxus chinensis. The sequence continues at coordinate 867,881,718 of CM034151.1, read as the reverse complement.
TGTTCGTGTTACGTCCACAAAGCTCGGTAATAAATTTTTCATCTCCGTCCTTTGTTTATCAATGGAATGCACTACTTTAGTTGTACTAGATTGTTTATTATTTGTGTCGGATACATTATTCACACTTGATATTCGCTAGTTTATGGAGGCGACATGGAACCTTCACTAGAAAAATATATCGCCTTCTCAAAGAAGATGTGTCATTGTTGATAAAGTGGCCTTCTTTATTTCAACCAAGGGAATACAACGCTCCGTTTAGCAAGTGTTTCTTTCGCCCCAAATATGCCTCTAACATTTTCATACATTCCCCTGCCTACATGCATGCAAAACTACTTAAGCTTGTCCATTCATATTTACAATTCACAATGGTACTCGTTGATTAAATCAGCTTTCATCTCTTACTGTGAGATTTTGTTTTTCTCACCCCCATCGATGTGTCCATTGCACCTTGGGGTGCAAATTGCAATTGCTAATTCAAGATGCACTATCGAAGCAGCTGATTGTGTGCCACGTGTAGGCGCAGAATTCGTGATGAAAAGAATCAATAGTCATAAATAATAATTCAAAAATAAAAATAAATATCAAAATCGAGGGTGACACGTGTTGTTCAATGTAAAGGGGAACAAAGGTTTTACAAATCTGACAATATGGAAATAGTGAATGAGGGGATTGGTCGGATTCTGGTTCTGTTTAACATATTTTAAGTAGGTTACGTCACAAAAAATTACGAGTGGAAATGTGGGATGGCGAAAATTTAGGAAAATAAACATCCGTCATTATAATCAACTAGTGCAGTGCCACATGTATGATTAGTGCCAGTGCCACATGTTAAATAAATACAAAATAAGTACAAAATAATGTGTAAATTGTCAGTTCATTTGGCAGGATTGTACAAAATAAGTACAAAATAATAATGTCGGTTCTTAAAGCAGACTTTGATGTATCATTATTATTCAGACAGACTTTGATGTATCATTATTATTTTGATGTATCATTATTATTTTGTTAAAATTGAAAAATGCAGTTTATAAATTGAACGCATGAAGCTTTGGAGACACACCGAGCCAGATTATTAAAACTTCACATTGTGGAGGTGACAGGTCCAGTGTTCCACTCCCACCAGGGTATATTCATTGATTTTTTTATTGTGTATGTGCATTTCTTACAACTACTGTCATAAAATACTTTTTATTGTGCCTCAATCCAAAGCTTCCTTTCTGAGATTCATGTTTTCTTTGCAGTTGTAATGGCAGAAGTTGTGGTAGCCAAACAAGAAGGAAAAGAAAAAGAGCATTCTGTGGTTAGAAGAATTGGAGAATATCATCCCAACATTTGGAGCAAAGATTTCATAGAATCTCTTTCATCACCATATGAGGTACACTTCTTATAACAAGAAGCTCATCAAAAATGGAAAACATAACTAATGTTTATAAAAATAAATCACAGTGTGAACTATAATTTCTAAAAGGAATTGGGTAGAGATGATTTGGAACGATATTTGGAACCTTTCCACAAAATCCATATCAAAAAATGTCCCAGAAAAATTGGTTCCAAAAATATTTGTAATACTAATTGTTGCATCCTACTAAATTTTACTTTAAATAACATATAATTATAATCTATCAGTATAAGAATATTATTGAAAAAAAATCTCTATAATAAATTATATTTAGAGTTTATACGCTTGGTTAATAGTTAAAACCGTATTATATATCCCCATGTAATGTATAATTTATAACCTGTAGATAGTCAACAAAAATCTACTATTTTACCGTTTAAGCAGCTATGAATGTATTAATTAATAGTCATTATCTTCCTCATTTTCATGGTTTAAAAGTTATAATAAACTTTTGTTGCATATGCTTAATATTTCCTAAACTAACACTCAAATTTCTATATCAGGAATCATCATATAGTGAAAGGGTGGAAATGTTGATCAAGGGGATAAGGATGGATGTATTTAATAGTTTGCTTGGAGATGCAGAAATCTATCCCTCCCCATATGACCTATTCGAAAGGTTTTCTATTGTTGATGTTGTGCAAAGACTCGGAATTGATCGTCATTTCGAAAGAGAAATAAAAGCAATTTTGGATTATACTTACAAGTATGTGTCCTTTTACCTTGTTATCTCCTAGTCCTAATATATGAGAAATTTTATCTATTATATGATATTAACTAAGTAAATATATGCCTCCAATACCAGATATTGGAATGAAAATGGAATTTCTTGGGGAAGGAAAAACGCCATTGTCGATCTCAACACTACTGCTTTGGGATTTCGAATTCTTCGGCTGAATGGATATAGTGTGTCTCCAGGTATTTATTATCTTTTTTAATCCAATAGCAATGTTGAGGGTAAATAACATTTACCGACTAAAGTTGTTGAATTTTTTACTTGAGAGCTACTTAAATGTTAAATATATTATCTTTATTCTAATGTCATGTCATCGATACGAATTAAGCAGGCGTATTTCAAAACTTCAAAGATGAAAATGGGAAATTTTGTTATCGTGTGCCCACTGAAGAAGGTGAATCCCACTTGAGAAGCATGTTGAGTCTATATCGAGCGTCAGAGATTTCTTTTCCAGGAGAAAATATCATGAGAGAAGCAAAAAAATTCACATATGAATATTTACAAGCAGTCTTGGAAAGAAGGGAGGAATTAACTAAAAAAACCCAACTTCTAGCAGAGGCAAGCGTTCAAAGAATTCAAATCATTGCTTTCAATGAGAAATTTTGACTTTATTTTGTATATTTTATGAATAAACTAATCATCATAATAGGTTTCACATTTTGAAGGTTGAGTATGCTATTAAATATCCATGGAGATGCAAGGTTCCAAGATGGGAGGCTTGGAATTCTATCCAAATACTTAGACAGGACGTAGACGCTTGGATGTTGATAGAAGGCGTTTATAAGTAAGTCCACACAACACTCAATATTTATTGTAACATAAATTAATGATGAATCAAATTTAGTTGGTCATCACCGATATGTGTAAAATACAATGAATATAATAACAATGCTTAATTAATATTTGAACTTAATTCATGAAGTAAATATATAAGATATATATAGGTTATAGAGGTGTATAATCTTGAACACGACATTGTGAAAGACTTGTAATTTTTTTTAGATGGGCATGTAATAGCACATAAATGATGTTTTAGATATAGAATAGTTAAACTTAACATGTGTACCTAACAATTCATTCTCTTAGGATGCCCAAGGAGAGTTCTAAACACATTTTGGAACTAGCAATATTGGACTTCAATATTTTGCAAGCTCAACACCAAAGAGAGCTGAAACATTTATCAGAGTAATACAACTATATATCTATTTTTTCAATATTTGTTATGATTAGTTCAAATTAATTGCATAAGAATTATTTATGTTCAACATTATTTCTACCATTAGTTATTCTTATTTTATGCCATATTCTATTTTTGGTGATAATAGATGGTGGGATGAGGCTATTATAAACAGATTAAGTTTCTTTAGACATCGTCATGTGGAGTACTACTTTTGGTATACATGTGGACTATATGAGCCTGATTACACTGCGACTAGACTTTGTTATGCGAAACTAGGTACCCTCATTACTATTATTGACGATATTTTTGACACTTATGGAACCATTGATGAGCTCATACCCTTTACGAACGCTTTGATCAAGTAAGTTATCATGCAGTTAGTAATTATAATTGTATTACCTCTTAATGTAATTATAATTCATGGTCATGTAATGTATTTGTGTTATTGTTTTGATTTTATTTTGACAATGAAGTTATTTTTTCTTTTGATATTTAGTTGGGATATGTCGATGATGGACCAACTTCCAGACTATATGCAAAGTAGTCTCCAATTTGCTTATAAAACATACATGGAAATATTTACCGAAGCCGAGAAGATACATGGTCCACGCGTGCAAAAGTGGATGTCGGATTATGTAAGTTACAAGGTTAAAAAAATTACTAAAAGATAAGCATTCCAACTTCAAATATTGTAGCTCATAGACATAGAGAATATTCACATATTTATACCTTTTTTACTTACCCATCCTTTGTAGTACTATCAGGACATTAGCCCTTTCAATTGTAGGATTATATTTGGCCACACTTTAATGTATAGAAATGTACAAATATTTTTTTGCATTATTTTAAATTAATTTATTACTATAAATATTAATTTGTATTTCATATCATTTTGTAGTGGAGGACTCTTATTTTGGCCGAGTTCCAAGATGCTGAATGGATTGCTAATGACTATCATCCAAGTTTACCAGAATATTTAAAGAACTCTCTAATATCTTCAACTGTCCCCGTGGTCACATTATTCCCTATGATTTTAATCAACACCTATCTCTCTGATGACATTTTGGATAGAATTAATAAGTTTGAAAGTCGTGTAGCTTGGGGTTGTCGATTAATTGATGATTCTAAAGATTTTCAGGTATTTATCCACCACATTCTTTTAATTTTCTGAAGTGAATTTTCTTTTATCTTTCTCAAACACTATGATATATAGTTAATCATACCAAAAAGTGGATATATTGGGATCACACCTCAAAGAAAAGACAACATAATGGCCTTCAATGGTTGGGAATGGAAATTACAAAATTTTATAATAATTATTTATGAACTATGTGTTTGCCTTTACAAAAATTATTACTTATCTTTTTTGTATTCTTATTCTTATTATTATCAAAGGATGAGCAAGAGCATGGAGAGACGGCTTCATGGATAGAGTGTTATGTAAGAGACAATCCTGGAACAACAAGGGAGCATGCTTTAGATCATGTAAACATGCTTATTGAGTTAAACATGGAAGAACTGACCAAAGAACGTCTATTTTATGATAGTGATATACCAATTTGTTGCAAAAGGCTATATTTTGATTCCATGTATAGATCTGTGGCTTTCATATGGAGGGAAATGGATGGGTTTTCAATTTCACACAAAGGTACTAAAGATGACATAATGAAAATTCTTATTGAGCCGGTACCTCTCTAAGTTGGAAGGGAGAAAAACAAGCATAATTCATAAGTTGGTTTTTTTGTAAATTTTCGTGTTGTGCACCCAAATTGCAATTTTTTTGAGAAAGTAATATTGTTTTTGGAAGATTTGAATCAAAAGAGAATAAAGGAGTGTTCTATTCATGTGACTATTTATGTATATGTGTTTCTTAATATATTAAAAAAGTATGACCTTTTATTATATTTCATAGGTTTTAAGTTAAGGTCTATGACACATTTTTCTCTAGACACCATATTGATATACGCAATCTTTAGTGAACCTGAATGCTACTCATTGTACACTCTCATTTTTTATTGACATGATATTATATCTCTTTTCAATTGATCTTAATTTTTTTTTCTCAATAAAAAATGTATGTTAAGTGCATTCATATGAAAACCCACATTTTATATTTATCAAGCGAATTGAAATTTAACTAATTGTGTTATTTTATTAAAAGAGTAAATATGAAATTCATATATAATTGTAGATGTGGAAAGTGAGTTTTCATTCTTAAATATTAAATGAATGAAAAAAGTACAATAATTAAGCTAACATGTGGCAACTAATTTTTGTCATATATAAATTAGTAAATGAGACATAATTACATTTATGGATATAATTATATTTATGGATATACTTGGAGTATAGAGAATTTGAAATAATTATAATATTTGGAAGATTGTGGAATTTTAAATAGTATATATTTTTATAATTTTTAAGTTAATTATTAGAAATAAATAGTGAGAACCCGTATAGACAATAAGATGAAGCACACTAAAATAATCAACACAAGCATAAATCTTGACTAGAACCATACCAGTCCTTTAGTGGTGATATAAGATCCATCCCAATGTAGTTTTAACAATTATAAAATAAAGCAAAATAAATTTTATGAATATATTTGATATTTAAGCATCAAGATTCACAAGTACCTCTGCAACAACCAAAAAACATGTAAGGTAGTTGAGATAATTGTTTCTAACTTTTTTTTGGTTGGGAATAAAAGTCTAATTGATATTACACATTATGTAATATATTGTAAGTGTATGAAGAGTATGATGATTTCTAGTGTAACACATTAATTTTGGAAGGTCTTTCTACAATTTTAATAATTTCTATTGTGTATAAAATCATGTAGACTTCCATATGAGTCTTTGAGTTTCATTAAGTTGCTTGACACTTCCATTTGCTTGTGATTTCCTTGAAAATGTCAACATTTGAACATGCCTAACATCATTATTTTATGTACTACAAATATATATAAGGTTCAATAGATTATCACCTAATGCTCCTTCTATGTAAGATATTATTTCCATGATGCCTGGCACCAAGTCTCGACAATATGATGATTATTAAAATGTCATGCCCACCCGATTTCACTTATTTTACATTTTTTAATTTAAAAAACCCATGTGTAAACATAATGCCCATATCGATACTAAGCATTATTACTGACTAAGGGAAGAAATATTATCAAGTACACTTACATAGGATTCTGTGAGGTTCTCTTATGTTACCTAACACTTCCAATTATTTGCAATTTCCCTTAAAAGTAACCATATAAGGAGGAAGTAATAAGATTTGGGAGACGCGGTCTCAGGATTATGGGAGAAAAAGGAGAAATCAGGAAATCCATACATATTAGGTGACAAGATTGTCATATGCACTCTCTTCACACAATTACCCTATAATCCACACCAGCTAACAACTGAACCCAATAAGTTGTCTCTCCCTCTTTGTTATATTAAGTTTTAACTAAGGTCTGATAGAGTTTACTATAACAGTATGTCAAAAGGGCAAAAATTAAAGGAATATATGATTTCATTCTCATACAAATGACAAAACAATGATTTTCTTGAAGAGGTGAAGCACTACAACATTTTGTTTCATTTAAGTCCGCCATTAGGTCATCTTTAGGGCATGTTTAATTCAATTTAGTGTTAGATCTCATTAAAATTTTCAAATTACAAATTACAATATCTAATTCAGATTTTACGTTAAGGTTGACTTACGACACCTTAACATGAACAACACAAAATATTTCTTAATTTTTGTTTGACTTAATATTAGAGGATGTGTGCCTTAACTACAACCAAACGCTATGCAACACATGGTGTCTATCCGTCACATATGTTCGCTGTCAATGGACTGCCCAGTCTCCATTGACTGCAAACTTGCACAAAAATTGAATTGTCTGCCTGCCCCAGTCTCAAATACACAACCTAGGTTTACAACACCCACGGCCTACCATTCCACCATAAGGTTTACTTTGAAAAGATATGTTGTACTTTACTAAAAAAGTAACAACACATTACATTGTTACCTTTTCCATTAAAAAGGACAACGTTACTAACAGAAATTACTTTTTGACTGGACAGCCCATATTATGCAAACTTGGATGATATATAGGCTCATCCAAAACATCTATGTTGGCTGCATAAACTACGTCTCACTTTAATAATATACATATAATGTTTTGCGTTCTCTAAATCAATTCACTTTTATCTCCTGCATCTGTTATTCTTTTACTACTCAAATTTGTACTTGTTCTATGTTTTTCATTAATCTCATATCATGTGATCTACTTTAATAAACAAATTTCACCAAGTGATAGGATTGATGTATGGATTTTCTGCACTCAATTACCCTGTAATCCACACACCAGCTTTCAACTGAATCCAGTGAGTTGTCACTCCCTCTTTGTAATATTAAGCTTTTTAACAAATGTCTGACAGAGTGTAGTATAACAATATGTCAAAATTTTGGGCTGTGGACAACCAAAAGATTGTATGTCATGGCTTACCACCACAATGGTGGTCCGGTTAAATACAGGAGGACATTAGAAAGATTTTAGAGTTAAGACTCTCTACAATGAATAATTGTATATCTGTGTTGTTGGCATTTTGGAAGCATAATGCCCGAGCTTGGACTAATAGTTTCCATGCTTGGCATTGCAAAATTTGTATCTCTTAATAGTTTCTAATACAATTCATATCTGTTTTTTTTTTGTTAAATGTCAAAATACTTACTGGCATAATCTATAGAGGCATTTGCTTACAAAAGGAATGTTCATGGAATGCAGGACAAACAGAATCATCTGGCACCAGGGGTATAAGCATGCCAAAACAACCCATAATCCATTTTCACCATATATCTCAAAATTCTTGTAATCCGTAGAGCAATCACATGCAGTCAGCATGTTGTGGGAGAGATAGCCAGAACAAAGACTAGTAGAAGCAGATTTCCTTTCATCAGGTCTTGATTTCAAGCATGGACAATGACAATGACCAAATACCCTCAAATTGTGTCTTCAATCATATTAGTAAACATCTTCTAACATTTGACAAGCTTATGGATAAATTGCGTACACAATTATTTTGAATTGGCGTTTGGCATTAATTAATCTCTACTCTTCAGTGCAATCCCAGTTATATACATAAGGAGCCCTCCTCTGTCATCTAATTATTCATCCGGATGATGAACCACATTGTCTGGTTCAAAACGTCGATTCAAAATAATTGTGTACATAATTTATCCACAAGCTTGTCTCTTAAACACTAAAGATTTTGGAAGCTTGAAGTTTCTAGTATTCAAACATTTTTATTCTTGAGGTGAATATAGCACAAATAAAATAATAGTGCATTGGTCGCCAGGTATTTAGATTGTGAGAGCAAATAAAATTATCATGTCCTTGGTTGCAGGGTTGCCAATATGCCCAAGCTGATTGTCATGTGAATTCATGTGATTGCTTGTTTAACTTCAAATACCAGTAATTCCCACAGCAACAGTGGTCATCTTTAAGATAATGAAAACACAATTTACAACGATTTTTTCATCATCTTGCCAATGATATCTGTTAAAGAGTGACACTTTGCACTGATTCAATGGTCCCTGATAATCATTTTTTTGGTAAGGTTGGTTTGGATCATGGAACTACCATATGTGGTTTACTTGCCTTTTGTTGGTAAAGGAGATTCAAAACTCTGCGTTTTAAACTCGTTGCTCAACCATTACACCATTGGTACAGAAACTTGAGGTCATTAACAGTCTTAATAGAGGTGTCAATATGATGGGAAAGAGTATACTCCTGTTCCTCTTCATCCTCCACAGCATAGATTGCCATTCCTCTTTATGCTACCCAGACAATTTTCCTTTCATCCTATTTCTCATTAATTCAGTAATTGTATGTGTGATCCATCTCATGTGACAAAAGCATGTACCTTGTTATAAATCTCAATCCAGCTGCACCCAGGCATCTTCTTAACCCTTCGGTCTTTCATCAATCTTCTAACCCTCTCCACACCATCCCACTTGCCTGCTTCAGCATAGATATTTGACAACTGCACATAGTGTGCATCATTTTCAGGATCTAACTCAAAAAGGCATTTAGAAACATGCTCTCCCAACCCTACATTGGCATGGGTTCTGCAAGCACCAAGCAAGGATCCCCAGACAGCAGTGTTGGGTTTCATTGGCATGCTGTTGATAAATTCTTGTGCTTCATCCAAATGCCCAGCTCGACCAAGAAGATCAACCATACAACAAAAGTGCTCAATAGTAGGCAAAAGGTTGCAATCTCTAGTCATTGAATTGAAATATTGCCAGCCATCATCCACCAGCCCTGCATGGCAACAGGCACACAAAACACCAACAAAGGTGATATTGTTCGGTGTTGTACCAGAGTGATGCATTTGTTGAAAGAGATGAAGTGCTTCCTTCGCACACCCATGCATGGCATATCCTAGAATCATTGCAGTCCATGATACCACATTTTTCTTTGGCATTTTGTCAAACAATCGCCAGGCGCCGTCAATGCAACCACATTTAGCATACATATCTACAAGGGCATTCCAAACAAAGATATCAAATGGAAGCCTGCTTCTAACTACACTCCCATGAATCTCCATCCCTTTGTGGAGAGCTGCCAAATTGGCGCATGCGGGAAGAACACTGGAAAAGGTTACATGGTTAGCCCTCACATTTCTCAATTCCATATCTTGAAAGAGCTTCACAGCTTCATCAAACTTCCCATTCTGTGCATACCCTGCAATCATGGCATTCCACGAGACCACGCTCCGATTGGGTGTTTTCTTAAAGAGTTCCGATGCCTCCTCAATACACCCTGCCTGGGCATACCCCGTAACCATCACACTCCACGAGTATGCATTTCGCTCAGGCATAATCTCGAACAGCTCCATGGCCTCACTCATATCCCCAATTTGTGCATATCCCGCAACCAGCAGTCCAAGAAACCACATTTCGTTGTGGCATTTTGTTAAACACTTTGCGCGCAATCTCATACACCCATTTCACATACATGTCAACAATTTGTCACGCTCGAAACCCTTTCATTATATCTTCATGCATCTGTTTTCCTTCTTCAATGGCTACCAAATCGCAAACAGGCAAAACAGTAGCATAGGTGAAATGATCAGGCTGAATTCCATTCCCTTGCATTTTGCAAAACATTGCCAATGCCTCTTTCATCATTGCCATGTTTGGAATAAGCCTGAATCATGGCAGTCCAAGAAGCCACATTTTTCACAAGCATTTCATCCAAAACTTGTCTAGCATGTTGCAGGCTCCCACACTTGGCATACAAATCTACAAGCTTGTTAGCCAAATATATATCTACATTAAATCCTGTTTGGATCATGTGGGTATGGACTATTTTAGCATGTGGTAAGGATTTCTTATCAAGGCACTGCAGAAGAGATGCATATGTGTAGGAATTCAAACCGAGGCATTTAGGGTTTGTAACATGGAGAATATCTGATGCTTCTTTCTTTGTGGCATGCACCACAGCAATGGCTTCTGAGGTATCAGTGTTATTGTTAAGGCATTGTTGCATGCTGTGCATTAGAGGTAAAGTTGGCTTGTGCTTCATTGAAAGTGCCCAGCATCGACCTGAATTTTCAACCGCTGAACAAAAGTGCATCATGTCAGGCAATGCGGTTGCAATCTCTAGGGTCATTTTAATTGAAATTATTGCTTTTCATGAACCCGTGGAGCCCTGTAATTTTCCATGGACAACAGAGGCACTCCAACATGAGACTCTTTCGTTACCAGATAGTCGAGGTTCTAAGTCCTCCTTGTACTGCATACCACTGAGTTATTGAGTGTGATTTTAAAAAAATCTTCAGCCTACAGAAATCTATGCTTTACTATATCCCCCCTAGATTTTCTTTTTACAGTCGAAATCATTGAAATTTCCTCCGAGCCAACCACGCTCATCAATAGATCAAAGCTATCTATGATTCACATCAAAGGCTCACGGAGCTGCCAGAGATCTCAAGTGCAACCACATTGTAGCATGAAGTTGGCATTCCAAACAAAGATATCAAATGGAAGCCTGCTTTTAACTACAAATGAATCTCCATCCCTTTGTGGAGAGCTGCCAAATTGGCGCATGCTGGAAGAACACTGGAAAAGGTTACATGTGTGCCCTCACATTTCTAATTCCATATCTTAAAAGAGCTTCACAGCTTCATCAAACTTCTTTCTGTGAGAGAACGCTCCGATGGGTGTTTTCAAAGAGTTCCGATGCAATCAAAATACACCACAGCCTCAGATGCATAAAGAGTTCCGATGCCTCCTCAATACACCCTGCCTGGGCATACCCCGTAACCATCACACTCCACGATTATGCATTTCGCTCTTTTTTAAGGCATTCTTTTGAACAGCTCCGTGGCAAATCACTCATATCCCCAATTTGTGCATATCCCGCTCATCAAGAGATCAAAGAGATCACTCAATTCGCATCAAAGGAATCTATGATGCTTTTTACTCAAGTGCCTTTGTCAAGCATTACCGTCTTGTTGCCCTGCAGCGATGTATTTGATGTCAAGCTCAAGAGGCTATTAATGATCTTGTTGCCCTGCAGCGATGTATTGATGTGGTGCCGAATGAGCTCGTTCTCAAAGAACGGAACCGTTGCAATGCTCCTCTTTCTTTGGAAGAACTCCATGTTGCCTCCTTGTGTTTTTCTGATGACAAATCTCATGGACTTGATGATTTCCCGTGTGAATTTTACAAAGCAACTTAGTCTTTTGTGGGACCTGATTTGCTTCGTGTCTACAATGAAGCTCTCCAATCCAATTCTCTTGGGAGTTTCATCAATCAATGCAATATCAAATTCATTCCTAAAATTGGCAATCCTAAACATATCACAAATTGGCGGCCTATCACCCTACTAAATGTTTCTTACAAAATTCTTGCTAAGGCTCCGGTTTTTCGTATAGTTGATCTTTTGCCTAAAATTGTTCACCCTGAGCAACTTAGTTTTGTCAAAGCTCGATGCATTCTGGATAATCTTATTACAGTTTGGGAAGAGATGGAATGGGCCCAAGTTTCTCTACAAAAACCTATATTTCTCAAAATTGAATTTGAAAAGGCTTATGACCGTATCAAATGGCCATTTATTTTGGTCATGCTCAAAGCCCTTGGCTTTTTGCAAATTTTTCAGGTCGGCAGTCAAAACACTATTTTCAAATGTGTCGGCTCACTTAACTATCAATGGCCATCAATCTGTTGTGATCGGCCTCTTTCGCTCTATCGGATAGGGGTGTCGTCTTGCGCCATCCTTGTTTGTTCTAGTTGCAGATGCTTTAGGCTATCTTATTGCCCATCATGCTACTCAAGATCACATTCAGGGATTTTTCTGAACCTAATCATGCTACGCAACTTATTAATGGTCATTTTGCCAATGATTCCTTTCTTATTGTTGTTGAATCTGAACAAAATGTGGCTATGGTTTTGGACTACCTTGACACATTTTTCATTGCTTCTCGATCAAGTATTTAGATGGCTAAGATGTTGGGCTATCGAAAAAATTTGTTTACCTATCCCAGACTGGTTAAAAGCTTACCTCTAGAAGTGGATTAGAAGAGGTGGTTAATTCAAATTCTTGGGCATTCCTTTTGCCTTTGATAGTGACTCTGCCACACTATGGCAATATGTTATTAACAGAGTTGACCATAAGATTTCTCAGTGGTCTTCGAAACCACTCTCTCTTGCTAGCAAATTCCAAGTGTATACTAACATTTTTGCTACCACCCATGTGTATTATTTTACATGTTTGTGCCCTTCCCATGTTTCGTTTGCCAAACTTGCTAAGTTGTTACGAAACGATCTTTGGTGTAAAAGTTCTAGTTCAGCTGGTTTTCACAGGCTGGCCTAGGAGGTATGTTGTCTTCCTCGCGATCAATCAAGCTTGGAAAATGGGTTTGTGTTGTCTTCTGGTTTTGCATCGTTCGGGTGCATGGAAAAAAATTGGAACAATATTGGCTTGCATACCATTATTATCACTAGGGCTCTTGTTAGAATCACAAAAACCTTTGTTGCCAAAAGTATCAGGAAAGCCTTTGAGACGGTGAAACCATTGTTGTGTTGGATTGGCGATGGCTTTCGCACTGGTCTCTCTTTTAATTCATCAGAATCTTTGGTGGTCTCCCATCATCACTAATGATAATCTTCCGCTTGTAGAAACTCTGGGCATCAAAGCACTCCGGATTTCTCGCAAAGGAATTCATGCCATCTAGGATTTGGTCACCCACAGAGACTAAATCCACTAGCCCGAGCTTAAGACATATTAATTCTTGCAACTTCGGATCTCCCATTTATCTACAAAATTAAAAAATTAATGCCCAATGTTATGCTCCACAAGTTGGGGCTTAAATCCCTGGACACTTGGTGGCATGACTGGCGGTGGAATCATGAAATTGTCTTCCTCCACTACAGCACTGGAACTACTTATCGGTTTTTGAGCCCATTCTTTCCTGTCATTGTCAAACTCAATGCCCGTTGGGGTCTGCATTCAATACATTCCACCTGGCTTCGTCGGCTTTCCCGTGTTTGGAATTCTCTTCTTAAACTTAAATTTAATCATTTCTTATGGTGCCTTATTTATTAAGGTCTTCCTATCGACGAACGTCTTAGTCACACTGGCATCCCGAATCCTAAATGACCCTTATATTCGAGACATGAATCTTTTAACCATTTATTTTTTTCTTGTCCCCATGCTTAGACTATCTAGAATTGGATACGTTCTTTTTTCCAACCCTACCATCTGGAATTCTTTTAATGACATCTGACTTTATTCGACGATTTCAGTCCTTGGCCGCATTATATTGATACTCTATGGAAATTGCTTAAAGCTTGTATTCTATTTAATATTTGGAAAGCTCAAAATGTTTTGATAATTTAGAATGATCAATATGTTGTTTTCTTTTCCACTAATGACAAAGTGGTTATTTTGTCTACTGTGCACATAAAGATTCAAGCTCAAGCTAAAAAAGTTTCCCTAAAGTTCGCTCATCTACAGGAGTTTCTCACACACTACGGGAATGCGCCTTTGCACGATGAGTCAAGTCCCCCTGGATCCCTTTCCACCTCCACCTCGGCCATCTCTGCCTCGGTGGCTGCCACTTGCAGGACAACATCATAGAAGCTGCTCTTGCAACCATCACTCCACCTCTCCTTGGGTTCACCCTTCGACTCTGTCTTCCTCTAGACCAAATTGGATCCCTCCTCCGAGGGGGAAGGGCATTGCTAGTTCTCTGTAATGGGACTCTTCATTGTCTGACATGCAGACTATGGTTGGTTCTCTGCTCCCTAGTTGGGGCATTATTGTTCTATTGCAGATGTAGATGCCTGACCATGATGGTTGGCAGGTGGATCCTCCCTCGGTTAAGCTAAATAGTGGAATGTTTATCCCTCCCCGGCATGACCCTCGTCCTCCTCCCGAAGTGGCAGCTTGTGCCTAGTGTTTTCTGATTTAATATAATTCTGGTACTCTCTAGTTTCCCTTTGGGCATTTTGTTGTTGCCTACGTGGCATTTTGTGGGACCATGGGTTTTTTTCATCGCCCCTGCTAATGTAACTCTCTTTTATTAATATTAATATTAATATAAGGGCATTTCCAATAGTAAAGAAATTTAGTCTAGAAACCTGCAAAAACATATTAACCCTTCAATCTACAAACTTTACAATTAAAAGAACTAATCCTACCACTAAAAAATATATACAAAGTTAGATAAAATTTTAAAGTGGTATCAAGGATAAATTTCATTATTCACTAAATCCTACCAACAACACGGTAAAATAAAATACAAATAAATAAATAAATAGTTCTTAGTCATTAGGATTTTTAAATATGTAATGTCCCCTTTTCCTACGCCTAAGGCCTAAGGGCTGATTTGAGTCCAGGCCTTGGTCATACCCAAGGGGCTATGAATGCGGGGAGCTATTGGGTATGAATATCTAGTCCATTTTGTTATATTTCTTCATTGACATAAGCATAAAGTGTTTTGGAGGGACTAGATATTATGTTTTGTCATTAGGAAGGGGCCACATGACACTTAATATTCTAATTTTGTGTTGGGGGTCACTTTTGGACCATGGCGGCTTAAAATGGGAAAAGTAACTTAAGTTACTTTTATTTTATTGGCCCTTCCAAGGGAAAAATGCGACTAGGGTTTATTGGGGCTCTTTTGCCTTGGAGAAGTTATATAAGGAGTTGGGGGAAAAAGAAGAAGAAGATTCTTGCATACATAATTATTTTCCTTCATGTGCAACTGTTGTTTACAAATCTACAACTTGTGGAGTGAAATCCCACAGGAACCCTAGCTTCGGTGGTGAGAGATCCATCCCTAGCTAGCAGGGCATTCTTCGGTAGTGAGAGATCTACCCTAGTTTGTCATTTTGGAGCTGCTTTCAGGGATGTTTTACAGAGATATTTTCAGAGGTTTCAGAGGAAGGGTTTTGAGGGTTTTGGAGACGTTTAGGGAAGATCATCAGAGGGTTTTTAGATCAGATTTACAACAGCCATTTGGGCAGGTTTTAGCATCACTTTGAAGGCATTTTCATCAATTTCCAACCCTTTTCTAATCTAGGCGACTTGTTTGGAATATTGCAACCTTTATTTAAGGGGTTTCCAGTGGTACAAATTCATATCTGAAGGTTGTAATATCATCTCCTATATTTGTAAATGTTATTTCCAAAGTTCCATAATTTTTACACTTGTATCTCGAGAGTTACGAATTTTAGAAGTTTTCTAGTTCTCTAAGGCATGCTGTAATTTTCTGGCAACATTTTATTATTTGAAAAATTCCAAAAATAGTTTCCTTGTGTTCTTTATAATTTTAGCAAGTTCTCTTTAAATTTTTAAGTGATTGGAGTGGGTATTTTGGGTGATATTAATTTTCTTTAGTTCGCTGCCCTAATTGTTGAAATCTGCAAAAATTAGTATTTTATTTGGCTGCAACTTTTCAATATTTTGTGCATTTTTAAGTGGTATCCCACAAGGGATATTTCAAAATAGAGAATGGTATTCTCATGAAAGATTGAATTTTAAAACAGACCTGTGACATGGTATTATTTTGCTTATCTATCACAAGGTATGTGATGATAAGTATATTATCCTTAATTTGATGAGAACCACCTGGATTGTGACGACGGTGAAGAGCACTAGAGACTTTCATCTCTTATATTAATCCTAAGGGATAAGATATCAACTTAATGGGAGATGAGCATAGTAAAAATGATTATCTAAGGAAGAAATTTTATTAGGGAAATATTATATTCTTGTATAGTTGGTTTTTAAATATTTCTTTAAAATATTTTAGATAAAAAAATGAAGCTTAATCACAAAGTGCCTTTACGAGGAGACAAAAAATATTCTGGTAGGGTTTCAAGTTGTGTATGGTTGTTATATAGTTAGGTGTTCATCCTTTTTCATATGGCTCTTTGCAGGATTTATTTAGTATGCCTTGTATTTGTTTCAGTTTTTTAAGCAATCTCTCCTTCAAGCATCCCTTTTTTAATGGTCTCCCATTCACATAGTATGGTTACTGAAATTGTGACGGGTGATGATGACGCCTCTAAAGAAGTAGCCACATAATTTTGTGCCCAAAACATTGCACAAGGTAATGTTTATGTCCTTGATATCTTATAACTAGTTGAGGAATATACCTTTTTCATGTCATCAAGTCGGGAAATTTTGCATGATAGGCTATTTTGTTAGAAGGAATCCCCTTGAAAGCATGTTATGCTCTTAGTTTCAAACAACACAAACCTAGTTTGACATTAAGTTGGACTCAGTCCAAAATATAGCCAAGGGCTTTTTTGTTTCACTTTGCTGACCCAGTGAATGCCACTATGATTTTACATAAATCCTCCACCTAGTATGTCCATCATTCCCTTCTCGTGGTGTCCCCATCGACCCATCAGTTTTTTGTTTCAAAGCATATGGCTCCTAAATTCCTAGTTTGGGTGGATTTTCCAAGCCTTCCCATGCCATGTTACCACTTTTGGACCTCATTTCTTCCACAATAGGTTGATTAATAACAAAAAAAAAACCCTCTTAGGTTTTATGTTTCCAAATCACATAGATGAGCTTGTGTTGAAGTTGGCCACTCACGTGACCTCAAGGAAACCAATGAAAATCAATTTGGGGACTCTTGGTATGCTTAAAGAGAGGTTTACATTAACCTTCCCAACGCCAATTTCATATGCCAATCTGCATAGTACACGATCCAATATTTCCCTTTGTTAGTAGAGTGTAACAAAATCTTTTCAAAACCATTTGTTATGCCCTCTTAGGCTACTAGCAAAGACAGTCTGACAATAGTGGATCATAAAAATAACTGTAGCATATCCCTTGTTGTGTACCATGCTTCAGGAGCTTCCAATGTTGTTAAACAGTAATCTAGCACGTTACCAATTGTGCGAACCCTTATTAAGCCCATTGAAGAAACCACCTCAAAGTATTCTTTAGCTTTTGTCTCATTTTCAAAGGAGACTTCTTACACTAGTAAAGTGCAGCCCCACATCCTTTTGTGGTGTCCATGGAGTTAACGGGTTTTTTTTTTAAAATTACATGATAGTGGTGATTTGACTTGTGTCATTTCTTCCAATTTTCCCCCATAAAATGAGAACAACGTGCTCTCGTATCCTTCCTCAACACCTCAACAAAGGTGATTTTGCACCTCTAATAAGACAAAAAACACAGCCTAGTGATTTTTTTCTTTCTAACAAGTAGCAGTTTTTGTAGAACAATTACAAAGCCCTTTTGGCTCTGAATTCAGAGGATGTGTCTCTTGATGTTAGATCTCAATTATTTACTTCTCATGGAATGTTAGGGATCTAAAAGAATCCATTCAAAAATACACAATGTAAGAATTTTGGAAGCAATGTACATAGATGGGCATTCTTTGTCTGCAAGAAGTTAAGGTGGCAATATTTCTATTATCCATGATCACTAAAGTTATATGGCCAAATAGTTTAGCTCCGACTAGTAATTATGACCATGGTCATGGAGGAATTACAATGTTTATTTCCCCTAAATTAAAGCCTCATTATATTATTCATGGATGTGACCAAATAAATCATTATTCAATATTGAAAATTTCTCTTTTAGAGTAATTAATGTTTATGCATCTAATGATTTAGATGAAGAAACGAAAATTTGACAATGGATTGCATATGATCTCCCCAAATCCCATTGGATGTTATGTGGTGATTTTAATATGTTTGAGTTGGTAATCGACAAGATTGGCCATCTACCCAACCATTGGATTGCTGGTGTAAGGGTGACCTGGATGTACATGCACAATAAATTTGGGTTTTATGACCCTATTGTTTCCCATCATTCTAACTTGGTCATTCAAAAATCTTGATCTATATTTTTCTAAAGATATAACATAGTCTTCAAGAACCTCGATCGTGTCATGCTTTAACTATAGCCTTTTTTCATTTGCAAGTGGTTTTTAGTTGTCGATGAAATTTATGTCAGATATAGTCTTTTCTAACTATGTACTTATCTGCTTTTGAATCGAATGTAACTTCTAGTGATCGATAGTCCATACCACACAGTTTTATCTCAATACCTCCCTTTTGCATCAAAGGCCCACCCTTCACCACATTAGGCGGGTCTAGTGCTTAGTGGCATGACTGACTAGCATGACATAGTGGATTACATGGTGGAAAGACACTATCCAGAAGATGATGTGTTTTTTTCACACCTTCAGGCATCAGTTGGCTTGAATTCAACACGAAACATACTTCGTCACCACCTCTGAGCTAAGCCACTTTTTATTCAATACGGAACAAACTTATTTTCATGAACCTTTTTAGAGATAGGTGGAAAATCTATAACATTGCATATTGTTTACACCCTTATTAAAAATAATAGATTAGTGAGTTAAGTACACTAAAAGGATGTAAAGGGAGCTACAAGAGGTTATTATGATTAATTAACTTCTAATATCAATTATACAATATCAAAACAACACATTAATTCTTGAAACTAGTGTATACAATATATTATGAGATCAAAAACACAAGAGAGTGAGTGCACTTAGTTGATTGCAGATGGATATGAGAAGTTTTGGGTGTGAAGGATGCTATAACTAGGATATCTGAACCTATAATTGCTTTGTCTTTAGGATTGTAGTTGTAAAATGACCTAGTGCAAGACCGTACATATATGTCAGGACTATTTATATAGTTTTTCACCAGTTATATAGTTTTGACCCTGCTTTGAATCCTACCCTATAACTTCTTAAGATTGTCACCTTCTTGGAAAAAAATTTCATTGTCAAACCCTAGTTTTCGCTCATGCTAAAAATCCATTTTAATATTTTGAGTAAGATTACTAACCTTAGCCATGGGTAGGAGATCTTTCAAAACAAACATTATTTGGGTTGAAGTGCAATCCTTACACCACTAATGTAAGCACTACTCCAAAGAGGCCTCAAACCACATGTTGTTCTCCATCTAGTATGTGATATATGAATGAATGAAACTATGATTTGGCAATTGTAACCTCTTTGAAAATTATCTCAAATGAGTTTGGCTCTCTTGAGATGAGGATGTTTGAGTGCTTGCAAATGGAGAAAGTTGATCCATTGACCCGGTAGAATGCTTCAGAACTATAGTGATTGTTTCCTTATTGATTTTTCATAAGATTTGGCAAGATTTAGAAATCCTTGGGTTCCTTTAGTGTCAGTGTTTGCAATAGGAGTTCATGAGAATGTCATGTTAGTAAATGAGGTGAGTTTAACTTGCTTATATAGGGCTTCAAAGGAAAAGTATCACATGGAAAGGCTAACCCAGAGAGATTAAATGATCCAATAAAGAATATCAACTTGAAATATCATTTGAAGGACATGTCAGTTCAAAACCGTACAAGTCGGTTAGGACACGATTCTAAAATCCTACCAAAGTGGAATTTTTTGGATAAGGATGAAAAACATGAAAATTGAAGGTTGCATTCTATCCTTGTGGAGTTTGTCTATTGATTTTATGCATTTAACTCTCAGAAAATATCAACATATCAGTGTGTATGAATAAATAAGTTAGAAAAAGTACATCGAGATGTACTGAGCGGGGATAAAAAAGAGTATATTTTTCTTAGAAAGAGTGCATTTTTTAAACCAACAATGTCAAAATGTTAAATTGCTAAATTTGAGTGTCTACATTTCCCCCCCTTGAAGTATGAAATGAAATTGCACACTTAATGGAAAATATGTGTGAGTGTATAACACAATTTTTATTCACTTGAAGTTTTTTTTGTAGTGTCCTATTGTGTTGGTGTTGGTAAGTTCTGTGATGAAACCTGAACCAAAAAGTGTAATCAATTTCCATAGTAGAAAAATGAACTTTAACTCAAATGTTAAGTGTAATATGTAAAATTTTCATTTGTATAAAGTAATATAAAGAGATGAGAAATGTGGAAGGAATACACATAGTATACACCTAATTCTCTCCACCCTATTAAGCATTTAATTCCCTACCCCATCAAATTCCCATTAAAATTCATGAATGATTAATTGATGTTAGTGATTTAATTAACCACCCATTATCACTTAATAAAATCCTCCATACCACATTTCCACATCACCTTCCACATCACCCTTCACATCAATTGTCCACTATCCCCACCATTAGAATAAAATATTCTAATTTATCCTTATGTCCCCCACCATTAGAATAAAATATTCTGATTTATCCTCATGATCCCCACCATAAAAAAATATATTATGATTTATCCTCCACTATCTTCCACCATCACAGTAAAATATCCTGATTTATCCTTGTCATAATAAACCCTCCCTACTATCCCCCATGATCAAATACAATAAGGGGAATTTGTCCATTACACCCCAACTTTCATAGTGCATGTACTATTCATGCACTATTCATACATTATTCACTAATATTCATCCATTATCTCAAAATCCAGATTAACTAACCTCTTAATTAATCTCGTTTTGATAATCTATAAATACAGCCTCACCCCCCAAACAATACATGAATTAAGTCAAAGCCTTCATTATGCCCTTTTGGATTTCTAATCCCTTTGTGTTAAAATCCCTATTTTGAGCCCTCATTATGTCCTTCTAATCCTTGAGATCTTTTATGTTGGAATCCCTCTCCCCAATTGGCATGATAAAAGTAATGTTGTTGGATCGATTGACACATAGGCATACGTTTTGGGCCACCTACATACTCTCCATCCTCGGGCACATCCACATTGACATCCCAATCTGAGGTGTGTAATGGAAGTTGGTAAGTGATATTATTTTGTATATGAAAGTAGTTCTATTTTTATCTTGCTGAATTTTGTTAGTCACATTCTGGAACGTCCGGTGGTATGGACCCCCTCTGTCCATTAACAGTTCTGATTTTATCAAGTTATCTTGTTAACTACATGTATTTGTAGGTTTTGTGTATGCTGATGGAATCTCATGATGATTCTCAGAGATAATTTTTTTGTGTGTGTGTTTCAGGTTCCAAAATTTGTCCCTTGAGTTTGGAACACCCAAAAAACCATACGAACCCCTGTAAATAAGCCTATTCTTAGCGATTTCCATTTTAGCTCCTTGTATTTATGGAGTAACATATTGTTTGTTTAATTTTGTCTAACCCTTTGTAAAAAAAAAAAAAAAATTAGGGTAGAGGTGTCATTATAAATTAACTTGTTATTCACTTGTCTTTGCAACATTACATTCTCTATCTAACATGTTAACTCCATATTTATTTGTTGTCCGGGTAGGGCTGTTGTTATACTTAAGCTCCATTGAGGTCTCCATAAGTCTTCACCATTGAGCTCCACCAAGCTTGACCTTCCCCCACCAAGCTCTTTTTTCCACCAAGCTCCTTATTTTTCC
Organism: Taxus chinensis; assembly: GCA_019776745.2. Classification (NCBI taxonomy): domain Eukaryota; kingdom Viridiplantae; phylum Streptophyta; class Pinopsida; order Cupressales; family Taxaceae; genus Taxus; species Taxus chinensis. The sequence goes on along the minus strand of CM034151.1, from coordinate 867,859,528 downwards.
ACTGAGCTCCTCCCTTATCCATCAAGCTCCTCCTCTTCCACCGAGTTCATCTTCCTCCCCCGTTGAGCACTACCAAGTGTATAATATCCACTCAGGATCTATTTAAACTTGGTCCTAACCCTAATACCATCGAGTTAAAATTTGGATTCTACCATTCTACATATTGATTCTACTACATAACTGATTTTCATATTAAGTTAGATCCATATCAAAATCAAGTCACATCTAATCATGACTTTTAAACAACGAAAGACACCATCAAACTTGGATTTGTCTCTATATTGAAACACATACCTCTTTTTCCTCACATCAGGTTTGAAACTAAACTGAGGATTTTTTCTTTGGGTAACCCTCCAATCGACCACTTGTCTTGTCCTATGAATTAGACCTTAGATTCACCCACGCAAACTCGTTTGATATCCTATCTCATTCACTCCAAACTTCTTCCTACCCCCTAACTCAATCCCTCAATACGACCCCTCAACTTGCCTGTCGAGCTCCTCCCTCCAACTCAATCCACCAATTCCTCGAGAAATTTTTTAATTTTTGTTTGCGATATTTCCTTCAATTTAAACTTAGTTTATTTACTTATAAAATTTTGCTTAGCTTTGTTCAATTTTAAAAATCAATATAATTTAATATATTAAGATGGATTTTATTTACATGTTAGAATTTTAATTGAATTTTGTTTAGCACTAGAATGTTAGAATGCCAAGATCCTAATTTTTCATAATAATAATACTCACATTTATTGTGGCTTTAAAGCCCTTATGAATAACAATTACCTTGGTGTCTCACTTTTAATTGATGATTAAGACCACTCTCTATAATGATAATAATTTCAAAAACAAAATAATTGATTGTTAGTTTTTTCCTCCACCTTCCCAAATGTATTTGTAGATAACTCCTGGCAAGATCTTCTTATAAGTTCAACTTACGCTCTTCCCCACAATTTTGCAAACTCTATTGCAAGTTCTTCTTATGATTTTTTCATGGGTTCCCTTTCAATCACCAACGGCTATTAATTCTCGCACATGATAAATCTAGGTGCCAAATACCACAAAGACAAACTTTCTAACCAACCATCCTATCATTGGCATTCTTTGTGAGTAGCATGTCATGATTACAGGTGATGCACAAGGTTTGTTGTTTATTCTGACTTGTTTCTTCAAGACCCAGACCACATCCTTACACACTAATTTTGTTTTCTTTCGAGTGCTGAATTTGTCACTGGCCCATTTTCCCGTGACTATACCAGGTGAGAATCATCCACAACAGCTACCATTCAAACATGTGATAGCCCATCCAAACCTTGAGCCTCCTCATCACGATGATATCAACCTATTATTATACTATTTGGTCTTTTAATCCAATCCTACCATGTTACTTATTGCAGCACAATTAAATTTTCTTAATGAGCATTTAGACATTGTTCAACAATATTGGATTTCTCATGAACAACCGCAATAGCCAGCCTAATGCAGGGATAATTTTAGTGGTGAATATTTGTAATATGGAAAATATTCCATTTTTGAAAAATTTGAAAAGGAAAATTTTCTGGCGCGGGTCAGTGACCTGTTCGCTTAAAAATTACAGTTTAATTTTTTTTAGGGGTTAGCTTCGCCTACCCTTGAAACTATCCCCTATATAATCCTAGATTATTCACCAGGTAGAACACTACTAGCTCACTCATACCACCTGGGGGAATATGTATTATCAAGTACAATAAACGCGTGATAGGAGGGCGGAGGCTACAGACTCGACAGGAGGGAAAAGGCTGCAGATGCATGACAGAGAGTTTGTTGACGCGTGACATGGAGAGTTTGTTGATGTGCGACAGGGAGATTTTGTTGACGTGTGACAGGGAGAGTTTGTTGACGTGCAATAGGAGTGCAGAGGAAGTAGATGTGTGACAGATATTTTGTTGAGGATGATGTCAGACAACACCCTCACTGACGCGCGTCAACAAGGTTTTTGACGCGCGTCAGCGAGGTTCATTGACACGTGACAACAACCTTGTTGACGCGCGAAAGCAAATCTCCTATCACACGTCTGCAACCTTCTGTCACACCACTTAAAAATTAGGTGAAAATTTTGCTGTCAGACCCCCAAAAAATTCACCTTCCTGCGAAACTAGTTCCGAGGATATTCGCCATGTATTTTCCACCTCTGATTTCCAAGAGGTCTCTTAAAATGAGCCCTGGCCTAATGTCTGAATTCCATTTTGTGTATATGACATTTTGACATTTGACGCAAATTTGTGTTACCTTTTATCCTTGGTTGTGATTAATGTCTTCTCGTTGATCTATCTTTGTGTTGCAGGATTTTCTTTTTTTCTCTAACTTATTGTTTGTAGATTACCTGATTATACAATCAAATCTACTTGCAAAAATTCTGACGTTGTTTTCCCAAGAATTAAAAAAAAAACACAACCTTGCATTACAAGCCCCTTGTAAAAGTTATTTATTTTACGCATTGTGGTTTCCTATCTTTTAGTAAATAGCTAGACTTGAAATTTTGTTGAATGATTTGAGTGCATCATGAAACACAAGCTTCTTTGTGGTGTTTGGTATTTGTGATGCCTTTGGGTCACACTTACGAGTAAAGTCATCATGATTGACCTTCTGCATCTTTTACCTAACACATTTGCAACAACGACATCTGGGCATCATCCCTATAAATCATTAGGGATTTATAAGGACACCATATCACAATCCATTCCTTTTATTTCCCTACCACCTCAATCATTGATCAGGTGATTCCATTTCATGTACTACTTAGGTTCCATGTACCACTCTTCTCTCACGTGCATATACATTTCGATCACTTATGGATGTGTATATCGAGAGGGTGATCTTCTTCCACATACTGAAAAGTATATTTGAAGGGCAGGTATATTGAGACATTTGGTATATCAGTTTAGCAGTATATAGAAAGGCACATCATTTTGGAGTGGTAACAACCCTCTCATCCACCTCCACAACATGTTGCATTTTCTTTATGGTGTAAATATTTAATTTATTTCGGTATTGTGTAAATATTTAGTTTTTGCTAAAATCACAAAAACAAAAAACCAACAAAACAACCAAAATACCATGGCTCCCAAAATTCTCCTTACATCCAAATAGGCCAATCAAAGGGAAGACCATTTCATTAATCTGATTGGTCATCTTCTTGACATGACAAAACCAATTATGATGATGACAACCTAGCTGATCAAAATGATTATAGTAATCCTAAAAGAATTACATACCTAGATCATGCAAAAATCGACCACTTCATTTATCAAAATCGTGACAAGATTTTTGCAAACTTATAGATCTAGGGGAAAAAATTCCTCATGATTTTAATCCTGAAAAAATAAGCAATATCATTGGCCACACATGACTTCCACCTTCTACAAGCCAACCTCCTAATCATAGGAAACCTCTTGATCAACTTATGAAAATCTAAACCACCACAAAAATTCTAATGAAAAAGGAAAATCCATGACAAACCCACAATCTTCCTTGCATAATCACAATCACATGCTACGTAGTCAAATCCAACAGTCGAGCTCACAATTCACTAACCTTTCTTTGCAATTTGACCTTGAAATGTCCAAACACCCAACCAGTTATCCAAAAACGTCTAAACGAGTACATGTACTCAAAAAAACAACTTTTATCCACCACCTCTATCTTCAATTCATGGCATCCCTTTTTCCCAAGAATGGAAGGCCATGAAGGACGCCCTTTAAGACTTACAAGCTGATACAAAAATCCATCACAAGTGCTACAAGCTTGAGGAACTCTTCCCATATACTCTTGACGCAGATATGTTGTGAATCCCCTTCCCACCATACTTTAAACTACCCAGATTTAATAAATATAAGGGAAAAGGTGACCCATATGAGATTATCAAAGAATTTTACATGGCATGCCAGGAAGTCTCTTATAATGATAATTACATCATTTGTATTTTCCCACAAAGTTTAGGTAGGAAATCTTTGTATTGGTTCTTACACCTACCTAAATGATTTATTACAATATTTCTTGATGTATGTGAAACATTCATGCAACACTTTTCATTCAATGTCCATTCAAATTTTACCATGATGGACCTTCACAATATCAAACAACAGATTGATGAAATTTTTTCTGCATCCTTGCAATGATGGTAGGGTCTTACAAGTTGTTTCCCTTGCACCTTTATTGAAAAATAACTTGTTAACATTTTGTTGCTAACTTGAATCCAAAAATTACATTCTATTTACAAATGCATTATGTCATGTCCTTTGAGGAAGTTATTGAAAAAGGCACGCACATTGAGAAATACCTCATCTCCAAGGGTATAATCAAGTTATACCTTGAGATCACCAAGAACATAAACCACTTGAGAAGCCAAACAATTTCAACAAGAATAAGAATGTAGTTGGGGATGGTATTATCGACTCTAAACATGTACAAGCAATTCAACCACCACCTTAAATCACACTTCCCTTTAGACCTCCCAATTTGGATTTCCAAAAATGAAAATACACACCCCTTGTTGAATCTTTATCATCTATAATTTTTCATTTGGAATAAACAAGTATGATTTTCATCCCAATCACAAAACCACTTTACAAAAATCGACCAAAACCCACTTAGTATCACGAAAATGAATACTACAACTTTCATCACATCAAAGGACGCTCAACCGATCATTTTCTAAGGTTGAAGAGCAATATTTAATATCTAATTGATCACATTAAGATTGAAATCAATGGAAATAGTCCACCAAAATCACCAAACATAAATTTAGGCATATATTGTAACCCTTTTCCTAAACATGATCAAGTTAATCCAATGCATGAAAAGGGTCACAAATCTCAACCAAACACTACCAAATGTAATGATTTTTTAACTTCATTGGTTTTATTCTTCCCACCCAACACCATATCACCACCATCAAAATCAAAAGCCCATTTTTTTGTCACAACTCGGTGAAATACTATCAGTGTCATACTAGCTCCCCAACCTACTACATAAGGTCAATATGACCTTATCAAGCAACTTGATAAAAACTTAGTGCAAATATCCATTTTGGACTTCCTTAAAACTTAAACAATGTATAAGGATACAATTCACTGTGTGCCACAAGAGTCAAGAGTCCCAAATAACATTAGCCTCGTACAGTTCCAAGATATGATATGATACATATCCTCAAACCAACACATTAATTTATGCCCCAATGACATACCAAATTCACACTACATTCCTATGACAATTCCACATTTTATATTGAAGTGATTATCACAAACTTTAAAATTAAATAAGTCCTCATAGAAAATGGTTCTGGTTTGAATATTTGTAGTCTACAATAGGGTAAGTGCTCATCAAGCATTTGGGACATTTGAAAAGTGAGGAGTAGGGGATTTAACAACTAATACCATCACTATCAAAGCATACAATAATGCAGAGAGAATAATGAAACAAGAAAGTGCTATTTTCATCCTTACCACTTGGTAGATAGTGGCAGGGCATGTCATCATCATGGGAAAACGCTTAACCATTTTTAAAAAAAAATACCAAGTATTTCTAATCTTGTCCATGTTATTGATCTCTAACCTCACATACAACTTGCTGCACTTACCCCATGGCTGTCACCCATGGATTCATGTCATGGATTCATGATTCCATTCCATCCACATATCATCAATGTATCAAGTTCCTACATGATGGATAGGAGGTCATAGTGCTAGCTAACCCTCATGCATTTCAATACTATATTATGTTGCAAACACCATATCCACAAACATGCTCTTTTCCCCTCTCTGCAAATTCCCACACATTTCCATCTAAAAACTGTCCAACATTTTCCTCCGCATTCATCTGGATGAATTGCCTTCCACTTCTAATCACCCACCTAATACCCATGTCAAGATCATTAATATTGGCATCGAGGAATATGAGATTCAAAATTCCTTTCATATCGTAAACCTTCCACTCTCACCCCATAGTTATGGTAGGTCTTACATGTGTAAGTAGAAGGATATAGTTTCCTATCAACTTGGTGAATCCATTTTCCTCAATGGTGGTATTTTGGAAAAGTAAAATATCCATAGTTCTCAAGGATCATGGTTATATAGTGATGACTTCTCTTGTTATGAATGTATTGGATACCCCATTGGTTGAAAAATGATGATATCTATGGGTTATAAAATAAAAGGACTAGGCACCACCGAACAAGGCTTGCTAGAACCCATATCCATCTCTAAAAACACCTTTTGATATGGTCTAGGATATAAACCGTATGGTAATCTGCTCATCTCTATCGATGATGATACTTATAATAAAAAGGACTCCCATTTTGACACTAAACAAAGAAATCCTTGTAGCCTCTATGAGGATCTTGTAGCCACCAACGTATTTCAAAACATTGTTGTCCTAACTATTACCTTAGACTTACAACATCCCACCTTCATTGAATGGGACCAATAGAAACACATACCATTAGAGATATTTCAGAATGACAAGGCCATCATTGAGTTCTTAGGAGCTCGAAATGGTATCCCACTAAGGGGTCATAAGAAAGGATTTGAGATTGAATTTGATCTAACAACCTAGTTCAAGGAAGAGGTTGTGGTACTTAGTCATAATATACAAAAAAAAAATTAAAAAGTTTATTTTCCTCAAGTGAAAACCTCTATAAGGCACTACCAGACATTAGAAATAAAAAAAGTCAAGAAAACACCGTGTCTAATTGTGAAAACATCTTTGAGATGCTAGTAGATGAGGATCTTAACCTCCCTCTCACTCCTTTGCACATGTAAGATGGATCTAAATTCATTAGAGAAGAAACTATTGATATTAATATTGGTACATAAGATAATCTCAAAATTATTCATCTCAAGGTTACTCTTGGTGCTCAAGAACAAAAAACCTTTGTCACCCTCGTTCATGAATTTTTAGATGTATTCACTTGGACCTATGTTGACATGCTCGAGTTAGACCCATCACTAGTGGTGCACCACCTAATTGTACATAAATATGACATAACAGTTAAATAAGTACTCAGGAAAAATCATCTAAAAGTAGCCCTGCTAGTCAAAGAGGAATTGCAGAAGCTCTTAGATATAAATTCCATGTACCAAATTGATATATTAAGTGGATTTCCAATATTGTTCCTGTTTAGAAGAAGACATCAAGCATTAGAATTTACACTAACTTCAAATATCTTAACAAGGCTTGTCTAAAGAATGACTTCTGTTAGCCCAATATTGACATGATAGTCGACTCCGCCATAGAGCATGAGATTTTATCCCTAATGGATGGATTTTTGGGGCATAATCAAATTAAAATTACATGCAAATATTAACATACAACCACCTTCACTACACCTTGGGGTAATTTTTTCTATCAAGTTATGTCATTCATCCTGAAGAATATTGGTGCCACATATCAAAAGTCTATGACTTTTATTATCTGTGATATGCTCCATGACATTGTTGAATACTATGTGGATGACATACTAGGTAAGTCACACACTCATGAAGGTCATCCTACTATTTTATGAAAAATATTTGAACGCCTACGAGAATACAAGATGTGGCTTAATCCCAAAAAGTGTGTCTTTTGTGTCACATCTGGAAAGCTTATGGGTTTCATTGTATCTTGAAAATCCATTGAAGTTTACCCCTCTAAGGTCACTTCTATCACAAACATGCCTCCTCCAAAAAATCCCATCTCCACAGTCTTCAAGGAAATAGTCAATCCAATGGAGGTTCATATCATAGTTTGTTGATGAATGTCATCAATTTACACATTTTCTTAAGAAGAACACAACATTCCAATGGACTACAAAGTGTCAGGAAGCCTTTGATATAATCTAGAAATATCTTGTAAATCCACCAGTGTTGGTTCCTACTACTCCAGGAGAACCTCTTCTTTTATACATCTTGGTAATGTAATTTTCTATAGGAGGTCTCCTAGCTCAATACAATTCTCAAGGGAAAAGAAGAGGTGTCTACTATCTCAGTCACACTTTAAACTCCTATGATATTAACTACGGTCAAATTGAAAAGGTGTGTTTATTTGTTTCCTTTTCCTTTCCAAATCTTAGGCACTATCTATTCAATCATAAAAAACTCATAGCCAAAGTGGGTCCACTGAAATATATTTTGTCTAAACCATCTCTCACCAATAAAATTCCTGAATAGGTAGTTTTGTTAAGTGAATTTGACATTGAATATGTGAGTTAGATAACCATCAAGGGAAAAGTCATTGCAAACCAACTTATTAAAGTACCGCTACCAGGAACATAACCTTTGAGTATGGAATTTCTTGATGAATTCATTATGACATTTGAAGAACCGCATGAATGGAAGCTTTATTTTGATGGATCTCTTTACTGCACATAGCTTAGGGAGAGGTATGCTCCTCATCACTCAATATGGTGATATCATCCCTAAATATTTTCGCATTGGCTTCCTATGTACGAAAAACATTGCAGAGTACAAGGCACTAATCTCAAGTCTTAAACTTGAAATATAGTGGGATATACAACATATAATAGTCTTTGGAGACTCTCAGCTCATCATTAAACAATTTAATGGTGAATAAAATGTTAATGATGATTGATAGTATCGAAATATACTTCAAAAATATTTCCTTTAAGTAGGTATCATGTATACACAACAAGTTAGCAGATTTCATGGCTATTATTGGCTCTTTATTAGTCATACCAGAGCACAATGAAAAGTATCAGTTCTTGGTTGAGAAATTAACCATTCTAGCATATGGTGTAACTGATTCTTCCATAGTTTTTGTGATTTTTTATTCGAATTCACCTTGGTACCAAGATATATATACTTATCTCCATGACCATACCATCCCATCTAATCTATCTCATAACTAATACAAATCCTTCATCCAATGCACTTCTTGTTACACTATCCTTGGCAACACCCTATATCGTAGGGGCTATGATGGAACCTTGTTACATTGCTTAAACTCAGAATAGGTTATCCTCACTATGAAATAACTACATTTTGGTATCTTTGGTGCACATACGAATGGAATTATCCTTGCTACGAAGTTTATTCACGTCAAATACTATTGGCCCATTATTAAAATGTCTAGACTCTTGTCAATTTGTTTGCAAATGTCTCCCCTATAAAAATCATAGTAACCTTATTCATACACCTTGACAAGAACTATAACCCATTACCACTCTTTGGCCCTTCTCCCAATGGGAGCTCAATATCATTAATAAAATAAACCCTACTTACTTTGATGGCCACGAACATATTATCACCGCCACTGACTATTTCATTGAATGGGTGGAAGCTATGCCCCTTTCCTATGTCACCAATAAAAAATATATAAATTCATCCTCAATCATATCATATGTCTCTATAACATTCCATCCACCCTCATATTTGATAATGATAAGTCCTTTAAAAATAAATAATTCAAGGCCCTCTACAATTAATTCCATATAAAAACTAAGTTTTTTACCCCGTACTACCCTCAAGGTAATGGCTAAGAAGAAGCCTCTGAAAAAAAATCTTACATGTATCCTCAAAAATATTGTGGATAGTTCTGATAGAAATGGGCATCTACAAATCTATCCTACTCTCTGGGATTATTCTACCTCCATTCACACACCCACAGGGGAAACCTATGTAGACAACGCTTTCTGGTATGCTTTTTCCCCATCCCATGTCCACTCCCCTTTGTCGACATCTCACACATTCATCCCTCCCTCCCTATTAAATCCATATTTCCATCTCAATCCCCAATTACCCATCTTAGTTCCTTTTAACACCTTAATCCCATTTTAATACCCTTATTATTAAATCCCCCTTAATTATCCCTAATCCCATCTAATTATCCATTAACTTATCTATTTATTTTAATCACTCCATCCTCACCTTATTATATTTATTTTTAAACCACCCATTGATTTATCCTATGATACTACCCATAAATGTCCCCCATTTATGACCCCTTGGATTCCCACCACCCATTTAATCCCCCCTTTATCCTTTCACTACCATTTACTAATCCCATGCACCATTAACTTGCCCAAAACAATTACCCATGATCTTTTACTAATTTAAGCTGTAAGCTAGGGAAAAAATAATAATCACCTCCTCCTTCGCGTTCCGTAGCTAAATGGGCTAAGGAAGTAAAATGCCAATAATCATACCTCCTCCTTTGCACTGAGTTCGAGGCAAAAGGATGTTCTTTGCAAAGGATGCAAAACTTAGATATGGGATAGGAAAGCTTATTCTTCGTGACGTTAGGGGGAAAACCCTTTGACAATGAGTGGTGGGCTTAGAGGAGGGAAGGAATGAAGGGAAACTCTAGAAGGTCCAAGGGAGTGAATGAGGTCAGAATAATGACATGTGGTGAGGATTGGATTATTTTTTAGATTTTGAAATGGATAATTAATCAAATTATATTTGATTAATTCGAAGTGTATTTTTGTGGGAAATGAGGAAGGGGAATTAATTGATTTAGGATTGTGAAATGATTTTTAGGGAAAACCCAAAGAAAGTTGACAATTATTAGCTCAGGAAGAGAAGATGATGATGAAAGAATGATATAGGAGTGTTAAAAATAATGGCGAATGTGTGTGTGGGTAGAAATGTGGGGGGAATTAGGGGGAAAAAAAGGAGAATATGAAGTGAAAAGAGTGAAGAAGACGAGAGGGATGAGTTGGGACTAAGGGAAAGTGAGGAGAGGATGCGGGTGATGAGGATGAACGAGGTGAGGATGAAGAACCAAGAAATGAAAATAATGGGAAGAAATAGTAATACAAGGAGAAGATTGAAGGAATATTGGAGGATGATGGATCAAGAAGGGGAAAATGGGGGAAAAGAATGTGATTGTAGGCGGAAGAGATTAGATGTATGGTGTAAGAGGATATGTGGAGAAAGGATAATAGTAGGAGGGAAAAGTGGGTAATAGGAGATACCAGGTGGAAGAAGCGATCAACAAAGTGAACGAAGGATGAGGCGGGGGAGAAGTTCACGATGAAAAGTTAAGTGTAGGGATGAACCTGACATAAGATTGTCATGTGATGGAAGTGGTTAAGTAAGATTGCCATGTGAGAAGGATGAAGAACCAAGACATGAAAATAAGGGGAAGAAACAATATGAAGGAAACAAGAAGGGGAAAATGGAGATGACAAATGGTATGGTGTAAGAGGATATGTGGAGAAAGGATAATAGTAGGAGGGAAAAGTGGGTAATAGGAGATACAAGCGAGAAGTGGTGTTTGTGAGAATCGAAAAGGAGGTGAAAGGATGTGACAATGGGGAATTTCGAGAAAAAATGAAGGGTGAAGGGTGTGTAGTGATGGGGAAAGGCAAGGAGACATATCATCCTTAAGAGGGACTCTTAAGTGAGATTGCCATGCCGGGTGAGTGGTTAAGTAAGATTGCCAAGCAGAGGAGGGTGATAGTGGTGGTAAAAAGATGTGATGATGGGGAATGAAGAGTAAATATGGATGGTGAGATTGGAGAGTGATGGGCGAGTGTAAGATGACATGTCATGCTTAAGAGAATCTCTTAAGTAAGATCGTCATACTGCTGGAGAGGTTTCATAGGGTCACCCAACCGACAGGGATGATATGCAAGGAGAAAGACAAGATGATATTGGGGATAGGGGTGGAATGGTAGGTTGAAGAAAATGATCGTGACGAGAGGTGGGAGAAATAAGATGGGGGAAATATGATGGGATGGGGGAAGGCCATAGGGTAGATCAACCTTAAGTGGAAGTCTTAAGTAAGATTGCCATGCGGCCGGAATGGTTAAGTAAGATCACCAAGCTGAGGAAGAAGATGGATGATGTTAGAGTTGGTGGGAATAGGGTATGACAGAATGGACTGAAGGGGAACCCTCAAGTGAATTTTCCATACTACGAAAGCGTGTAAGTAGGATGACCAGGCATAAGACGGATTTGGGGAAGGATGAGAAAAGAGTGAGTGGGGTAAGCCTGAGTGGTATATGATATGAGATGAGGTGATAGTAAGAAAGAAAGGAAACAAAGGAGTGTAACATGAATGAATGAAGGAATATATGCAGTGGAGGGTGGAGAGTGTGAGGGGAATCCTTAATTGGGATGCCCGTGTGGTGAGAATAATTATGCAAGAATGAGAAGTAGAAGAGATGGAGTGGGAAGATGTGTTTGGTGGTGATGGTTGTTTGATGAGAGGGCAGGTGGTGAAGAAGCTTCTACAACGGGAAGATCTTAGGGAGAGGGTAAACCTCCACTGAAGATTCCATATAGAAGGGGTTATTAAGTAAGATTGTCAAGTGGGAAGCAAAAGGGTGAAAGGAAACAATACCAATGGGTGAGAGTGGACAGGAATGGTGAGAAGGGTAATATGGGTATAAGTGGTGGAGGAGTAAAAATGAGGAGTGAGAATGAATGGATCAAATACATGGTGATCATGGTGGGGGGGAAGGAGCTGCTGGATAGTGAATGCTACTTGAGAAAGATCGTCAAGTAGGATTCGCAAACTGCAACGGTGATCAAGTAGGATTCCCAAACTGGAGAATGCATTAGTATGGGTGAATGGATGGGGTGTAAAGTAAGATGTTGATCATGCAAGAAGATACTCACGTGACGAAGAGCATCTTAATTTTAATATAACACATAACAGGATGCATCGTGATATAAAAGATCAGGATGAGTAGACTGTAATATGCGTGATAGCATAGACAGGGGCCATCAAAAAGGTTTGATGCCCCGGTACGATATGCAAATGGAAGAGAGCATAGACAGAGGCCATCAAGAAAGTATGATGCCCCAGTACAACATGCAATCAGATAACATAAGAATATTACAGAGAACACCTAGGATACATAAAATCAAGATGCCCCCTGTAATATAACAAGATGCAAGAAAGTAATTAATAATTTACAACTAATAATGCAACAAAAGAACCAATAAACATGTCCCTAACGTATTCCACAGTGAGGATTGATCGGATGTGCCCCCAAGTAGGGGCACAAGGACATAGTAAAATATTAGGTCATTGTCCTCAAACAAGGAAGCAATGAGAGCCGGATTTGCCCCAAGTGAGGATTCACGCAAGGAGAAGTGGTATGAATTTGGTAGTCATAAGGTGATTGGATCATTCGTTGGGGATAATAGTCCAAAGGTTGAATTGTGTTGGTTATTTTGGAGTTTTTGCGATTTTGTGGAGTTTACAATATTTTTATTTTTGTTTATTATATATATATATATATATATATATATATATATTTCTAATGTTTTTTTGGATTTTTGACGATTTTTTAAATGTTTTGACTTTTTTGACGATTTTCAAATGTTTTTAGATTTTTGACGATTCTGTGTAATGTTTTTGGATTTTTGACGAGTGTTTCTAATGTTTTTAGATTTTTGATGAGTTCTAATTTTTTGTTGGATTTTGGACGATGGTTTCTAATGTTTTTGTTGGATTTTGGATGATTGTTTCTAATGTTTTTGGGTTTTTAGATTTTACACTATTTTTGGATTTTTGACGATTTTCAAATGTTTTTGGATTTTTGGATTTTTACATTGTGATTTTAGGAAATTTTTGGACATTGTGATTGGCAATTTATGGACCAGATTGCAGACTTATTTTTGAGAGGCGATAAACATGGATATTATCCATATGTACCATGTTCCGTGTTGTAACTTATGCTCGAAATAACACAAATTCTCTTTCCATTGGCAGGATATGGTGGTGATGATATGATGAAAAGAATTCTAGCTCCATTCTTGACTCCACATAACTAGTAAGATGTGTGGGCTCATCACTGAGAATCAAGAAGGACGCAAGAGGTAGATAATGAATATAGAGACAAATGCTAAAAAAAATCCCTTTGGGAAATTGTGACTCCATTCTTCATAACGGTACTGATCCAGTTTCAAAAATGGCTTTCACTTTATGAGTCATGTGTTAGACTTATACAATTATGTGGCCTACTGATTGGTAAGATATGAGGTTAAGAGATAGTTCTCTCTTCACTTAGGCATCTAAATTACGTGTTTGGGGATTCTATAATTTGTAAGCACTGTAATATTTTGTATTTTTGAAATGACTCCCTATGCCTTGCCCCATGCTACTAGTGAGAAGCAAGGGCTCGTCACCAAAGGAAAAATATAGGCGAGTGAATTTCCTTTTTGTCTTTTTTTTTTCTTGAATATTTTGCAATGTTTTTTATGCTTGTATGAGAATGACCCTCTACGCTTTGCCCCATGCCACTTGTAAGAGGCAAGGGTTTATCACCGAAGACAAGACATAGACTAGTAAGGGCACCTTCCTCCATTCCCAGTCTCACACTACCAGTAAGAAGTGTGGGCTCAACACCAAAGACTATGAAGGATGAAAGATGTGACAATGAATTATTCATAAGTTATTGAATTGATGGATTTTTTTACAATAGTGCTTTGTATTTTGGAAGAAACGTCTGCCCCCAATCTCAGCCCCACACGACTAGTAGGACGCGAGGGTTCAACACCGAAGACTGAGATGGATGACCAAACGAACTGGGTAACGAAGTTTAGAGCTTTGTTATGAAAGAGAGAATGTATTAGAAGGGGATATATTACCATCAGTAAGCTTCTAGGTATGACCATAGAGGAAAGCGACTGAAAGTGGAAGAAGTATGATGCTCACAAACTTAATAGGATTTATACTAACACTTGTCTCATGATGATAAATATGAAGATGTGATTTTGATAAATAAAATATCTGCCAATAGAAATGAATAAATTTAAATTATTCAGAGATAAGCAAGACAAAAGGAACAATGTACATGTTGTATCCTGGAATAGTGAACATCTCAAGGATAAAATTTCTTTAAATGAACTGCATTCATTGGTTCATCAAGATCTTGCCCATCTGCAATGGCCAATTTATAGGCTCCAGAGCCAAATTTAGCTGTGATTACATAGGGTCCTAACCAATTAGGCTCAAATTTTCCTTTTTTTTCTCGTTCTTTAGTGGTATTTTTTTTATTTTCTTTTAAAACAAGGTCACCAATTTCGAATTCTCTGGGTCTTACCTTTTTATGATAACTGCATTGCAGTCGGTTTTGATAGACTTGAAGATGATTGAGAGCATTAACTCATTTTTCATCGAGAAGCTCAAGCTCCTAAAGCCGTGACTGTCGGTATTCATCCTCATTAATTACATCTTTAAGGGAGATCCTCAAGGATGGGAGTTCTATCTCAATAGGTAAAATGGATTCACAACCATAAACAAGGGAAAATGGGGTGGCTCCGATAGGCGTGTGGTAAGATGTACGGTAAGCCCAAAGAGCGGGGTAAATTTGAGTATGCCAATTACGTCCATGGGTGTTGACAATCTTTTCCATGATGGATTTTAAGGTCTTATTGGTTGCTTCCGCTTGACCGTTTCCCTGAGGGTAGTATGGAGTGGACCATTTAAGTTTGATGTGAAAACGTTTGGCTAGGTCTTTTACATCCTGGTTTTTAAATGATTTGTCATTATCTACAACCAGAGCGGATGGAATACCAAATTGACATATGAGATTATTGAAAATAAATTTCGATATTTGGCTACCGGTAACATAAGTGAGAGGCATAGCCTCTACCCATTTAGTGAAGTAATCGGTAGCGGTAATGATGAACTTATGTCCATCGGAAGATGTTGGTATGATTTTACCAATGAGGTCAAGTCCCCATTGAGAGAAGGGCCATGGTGTGGTTATCGATTGTAATGCCTGGGAAGGTGCATGGATAAGATTTCCATGCTTTTGACATGCTTGACAACATTTGACAAAATGACATGCGTCACTTTCCATGGAGGGCCAATAATATCCAACTCACAAGATTTTCTTGGCTAAAGCGATACCATTCATGTGTGCTCCACAGATACCAAAATGGACTTCAGCTAAGACACTCGAGGATTCTTCCTGATTAAGACATCGGAGCAGGGTGCCATCATATCCTCGTTTATAAAGAGTTTCTGCTAAAATGGTGTAACGAGAAGCACGTTGTGCTAAAGCACGTTTATGCATTGGTTTCATGTTGGCAGGAAACGTTTTATCACGAATGAAGGTATAAAGATCGTGGTACCAAGGGTTATTCAGACCCACGATCTCACATACCATAGTGTTTTTAGGAAGATCATAGGCAGGCATTAAGAGATGTTCAACGAGAAAATGTGCCTGGGGTTCACTAGATGCAATTTCTAATAGGGATTTGATGGTTGCCATAGCATCGACAAATTTATTATGAATTCTGGGAATTTGATCAAAGCTAATTAATCGAAAATAGCTTCGAAGACTATCCACCATACATTTATATGGGATAAGTTTTTCATCCTTCACCTGATATTCATCGGTAACTTGCTTGATGATAAGTAAAGAATCACCAAATACACCTAATTCTGTAAGATTCCAAGATATAGCCAGTTTTAATCCTACGATGAGAGCTTCATATTCTGCGATATTGTTGGTACATGGGAATGCTAAGTGAAATGATTTTGGGATAACATGTCCGCTGGGTGTGATAAGAAAAATACCAGCCCCTAAGTCATGGAGATTACAAAATCCATAAAAAAATAGAGTCCAAGATGGTGCGATGTCTATGTGTAGAATATCTTCATCAGGAAAAGAGAACTAAAGTGGTTCTGTGCCAGGAAGGGGTGCCTCGGCAAGTTGGTCGGCAAGGGCTTGTCCTTTAATTGCTTTCTACGGAACAAATTCGACATCGAATTCACTAAGTAATACGACCCAACTAGACATTCTTCCCATGAGAATGGGTCTAGACAACAAATATTTGAGAGGATCAATTTTGGCAATCAACTTAGTTGTGTGATTCAACAAGTAATGATGTAACTTATGGAATGCAAAGGCGACCGCTAAGCATACTTTTTTGATTTGGGAATAACGTATTTCATGCTCAATAAGTGTTTGACTAAGGTAATATACAACCTATTCTTTTCCTTGATCGTTATGTTGTGCTAGTAGAGCTCCTATGGCATGTTCAGTGGCAGATGTATAAAGCAACATAGGTTTATCGGCAACCGGTGACATAAGAACAGGTGGACTAGAGAGGTATTCTTTTAACTTAGCAAAAGAGTCTTGGCAATCGTGGTTCCACTGAAAGTGTGCATCTTTCTTGAGCAACTGATTAAAGTGATGGCACTTGTCAGCCAACTGTGATATGAAACGCCGAATAGATTGTATCTTTCCCTTGAAGACTGCATAATTGTTTTAGGTTTTGAGGAGGAGGAATTTCCATAATGGCTTTGACTTTGGCAGGATCCACTTCTATGCCTCTTTGTGAGACAATAAACCCTAATAATTTACCAGAGGTTACTCTGAACACACATTTCTTTGGGTTAAGACGAACCTTATACTAGCGTAATCTAACGAAAAATGCATCTCAACACACTTGGATGCCCTATTCATGTCTTAGATTTTGCTAATATATCATCAACATAATCTTCCATGATATCATGTAACATGTCATGGAAGATGACAGTCATTTCTCGTTGATAGGTGGCACCAACATTTTTCAAGCCGAAAGGCATGACCTTATAACAGAAGGTGCCCCATGGTGTAGTAAATGTGATTTTATGTTGATCTCCTTCAGCAATACGTATTTGATTGTAACTAGAGAATCCATCCATTAAGGAGAGCATTTCATGGCCTACCGTAGAATCAACAATCATGTCTATATTTGGCAAGGGAAAGTCATATTTGGGACAAGCCTTGTTGATGTCACGGAAGTCTGTGCATATTCTGATGCCAGGAGTTTTCTTGGCAACGGAGAACTATGTTAGATATCCATGCTAAATAATCAATAGGTTTGATGAAGTCAGCTTCCAAGAGTTTCTCGAGTTCAGCTTTAACAAGTAATGCAACTTGGGGATGCATTTTACATAGTTTTTGCTTTACAGGTTTTACATCCTGATGTACCACAAGATGGTGTACTACAAGAGATGGGTCTAGGCCTGGCATGTCCTTAATGTCCATGCAAATATATCTTGGAATTCAATAAGGAGTGTTGTGAATTCCATGCATTCTTGGTCAGACAGACTAATGCCAAGTTGTAAAATTTTTGGTTGTTTGGTGGTGCCAATATTTATGTCTTTTGTTTCTTCTACAAGCATTTTAGATGTATCCTTTTCAGAGAACGATGCTAATGGTTGATGTAGGTCATCAATGTCAGGTGTTTGTTGGAATTTTTTGACATGTTTATTGGATAAGGTGGCGGTGAGGTTTTGACTATGGGAAATCCTCTGTTTGCACTTTTGATCCCAATTTTCTGAGGGTGAAGGATCTGAATATTTTATCTCTTCGCCAAAATAGGCCTATTCATTTAGATTGATTTCAAATCCTTTTCTATGGTCGGAAGTAGGTATTTGGTCACGAGTTCCAAGGAATTCTTTGATGGCTTCATCATTTTGGAACATGTCCATGGCTACATGATGTGGTTGGCCATGGTCTATGAGACTCGGATGTGTAGGCTCAAAATTGATGACATTAATAGAGAAATGTTCAAAGGCAAGATGTGTTTTAGCGAGGTCTTCAAAAAGACTACATGGAGACCTAATGTCATTATCAGAACTGGTATCATCATTGTCACTCGGAATTATTATGGGAGCGACATCAAACACCTTGAAACCTAGACCATGTTTACCGTGATGTTGTGTGTAATTTATAGGGTATAAACGACCTTGTTCATTTGGAACGAGTCCTTTACCCTGCCATCGCATGTTTTTCATTATTTAGTGAGCTTTGGTAAATTGAGGGGACTCATAACATGGAGCAAAGTCGTCATTATATAACCAAGATCCTGAAGAACTTAGAATATGTTCATTGTCAAGAAGACCAAAATTTTTCCAAACTGACTGACCCATTTGGTAATTGGGATGGATTCTCAGATGTGGAGCGTTAGGTTTGTCATAGCTATGTGGGGATTTGGTGATATAAAAAGAGTCTGCCATCTTTTGAAATTGATATTCACCGCATCCCGTGTCAATGATTTTAAATGTGTGAGATGGGGGACCAATAGGTACCTCATGTGGTGGGGAAGTTAGTTTGGTAGTCTTAAAAGATGAAGAAAATGGGTTATAAGAAGAAGGGGGTGGATTGAAGGATGAAGGTTGGTTATTCACAGGAGGAGGTATCTTAATAGAGGAGGTGTGGTTGGATGAAGAAGATTGGCTAGGTGAAGAAGAAGATGGTGTGGTGGAAGAATAATTGTTGCTGGAAAAAGAAGCTTGATTAGTGGAAGAAGATGATTGATTAGTGGGAGGGGGACTGGTGGAAGGTGGTTGACTAGCGGATGATAATGGATTGGAAAATGTGTTTTGGTTATGAGATGATGGTTTTGGATTATTATTAGGGAGTGTATCAGGATCAATGCGTGTTTCATTAGGGATTATCCAAGGTGGAGCGTATTTATTTGTTGACGGACAATAGTGATCATGTCGATACCGTCCTTCGAGGAATCTACAATACTCAAAAGGTTGGGGATCTGCACGTAATGTAAATTCCTTGTCCAAATGAGGAAACTTAATGCATTGGTGGAATGTTTATGGGACGGCTTTCATGGCATGAATCCATGGTCGGCTGACAAGAATTTTATATGCAAATTCTACATCTACCACATGACAGACCGTGTCTAAGGTGATGGGTCCAACTTAGAGAGGCAACGTGATTGTGCCTTCATAATTTCTTTCGCTATTATCATACCCACGAATGGTTATGATATTGTTTTGCAAATCATTTTCAGTGTAGCCTAGACAACATAAAAGTTTCATGGAACAAATATTTAATGCCGATCCATTGTCGATTAAGACGCGCTTGATTTTACGATGAGTTACATAACCCTCGACATATAAAGAATGATTATTAGCAATGTTAGGATTAAGTAGGTCAGTAGAACCAAAAGATAAAATAGGATTGGGGACCGTAAGATGTGCAATTAAAGCCTGGAATTGTTGTGAATTGATGTCTTCAGGGACACGAGCATTATTCAATGTTTGCATAAGGATGCGTTGTAGTGTGGGAGAAGAATTAAGTAGTTCCATGATTGAAATTTGTGCAGGAGTCTTCTCTAATTGTTTGACAATATTAAATGATGGCGTAGGTTGTGGAGAGGAATTTTTGGCAGAATTAGATGGTGGATTAGGAGGTGATGCCGGGGACGAAGTGGCAGATTTTTTTGTTGTAGGGACCCACATTTTTTTCTGTCTAGTGGTAATTGCACAGTCAGTTTTGATCTTTATAGTTTCCACTAAGTCTTGGTCATAATCTATGGTTGAGATGACTGAGTCAAACTCGACATTACTTGACGATTGACCATTATCTTTTGAATTGTTATCATGATTAGGGAACGGATTTTTGAACATGTGAAGTTTTTCATTAGGTGTTTTTGTCTCAGAAGTATTTTCAACTTCTATGTCTCCACGTTCAATTAGGTCTTGGACGTAATGGCGGAGTTGCATGCATCTATCTGTGGAGTGCCCTTTTATGCAATGGTAATCACAATATTCATTGTCTTTATACCAATTTGGTTTGGGTTGTCCTTCTTCAAAGGGTCTGACAATGGGATATGTAATCATATTAGCATTTGCCAAATGATGAAAGACACTAGATAGACTTTCTCCGAGAGGAGTGAACTCTCTTCGTCGATCCCTAGAAGGAACTTCCTTTCTAGGGATAATGATGGGTTGTTTAGATTTTAATGTGTTGGTGGGATGGTTTTGGACATTTCGGACATGGCGGGAATCAGTAATGCCATCATTGACGATATTTCGATTCCGGTTAAAGAATTTAGATTTGTCCTGGTTCTGAGGAGTGTCTTGATAAGGTTGGTCTCTAAAGGGTGCTTTAAGTAAGCCCTTAGAAATGAGGGCTTTTTCGATTTGTGTCCCCTTTTCGATGACTTCTTTGAAACTATTCAGACAATGCATTTGCATGTGGAATGATAATTCAACATTGAGATTAGGGACAAAAATGCTAACTAGTTGTCTCTCGGGTACTGAGCAGGGAAATCGGCTTGCAATTCCGCGCCATCGTTGTAAAAAGGAAGCAAAATTTTAGTTTGGCCTTTGCCTAGTGTTGCAGAGATCAAGCATGGTTATTTCTGAGTCTAGGTTATAGGAAAAATATTTGACAAATTTCTCCGATAAGTCTGTAAATGTCGTGACCGACCCTTTGGGAAGATGGAAAAACCAGTCTAAAGCTTGTCCTCCTAAACTTTGGGGGAATAATCGTAAAAGGTACATGTCTCGATATGCAACTTCCTGACATTGCATGTAAAATTCCTTAACATGTTCACGGGGGTCGCCTTTGCTTTTGTATTTATCAAACTTAGGGATTTTGAAGGATGGCGGAAATGGTAATCGTGATATCTCTGTATCAAATGGATAAGGACACAATTCTTCAAAGTTGAATTGTTTTGATTGTTTTTGCAGTCCCTGAATGGTGTCTTTCATAAGTTTCCATTCTTGTGCAAATGGAGAAGTAGGGGACGGTTTATCAAACATGTCGTGAGTATTGGAATCTAGATTGAGGTCTTTTAATCTTTCAGCTCTAGTCGTTGCTTCCTCAAGTTTTTTTGTTAAATCTTGGATTTTAGTGAATAATTATTCGTCCGAAGAACCATTTGGATTGTTTGGTATTTCGTTGTGATAACTTGATTCACCATTTTCGATGAGTTTGTTTAAATTTTCCGTCCCGAAGTCAGGGGTAGTTTTGCCCCCATGGCTAGGATGCATAACAGATATTCATTTTTGTTTTGTTCTATCACCCTATTGACTTGTTCTTGTTCTTCAGTGGTGAGTTCTGGTTGTGTGACTTCTTCGTCGTCATTTTCATGATTGTGACTGCGAGTGAATACCATGATGAAATGTGTCTGATTAAGCTGAAAAAATGGGTAGGAATTTTGAACAGGTGTGAGGAAATGAGAACTTGATTACTTTGGATTTATCGCGAATAAGCTTGTGATGACTGATAAGGAGAGTAACTCAAACAAGTTATCTCAATATGATGATGATGTAACTTGAGACGAGTTATTAGAGGATTTTTTGGACGTTGTGTACATTTGGATTAAACAAGCTCTGGACTATTGACGGGGAGAGTAACCTGAATAGGTTAATCGCGATATGGTTGTGAAAGGATTTTTGTTAGCTGTGATTTGGATAAATGCGATGGTGGATAGAATAATGAGTGAACTCAAAAAAGTCACCCAATATTAGTTTGATATAGCTGGAAACAAGCTATGAAGGATGTTTTGACAATTGACAATATGGGGAGTGAATGCTAGTCACTTAATATCAGTTGGATATAGCCGAAGACAAGCTATGACAAATGTATTGTTGGATGAGGTAAGCTAATGAAATTGGTGTGATGGTTTGATCTGTGTTGTTGGATTGTTTGGATGTTTTCGCTTGCTATTGAATTGGTCGAGAACTAATTTTTTTGTGGAACACAACTAGGGTCTGAAATTTTACAATGAACACATTGATATCAGCCAAGTTTTATGATAAAAAAATGCTAAACTATTGTGTTTTCAAACAGCAAGCAGTCATGTGGATTCAATTGTTTTGTCTTATGAGGTAACTTCTTCAGAAATGATCATTGTTTCATGCAATCATACAAGTATGCTGTGAAATGGTGGATGCAGGATCTTATTACTCCAAGAAGATGCGTCTTCCGATATACCCTAGTCCTGATATACCTAATTCTGTATGGGGACATAATTGGTACGGAGAACCCTTAGAGCACTGGAGGAGACTCACCAATTCTTACTTGCCTGTTTCGGAGTGAATCACCACGTCCAGAACAGGTTTTGTGAAAAGGTGGAAGGTGATGGATGGATGAATGTGTATGATGTCTTTATAACTCCCCGAAGATTTACAGGGACGATGCCCAGGATTTGTTGTTACAGCTATTTAGGCTTGACTTGCATGCGTTGCACGACAACATTACCTGTAAGTGAAGAGTAGCGGCGAGGTAAATACCAAACGTTGTGATGAGACTAGGTCTCAAAGTGCAATGCAGATGCAAATGTTGTTGGTGCGTGGTAGTCAAGTCCATGTCACCGGTGTAGCTTTGGTGGTGATGAAATCCACCTCGTCTACGTGCAAAAACAATATGATAAAGTGATTATACACATGGTTCTTTCCAACTTGAAAGAAATCACTAGCAGAAAATAATTGCGTACCTGAGCGTACTTTTTTATTGTTTCAGAAATTGTCTTTGAATGGTGGTATTTTTGCGAGATTTTTGTTGTTTTTGTTTTGTTTTTATTTTTGACAATATTCCAGCAACGCGGTTCTACAGAAAACAAATTAGTAGTTATCCTGCAAATGAAATGTTAGAAAAGTGATCGTGGTTGTTTTTGATTTGCCAGATCGCTCAAAGGCACGGGAAAAGAGCATACACAACCAATGACCAAACAAATATTAAGAATATGACAAAGAAAAATAATTATTAAAATGACAGTTGGAAAACAAAGCTAGAGGATCCTGCAATGTTAGAACAAGAAACTAAAAAATTGTGACCGTTTCTAATTTTCCAGATCGCTCGAAGGCGCAAGAAAAGAGCATACGTGGATACAATTGGAATAGTTTTTTTTTAAATATTAATAATTATTGCAATTAATCATGATTGTAAAATAGCAATAATGATTATTTTCACAAAAAAGAAAAATGATGAAAGAAGAGGGTGAAAACATTACCTAGAAGTGTTGTCGTGGAAAATTGAACATTTGTAAGGCAAAAAAATTAAAAATTAAAAAAAATTGTTGTGCAGAGCCCGAGTGGCCTCACGTTTCTGATTTCCAAGATCACTTTTGAAGTGCGAGGAAAGAGCATACGTGTGAGGTTGTTACGTGAAATAAAATAAAAATAATAATTTAAAAAAAAAACTATAATTTTGGTGTTTTTTGTTAAAAAGACAGGTGTTAGAAGAAATGAAACCAAAAATTTTCTGTAAGTTTAAATCTAAAAATTATTTTTTCATTGCATATATCTTTTTGATACCTTTCCGTTAAAAAAATGAAGTCATTCCGAGTTCGGGAGCAAAAGTTATGGCATCCGGAAGATGGGCTATGGTAGCACTCTGAATGAAAATTTTGAACGTGAGAAAAACGTCCTGGGAGATGGTTTTTTTTATTTTCTGACTTCTGTACTTTACTTGAGAAGCTAAAATTTTGACAGCAAGGTTAAAAAAGAACAATAAACAGAAAGAAAGAGTTAGATCACAAAATGATTGATTAAAATAAAAGAAAAAAATGATTAACTTCCTACAAAGTAGTTATTTTAGCAAAAGTAAATAAATAAATACATTTTCCGGATTGGTTGTCCCATGACAGTAAGATGATAAACTAATGGCTAGTTCATGTGTTTCTACAGATGACAAGTAAATAGAAAAATTAAAAATAGGAACTAAACACCAAGCATTGAGGAGATCAAAGACAGGATGAGCATCAGAGTTTCATTATTGCTATAACCTGCAGATACACCACAAGACACCACACAACAAAAACAATACCCAAAGCGTGAAGGTTAACCAAAGAAGACCATAAGGAACAGAAAAGGAAATAATAATGAACAATAATAAACAAAGAACAGATAAAACCACTAATTGAGAAATTAATGGTAATAGATCGAAAGTAACCGGGCGTGCCAGAATGTATGCTAGGAAAAATACACTACTAACAAGGAAGTAAAATGCCAATAATCATACCTCCTCCTTCGTGTTCCATAGCAAACCTCAGAATGGGCTAGGAAACTTGGATTGAGCCCTGATTGTATGATATGTAGGTACTTTTCTTCAAGACGGAGCAAGGCCTTCCTGCAACAACGATCCTCTTACTTTGCACTGGATGGGAAAAAAGGATTATGAGGCTATTTTGGCATTAGGACGAGGCAAAAGGATGTTCTTTGCTCAAAGGATGCAAGAACTTAGATATGGCATGAAAACTTATTCTCTGTGTGTTTAGAGGGGAGGGGTAAGGTTGTATTTATAGCCTGAGGGAGTGATTAGCTTAGATTAATTTAAGTAATCATGGTTTGAAAATGTGGGCAAGATTAAGTGAGTGGCTTGAAAATGTGGGCAAGATTAGGTGAGCGGTTTGAAAATGTGGGCAAGATTAGATGAGTGGTTTGAAAATGTGGGCAAGATTAGGTGAGTGGTTTGAAAATGTGGGCAAGATTAGATGAGTGGGGGCCACGAAAAATGAGTGAGGATTTTAATTATATTTTTAATTCATAAGTGGAGGATTTTAGGTGAGTGGGGACCACGAAGGGTGGCTAAGGATTTGAATTTGAATTTTTAATTCAATAGTGGAAAAACATGGAGAATAATGACATATGGTGAGGATTGGGTTATTTTTTAGATTTTGAAATGGATAATTAATCAAATTATAGTTGATTAATTCGAAGTGTATTTTTGTGGGAAATGAGGAAGGAGAATTAATTGATTTAGGATAGATGTGAAATTGGGGTGTCTACATAAGCCTCTCATTTTCAAGATTTTCATCATCTTCTTCGTCCAAGTGAATAGTCTAGCACGGTCGACATCAACCTAATTTATACACCTCTACCCCTCATCTCAAATGGATGAAGAGTTTTTAGATTTCAAGCTACCTTGAGAAATTTTTATGTTCTTTCCTTTGCTTAGGAGACATGACCATCTACTTGGAGTTTTTAGAGTCTTTTGCATGCTATCTATGGAGGATTTGAAGGCTTGAAGAATTGATATTTTCTTGAATCGTCCTTTTGGATTTTTCATTTCCTTCTTAGAGGTCAGCTTGGAGTTTAGCCGTCTCATCATCCTTCTCTGATCAATTTTAGATCCCCCTTTTCCATGCTTTCAACTCATCAAATTCCAAATCCTACCTCAGTCACCGTCGACCCAACATAGTCATCGTCAAATTGTTCTATGCTATCCATGTTTTCTATCTACATCATCATCTATCTCTGCTCTTTATCCCGCTATCATTCAAAATACTTTGCTTCAACTACTTTTCTATATAATACCTCGAATCTAGTCTCTTAGATTCCGGTCACCGTCAACCTAGCCTGATCACCATCGATCCTATCACCGTCCTCATCAGATCTACCATCTATTGCACCCTCAATATTCCTCACCTTCCCAATATCAAACTCAACGTCTCAAATCAGGTTCCAGCTCTGCTTCTGCATATCTTCTTTTCAGCTCTGTAGCAATGACCATCGAATGTACTAGTTAGTCTCGGGTCGTCCTTAACCCGGTTAGGTTTTGTCTTGTTTATCAGTATTTTACATTTATCATAGTTTTATTTAATTATCTCAAGCACATCTTATTTTTGTTTTAGATTGATATATGTATCCTTCATCTATTATCAGTTACTATATCTTTTTATCATAGTGGGTTGAAATCCATCCTATAAAGTTATCACTTCTCGGGACTGACCTTGTCAGGTAACCCGCCATCTTACTTACTAATAATTTTCATGTTTAGTTCCTCTTTATTGTGCAGGTTGTTGAGCTCGCAGTGGAGAGGATCATTTTTTCCCATGTCTTTATCATCATCTTCATTCATGTCATAAGGTATCCTTAAACCATAGCATCGTTAAGAGTTTCTTTATTTCTTGTGTCCTTTCATTAATAGGAGTGGGAAATCTTGTCAAACATTTTGAAATGCCTGGTGGGACACACCCTTTCTTTTTGGTGAGTCCTTTATTTTCTTCATTTCATTTTCCATTTCTCTCTTTCCACTAACCCTGCAGCTAAGAGCTTTGTTTTCTCACGTGTGTGGTGGTTTTCTTCCTTAGATCAACAATGTGTTTTCTAAAATAATAAAATAAAATAAGGAAAAAGTGTTTATTCAGGTATTCTTCATTTTTTCCTTATTTTATGTTTTTTCATCGTCTCTCCCTTCTTTTTCTGCTTCCACTCATCGAATATAACATTTGGATTTTGGCTTTAAAATAACACCTTCATACTTGCTTGTTCATATAGTCTAAGTAAGGGCTAATATGTTGTATCCAATTCTCCCACAACACATCTGAACTCACGTGACAAATTACACATCTTAAACATCTTCTACCAAGTGGAACTATTGGGATTTCATCACCCAATAGGAAAAATGTTGCGGTGTTCTGACCGCGTTATAAATTTTTTTATCATCGGTATATCAGATAAGCACCCGATACCCTTATCGTTGCGATGCGTGAAATGTAGGGGTAGGCCCTATATCAAGCCATGTATTGGTAGGCATCACAAATTTGTGCCTCACGTACCTTTAGGTATATCGAGGATGACATCCTAAACATATTGAACCAACTTTAAATTGGCCATTTCTTAGGTTCCATTTGAATCTTTTCTTTTCCTTTTTCACATCTACTTAAATAAACAAGATAATTAAAATATTGCTTCTTGAATTTCTTGTCTTAGTAACATACTGCAAAGGTTCTTGTTTGTTTCGTGTCCATTATTACCTAATATCAAGTAAGAAAAATGGAACAAGTTACCTCATCCAACATCCCCACCTCCAATGAAATTTCTCAATAAGCATCTACTCTTGTCATCATTTCCTCTGCTCCTTTGATCACTTCCTCTTCGGCTCCCTAGCCTATCATTTCTATAGATCCTTTTAGGGATCCCTTTATCACACATTGAGACTAATCCTTTAATCTACCATCATTCGGTTCCTTCTATACCAACTATAACCCCATCTGCTACTTCCTTAGAGACCTTTGGGCCTCCCATCATCCCTCGTAGATGTTTAGAGTTATAAAAAATCCCTGAAACTGACCCTATTGCTCTTCACAACTATCTTATCTGTAAGTATACCCACCTTCCCATTGACGGATCCCTCCTTCAAAAAATCTATGCTTATTACTCCCAACCCAAGTCCACGCAAATTTCATCACCTCGCAACCCCATCTTTCAGAATCAAGCCAAACCCATTAACCTCCTCTCTGGAGTGTCTTATGCCATATGTTTCCTAATCAATCCACCTAGCCACCTCACGTCCTTACAATACCCTAAAAAGATCAAGGGTTTTATCTTCTTATATGATTTTTTCCTTTTCTTCTTTGGCACAAAGGCCCAAGCATGGATCCCAAAGACTAAAAAAAATGAGACATCGAGCTTAGTTTTAGACTAAGATTCCTCTGGATTCAAATGCTCAAGTGCTCTGTGTGGTATAGGATTATGATTGTGGTATACAATTTTGAATGAACTTAGCACAATTAATTGCTTCTACCTAGTATATAGGAGGAAAATCTCTAGAATGCATCATGTTGTTAGCCATTTACTTCAAAGTTTGGTTCTTCTGTTCTTGTAAGCCATTCTATTGTGGAGTATGAGGAACAAAATGCTAGTGAATAATGTTAGGAGTTGCCAAAAAATTAGAAAAATCATTGCTGAAGTACTCCCCCCAATTACCAATGTGAAGGTTCTTTATGCAGCTAGAAGATTGGTTCTCGACTAAAACCTTGAAGATTTTTAAGTGTGAAAAAACATCACTTTTGTACTTGAGAAAATAAACCCAAATACGTCTTAAGAAATTATCAATAAAGGTAAGTACATATTTAGCTCCATTAAAAGATAGTGTAGGAAAAACCATCAATTCACTATGCACAAGTTCAAGTGGTGAAGAAGCTCTCTTGGACAAATTCTTAGGGAATGGATCTTGGTGTTGTTTCCCTAATTCACAACTAGAGAAAAGTCCCTCAAGAAAATAAACCACAAAATGATTGCTCAACTCCTTTAAATATTTGTAATTGAGATGACCAAATATCTCATGTCAAAGCTTAGTCTCTAAATCTACTTGAGAAACCAATCATGTCCCTATAGAGGAAGTGTCATAAAAACCCTCAAAGTGGTATAGTCTATAACCATGATTAACAATACCTTGAGAAATAAGTGAATGAGGCTCCAAAAAAATTTTTACTTCTACCCCATGTGGTGTAAAAGTCACTATTTTTCCTTTACCAAAATGATGAACTTGATATACAGAAAGAAAAATTGTGATGATGTTAGAAACATACAGTGCATCTTGGATATTACCACCATCAAGGTGTATGTCCCCTTTTCCCTTAACATAAAGAAAGTAAGAATCACCAACCTCAATTTTGGAAGTAGAACTCAAACCTAGAGATAAAGAAGACTCCTTGGAAGAAGTCATGTGATAAGAAGCACCAAAATCTATAACCCAATTATCTGCAAGTCGTGATGGAGATCTCCCAACAAAATTAAGTGTTTTTACATGCCGATTAGAAGGAGGTGGAGTAGAGATAGAGATTTTTTGTTTCTTGATTGTATCCTCTAAGGCTTGCATTCGCTTGTAACACCTATGTTCTTCATGACCAATACCCCCACAGAAAGAGTATGAAAAGTTAGACTTATTCCTAGATTTAGAAGACTCCTTAGGTTTAGAGTTGTTTTCTTCAGGTTTATGAGTATTTGGAGATGGAGAAGGGGTGAAATTGGATTTATCTTTTGGTTTTCCCTTACCCTTAGTATTAGATGCTACTAATGTCTTTTGAGAGGTGGAATATTCAAGGTTAGGCAATTTAGATTCTTCCCTAGTAAGTCTTTCACAAAATGTTTCTAAGTTAGGCATTTGGAATGTGTCACCTAAGGCATCCATGCTAGAGAAAAAGGTTGAAGGAAATATTTGGAATGGACCTCTGAACTTGAATAAAATTAAGTAAACACACTCTTCACCTTTCTTATCTCTTCAACTCCCCTTCAATTGTGTCAACAAATTCTTGAACTTAGTAAGATAGTCTATAATTGATGGAAAATATTTAGGATTAAGAGAGGTGATCTCAATTTCAAGTTGCATAGCTCTCATGTGACACACCTTACCAAATAAACCCTCCATTTTCTCCTATATTTTGAAAGGAGAGTCACATTTTTCTAAATGAAACAAAATACTATCACTTACATAAGTTCCTATCAAACACATACACTTATCAAATTTGTATTGGTACTGAAACTTATCATATTATCTACTGAGCACTAATTTCTCTGAAGAAGTTTAAAGCACATACTCCTTTCCATTTAATTATTGTTTCCATTCTTGATTTCCATGTGTGGTGATTATGTGTTTTTAATGACTCAACTTGATCTAGTGTAAAAGTAGATAAAAACATTATTCTCAAAAATCAAGAAAAAAATGCAAGAAACAATAATCATTATTAAACAGTTCCAATGGAAAATCACAAAAAAACAAGGAATTTTGCAAAAAACGACACTCAAATCCGAGTTACCAATCAAAAGATACAAGTTTTTCAAGTTTATACTCTACTATTTATTTTATTTTAGTCTATAAAAAAATATGTTTTTTCCTTCACCACACAAATTAAATCAAAAGGGGCTACACTTAAACACCTACTAGTAAGAATCATAGGCTTAAGCCCTCATATGACCATACCATATGACCAAGGGCTAAGGATTTGAATCGTCGACACCACATTTCCTTTTGATTGAGTGATAACATGGACCTGGTGAGAGGGATGGTAACCATCACAACCTCGAGGAAGTTTGGTATTATTATTGACATGAGCTTGGGTAGATAAAAGATCCATAATATGAGGTCTACGAGGGGTTTTGGATTGATTATCGATTGCAAACTTAGCCAACCATGATATAGCCATAAAGAATAATGCAAGACCTACTTCCAATATGCTAAACAACATACATAATAGAGCCAAATGAGACACTTTAAGGGAGGAATCCCTAAGGCACCTAGGGTTTGACAACAAAAGGAACATTTTTGGTCTAAATGAAGATAGAGGCCTTTGGAAGAATGTTTTTGGTAGAGTTTGATCAATTATGGGTTCACCAAATAATTTACCCTAATTTGAAGAATGAAACCCTAAGTTTAGATTTTATTAACTAATTAGGATATCAATCTAGGAGCAATGCATACTCAAATTATTAAATCCACATTTAACATTCAAATTTGAGTATGTAGTAAAGGGATTGAGAAATTTGATTTAATTAGGGCACATGCTAAATATATAAATTGACAAGAGGATAAGTGCACTTAGCTTTTTTCATATTTCTTGGTTGATTTGGTTGTGAAACTAGAATAATAGACTAAAAATCTCTTGCATTTGTCTTGTCTCCGAAATTGGGGTTCAAATTGCCCTCTACCCAAGATAGTAACGTAGTTCAACACCGAAGACTGAGATGGATGACCAAATGAACTGGGTAACGAAGTTTAGAGATTTGTTATGAAAGAGAGAATGTCTTTAAAGGGAATATATTACCATCAGTAAGCTTCTAGGTATGACCATAGATGAAAGCGACTGAAAATGGAAGATATGATAAGAAGTATGACGCTCACAAACTTAATAGGATTTATATTAGCACTTGTCTCATGATGATAAATATGAAGATATGATTTTGATAAAGAAAATATCTGCCAATGGAAATGAATAAATTTAAATTATTCAGAGATAAACAAGATAGAAGGAACAATGTACACGTTGTTTCCCAGAATAGTGAACATC
The DNA here is from genome assembly GCA_019776745.2 of Taxus chinensis. Lineage (NCBI taxonomy): Eukaryota > Viridiplantae > Streptophyta > Pinopsida > Cupressales > Taxaceae > Taxus > Taxus chinensis. The sequence goes on along the minus strand of CM034151.1, from coordinate 867,828,054 downwards.
TCAAGGATAAAATTTCTTTAAATGAACTACATTCATTGGTTCATCAAGATCTTGAACATCTTCCGTGGCCAATTTATAGGCTCCAGAGCCAAATTTAGCTATAATTACATAGGGTCCTAACCAATTAGGCTCAAATATTCCTTGTTTTTCTCGTTCTTTAGTGGTATTATTTTTATTTTATTTTAAAACGAGGTCACCAATTTCAAATTCTCTAGGTCTTACCTTTTTATGATAACTACGTTGTAGTCAGTTTTGATAGACTTGAAAATGATTGAGAGCATTAAGTCATTTTTCATTGAGAAGATCAAGCTCTTGAAGCCGTCACTGTTGGTATTCATCCTCATTAATTACATCTTTAAGGGAGATCCTCAAGGATGGGAGTTCTATCTCAATAGGTAAAATGGCTTCACAACCATAAACAAGGAAAAATGGGGTGGCTCCGATAGGCGTGCGGTAAGATGTACAGTAAGCCCAAAGAGGGGTATATTTGAGTATGCCAATTACGTCCATGGGTGTTAACAATATTTTCCATGATGGATTTTAAGGTCTTATTGGTTGCTTCTGCTTGACCATTTCCCCAAGGGTAGTATGGAGTGGACCATTTAATTTTGATGTGAAAACATTTGGCTAGGTATTTTACATCCTGATTTTTAAATGATTTGTCATTATTTGCAACCAGAGCAAATAGAATACCAAATCCACAGATGAGATTATTAAAAATGAATTTTGATATTTGGCTACCGGTAACATAAGTGAGAGGCATAGCTTCTACCCATTTAGTGAAGTAATCGGTAGCAGTAATGATGAATTTATGTCCATCGGACGATGTTGATATGATTTTACCAATGAGGTCAAGTCCCCATTGAGAGACGGGCCATAGTGTGGTTATCGATTGTAATTCGTGGGAAGGTGTGTGGATAAGATTTCCATGCTTTTGAGATGCTTGACAACGTTTGACAAAATGACATGCGTCACTTTCCATGGTGGGCCAATAATATCCAACTCACAGGATTTTTTTGGCTAAGGTGATACCATTCGTGTGTGCTCCATAAATACCAGAATGAACTTCAGCTCAGAGACTCAAGGCTTCTTCTTGATTAAGACATCGGAGCAGGGTGCCATCATATCCTCGTTTATAAAGAGTTTATGCTAAAATGGTGTAACGAGAAGCACGTTGTGCTAAAGCACGTTTCTGCATTGGTTTCATGTCGGAAGGAAATGTTTTATCATGAATGAAGGTATATAGATCATGGTACCAAGGGTTATTCGGACCCACGATCTCACATACCATAATGTTTTCAAGAAGATCATAGGCAAGCATTAAGAGATGTTCGACAAGAAAATGTTCCTGGGGTTGACTAGATACGATTTCTAACAGGGATCCGATGGTTGCCATAGCGTCGACAGATTTATTATAAATTCTGGGGATTTGATCAAAGCTGAATTAATTGAAAATAGCTTCGAAGACTATCCACCATGCGTTTATATGGGATAAGTTTTTCATCCTTGACATGAGTATTCATTGGTAACTTGCTTGATGATAAGTAAAGAATCACCAAATACAGCTAATTCTGTAAGATTCCAAGATATAGCCAGTTTTAATCCTACCATGAGAGCTTCATATTCTGTGATATTGTTGGTACATGGGAATGCTAAGCAAAATGATTTAGGGATAACATGTCCGCTACGTGTGATAAGAAAAATACCATCCCCTGAGCCATGGAGATTACAAGATCCATAAAAAAAAAGAGTCCAAGCTGGCGCGATGTCTATGTGTAGAATATCTTCATCAAGAAAAGAGAACTGAAGTGGTTCCATGCCAAGAAGGGGTGCCTCAACAAGTTGGTCTGCAAGGGCTTGTCCTTTAATTTCTTTCTGCGGAACAAATTCAACATCGAATTCACTAAGTAATATGACCCAACAAGACATTCTTCCCGTGAGAATGGGTCTGGACAACAAATAGTTGAGAGGATCAATTTTGACAATCAACTTAGTTGTGTGATTGAGACAAGTAATGACGTAACTTATGGAATGCAAAGGTGACCGCTAATCATACTTTTTCGATTTGGGAATAATGTACTTCATACTCAATAAGTGTTCAACTAAGGTAATATACAACCTTTTCTTTTGCTTGATCGTTATGTTGTGCTAGTAGAGCTCCTATGGCATGTTCAGTGGCAGATGTATAAAACAACATGGGTTTATCAGCAATTGATGACATAAGAACAGGTGGACTAGAGAGGTATTCTTTTAACTTAGCAAAAGAGTCTTGGCAATCGTGGTTCCACTGAAAGTGTGCATCTTTCTTGAGCAACTGATTAAAGTGATGGCACTTGTCAGCCAACTGTGATATGAAACGCCAAATAGATTGTATCTTTCCTTGAAGACTGCATAATTGTTTTAGGTTTTGAGGAGGAGGAATTTCCATAATGGCTTTGACTTTGGCAGGATCCACTTCTATGCCTCTTTGTGAGACAATAAACCCTAATAATTTACCAGAGGTTACTCTGAACACACATTTCTTTGGGTTAAGACGAACCTTATACTAGCGTAATCTAACGAAAATGCATCTCAACACACTTGGATGCCCTATTCGTGTCTTAGATTTTGCTAATATATCATCAACATAATCTTCCATGATATCATGTAACATGTCATGGAAGATGACAGTCATTGCTCGTTGATAGGTGGCACCAACATTTTTCAAGCCGAAAGGCATGACCTTATAACAGAAGGTGCCCCATGGTGTAGTAAATGCCATTTTATGTTGATCTCCTTCAGCAATACGTATTTGATTGTAACTAGAGAATCCATCCATTAAGGAGAGCATTTCATGGCCTACCGTAGAATCAACAATCATGTCTATATTTGGCAAGGGAAAGTCATATTTGGGACAAGCCTTGTTGATGTCACGGAAGTCTGTGCATATTCTGATGCCGGGAGTTTTCTTGGCAATGAGAACTATGTTAGATATCCATGCTAAATAATCAATAGGTTTGATGAAGTCAGCTTCCAAGAGTTTCTTGAGTTCAGCTTTAACAAGTAATGCAACTTGGGGATGCATTTTACATAGTTTTTGCTTTACAGGTTTTACATCCGGATGTACCACAAGATGGTGTACTACAAGAGATGGGTCCAGGCCTGGCATGTCCTTAATGTCCATGCAAATATATCTTGGAATTCAATAAGGAGTGTTGTGAATTCCATGCATTCTTGGTCAGACAGACTAATGCCAAGTTGTAAAATTTTTGGTTGTTTGGTGGTGCCAATATTTGTCTTTTGTTTCTTCTACAAGCATTTTAGATGTATCCTTTTCGGAGAACGATGCTAATGGTTGATGTAGGTCATCAGTGTCAGGTGTTTGTTGGAATTTTTTGACATGTTTATTGGATAAGGTGGCGGTGAGGTTTTGACTATGGGAAATCCTCTGTTTGCGCTTTTGATCCCAATTTTCTGAGGGTGAAGGATCTGAATATTTTATCTCTTCGCCAAAATAGGCCGATTCATTTAGATTGATTTCAAATCCTTTTCTATGGTCGGAAGTAGGTATTTGGTCGCGAGTTCCAAGGAATTCTTCGATGGCTTCATCATTTTGGAACATGTCCATGGCTGCATGATGTGGTTGGCCATGGTCTATGAGACTCGGATGTGTAGGCTCAAAATTGATGACATTAATAGAGAAATGTTCAAAGGCAAGATGTGTTTTAGCGAGGTCTTCAAAAAGACTACATGGAGACCTAATGTCATTATCAGAACTGGTATCATCATTGTCACTCGGAATTATTATGGGAGCGACATCAAACACCTTGAAACCTAGACCATGTTTACCGTGATGTTGTGTGTAATTTATAGGGTATAAACGACCTTGTTCATTTGGAACGAGTCCTTTACCCTGCCATCGCATGTTTTTCATTATTTAGTGAGCTTTGGTAAATTGAGGGGACTCATAACATGGAGCAAAGTCGTCATTATATAACCAAGATCTTGAAGAACTTAGAATATGTTCATTGTCAAGAAGACCAAAATTTTTCCAAACTGACTGACCCATTTGGTAATTGGGATGGATTCTCAGATGTGGATCGTTAGGTTTGTCATAGCTATGTGGGGATTTGGTGATATAAAAAGAGTCTGCCATCTTTTGAAATTGATATTCACCGCATCCCGTGTCAATGATTTTAAATGTGTGAGATGGGGGACCAATAGGTACCTCATGTGGTGGGGAAGTTAGTTTGGTAGTCTTAAAAGATGAAGAAAATGGGTTATAAGAAGAAGGGGGTGGATTGAAGGATGAAGGTTGGTTATTCACAGGAGGAGGTATCTTAATAGAGGAGGTGTGGTTGGATGAAGAAGATTGGCTAGGTGAAGAAGAAGATGGTGTGGTGGAAGAATAATTGTTACTAGAAGAAGAAGCTTGATTAGTGGAAGAAGATGATTGATTAGTGGGAGGGGGACTGGTGGAAGGTAGTTGACTAGTGGATGATAATGGATTGGAAAATGTGTTTTGGTTATGAGATGATGGTTTCGGATTATTCTTAGGGAGTGTATCAGGATCAATGTGTGTTTCATTAGGGATTATCCGAGGTGGAGCGTATTTATCTATTGATAGACAATAGTGATCATGTTGATACCGTCCTTCGAGGAATCTACAATACTCAAAAGGTTGGGGATCTGCACATAATGTAAATTCCTTGTCCAAATGAGGAAACTTAATGCATTGGTGGAATTTTGATGGGACGGATTTCATGGCATGAATCCATGGTCGGCTGACAAGAATGTTATATGCAACTTCTACATCTACCACATGATAGACCATGTCTAAGGTGATGGGTCCAACTTGGAGAGGCAACGTGATTGTGCCTTCAGAATTTCTTTCGCTATTATCATACCCACGAATGGTTATGATATTGTTTTGCAAATCATTTTCAGTGTAGCCTAGACAACGTAAAAGTTTCATGGAACAAATATTTAATGTCGATCCATTGTCGATTAAGACACGCTTGATTTTATGATGAGTTACATAACCCTCGACATATAAAGAATGATTATTAGCGATGTTAGGATTAAGCAGGTCAGCATAACCAAAATATAAAATAGGATTGGGGACCGTAAGATGTGCAATTAAAGCCTGGAATTGTTGTGAATTGATGTCCTCAGGGACACGAGCATTATTCAATGTTTGCATAAGGATGCGTTGTAGTGTGGGAGAAGAATTAAGTAGTTCCATGATTGAAATTTGTGCAGGAGTCTTCTCTAATTTTTTAACAATATTAAATGACGGCGTAGGTTGTGGAGAGGAATTGGCGGAAGAATTAGATGGTGGATTAGGAGGTGATGCCGGGGACGAAGTGGCAGATTTTTTTGTTGTAGGGACCCACATTTTTTTCTGTCTAGTGGTAATCACACAGTCAGTTTTGATCTTTATAGTTGCCACTAAGTCTTGGTCATAATCTATGGTTGAGATGACTGATTCAAACTCGACATTACTTGACGATTGACCCTTATCTTTTGAATTGTTATCATGATTAGGGAACGGATTTTTGAACATGTGAAGTTTTTCATTAGGTGTTTTTGTCTCAGAAGAATTTTCAACTTCTATGTCTCCACGTTCAATTAGGTCTTGGACGTAATGGCGGAGTTACATGCATTTATTTGTGGAGTGCCCTTTTATGCAATGGTAATCACAATATTCATTGTCTTTATACCAATTTGGTTTGGGTTTGTCCTTCTTCAAAGGGTTTGACAATGGGATATGTAATCATATTAGCATTTGCCAAATGATGAAAGACACTAGATAGACTTTCTCCGAGAGGAGTGAACTCTCTTCGTCGATTCCTAGAAGGAACTTCCTTTCTAGGGATAATGATGGGTTTTTTAGATTTTAATGTGTTGGTGGGATGGTTTTGGACATTTCTAGACATGACGGAAATCAGTAATGCCATCATTGACAATATTTCGATTCCGGTTAAAGAATTTAGATTTGTCCTGGTTCTGAGGAGTGTCTTGATAAGGTTGGTCTCTAAAGGGTGCTTTAAGTAAGCCCTTAGAAATGAGGGCTTTTTCGATTTGTGTCCCCTTTTCGATGACTTCTTCGAAACTATTCAGACAATGCATTTGCATGTGGAATGATAATTCAGTTGAGATTAGGGACAAAAATGCTAACTAGTTGTCTCTCGAAGTACTAAGCAGGGAAATCGGCTTGCAATTCCGTGCCATGCGTTGTAAAAAGGAAGAAAATTTTTAGTTTGGCCTTTGCCTAGTGTTGCAGAGATCAAGCATGGTTATTTTTGAGTCTAGGTTATAGGAAAAATGTTTGACAAATTTCTCCGATAAGTCTGCAAATGTCGTGACCAACCCTTTGGGCAAATGGAAAAACCAGTCTAAAGCTTGTCCTCCTAAACTTTGGGGGAATAATCGTAAAAGGTATGTGTCTTGATATGTAACTTCCTGACATTGCATGTAAAATTCCTTAACATGTTCACAGGGGTCGCCTTTGCTTTTGTATTTATCAAACTTAGGGATTTCGAAGGATGGCAGAAATGGTAATCATGATATCTCTGTATCAAATGGATAAGGACACAATTCTTCAAAGTTGAATTGTTTTGATTGTTTTTGTAGTCCCTTAATGGTGTCTTTCATAAGTTTCCATTCTTGTGCAAATGGAGAAGCAGGGGACGGTTTATCAAACATGTCATGAGTATTGGAATCTAGATTGAGGTCTTTTAATCTTTCAGCTCTAGTCGTTGCTTCCTCAAGTTTCTTTGTTAAATCTTGGATTTTAGTGAATAATTCTTCGGCCGAAGAACCATTTGGATTGTTTGGTATTTCATTGTGATAACTTGATTCACCATTTTCAATGAGTTTGTTTAAATTTTCCGTCCCGAAGTCAGGGGTAGTTTTGCCCCCATGGCTAGGATGCGTAACAGATATTCATTTTTGTTTGCGTTCTATCACCCTATTGACTTGTTCTTGTTCTTCAGTGGTGATGAAATCCACCTCGTCTACGTGCAAAAACAATATGATAAAGTGATTAAACACATGGTTCTTTCCAACTTGAAATAAATCACTAGCAGAAAATAATTGTGTACCTGAGCATACTTTTTTTTTGTTTCAGAAATTGTCTTTGAATGGTGGTATTTTTGTGGTTTTTGTTGTTTTTGTTTTGTTTTTATTTTTGACAATATTCCAGCAACGCGGTTCTACAGAAAACAAATTAGTAGTTATCTTGCAAATGAAATGTTAGAAAAGTGATCGTGGTTGTTTTTTATTTGCCAGATCGCTCAAAGGCGTAGGAAAAGAGCATACATAACCAACGACCAAACAAATATTAAGAATATGAAAAAGGAAAATAATTATTAAAATGACAGTTGGAAAACAAAGCTAGAGGATCCTGCAATGTTAGAACAAGAAACTAAAAAATTGTGAATGTTTCTGATTTTCTAGATCGCTTGAAGGCGCAAGAAAAGAGCATACGTGGATACAATTGGAATAGTTTTTTTTTTAAATATTAATAATTATTGCAATTAATCATGATTGTGAAATATCAATAATGATTATTTTCACAAAAAAGAAAAACGATCAAAGAAGAGGGTGAAAACGTTACCTAGAAGTGTTGTCGTGGAAAATTGAAATGTAAGGCAAAAAAATTAAAATTAAAAAAAAATTGTTGTGCAGAGCCCGAGTGGCCTCACGTTTCTGATTTCTAAGATCACTTTTGAAGTGCGAGGAAAGAGCATACGTGTGAGGTTGTTACGTGAAATAAAATAAAAATAATAATTTAAAAAAAAACTATAATTTTGGTGTTTTTTGTTAAAAAGACAGGTGTTAGAAGAAATGAAACAAAAAAATTTCTGTAAGTCTAAATCTAAAAATTATTTTTTCATTGCATAGATCTTTTCGATACCTTTCCGTTAAAAAAATGAAGTCATTCCGAGTTCGGGAGCAAAATTTATGGCATCCGGAAGATGGGCTATGGTAGCACTCTGAATGAAAATTTTAAACGTGAGAAAAACATCCCGGGAGCTGGTTTTTTTTTATTTTCTGACTTCTGTACTTTACCTGAGAAGCTAAAATTTTGACAACAAGGTTAAAATAGAACAATAAACAGAAAGAAAGAGTTAGATCACAAAATGATTGATTAAAATAAAAGAAAAAAATGATTAACTTCCTACAAAGTAGTTATTTTAGCAAAAATAAATAAATAAATACATTTTCCGGATTGGTTGTCCCATGACAGTAAGATGATAAACTAATGGCTAGTTTATGTGTTTCTACAGATGACAAGTAAATAGAAAAATCAAAACTGGGAACTAAACACCAAGCATCGAGGAAATCAAAGACAGGATGAGCATCAGAGTTTCATTATTGCTATAACCTGCAGATACACCACAAGACACCACACAACAAAAACACTACCCAAAGTGTGAAGGTTAACCAAAGAAGACCATAAGGAACAGAAAAGGAAATAATAATGAACAATAATAAATAAATAACAGATAAAACCACTAATTGAGAAATTAATGGTAACAGATCGAAAGTAACCGAGCGTGCCAGAATGTATGCTAGGAAAAATACACTACTAACAAGGAAGTAAAATGCCAATAATCATACCTCCTCCTTCGCGTTCCGTAGAAAACCTCAGAATGGGCTAGGAAACTTGGATTGAGCCCTGATTGTGTGATATGTAGGTGCTTTTCTTCAAGACGGAGCAAGGCCTTCCTGCAACAACGATCCTCTTACTTTGCACTAGATGGGAAAAAAGGATTATGAGGCTTATTTTGGCATTAGGACAAGGAAAAAGGATGTTCTTTGCTCAAAGGATGCAAGAACTTAGATATGGCATGAAATCTTATTCTCCATGTGTTTAGAGGGGATAGTGGTAGGTTGTATTTATAGCTTGTGAGGGAGGGAGTGATCAATTCCTGCAATGTTAGAACAAGAAACTAAAAAATTGTGAATGTTTCTGATTTTCTAGATCGCTTGAAGGCGCAAGAAAAGAGCATACGTGGATACAATTGGAATAGTTTTTTTTTAATATTAATAATTATTGCAATTAATCATGATTGTGAAATATCAATAATGATTATTTTCACAAAAAAGAAAAACGATCAAAGAAGAGGGTGAAAACGTTACCTAGAAGTGTTGTCGTGGAAAATTGAAATGTAAGGCAAAAAAAATTAAAAATTAAAAAAAAATTGTTGTTCAGAGCCCGAGTGGCCTCACGTTTCTGATTTCTAAGATCACTTTTGAAGTGCGAGGAAAGAGCATACGTGTGAGGTTGTTACGTGAAATAAAATAAAAATAATAATTTAAAAAAAAACTATAATTTTGGTGTTTTTTGTTAAAAAGACAGGTGTTAGAAGAAATGAAACAAAAAAATTTCTGTAAGTCTAAATCTAAAAATTATTTTTTCATTGCATAGATCTTTTTTGATACCTTTCCGTTAAAAAAATTAAGTCATTCCGAGTTCGGGAGAAAAATTTATGGCATCCAGAAGATGGGCTATGGTAGCACTCTGAATGAAAATTTTAAACATGAGAAAAACATCCCGGGAGCTGGTTTTTTTATTTTCTGACTTCTGTACTTTACCTGAGAAGCTAAAATTTTGACAACAAGGTTAAAATAGAACAATAAACAGAAAGAAAGAGTTAGATCACAAAATGATTGATTAAAATAAAAGAAAAAAATGATTAACTTCCTACAAAGTAGTTACTTTAGCAAAAATAAATAAATAAATACATTTTCCGGATTGGTTGTCCCATGACAGTAAGATGATAAACTAATGGCTAGTTTATGTGTTTCTACAGAAGACAAGTAAATAGAAAAATCAAAACTGGGAACTAAACACCAAGCATCGAGGAAATCAAAGACAGGATGAGCATCAGAGTTTCATTATTGCTATAACCTGCAGATACACCACAAGACACCACACAACAAAAACACTACCCAAAGTGTGAAGGTTAACCAAAGAAGACCATAAGGAACAGAAAAGGAAATAATAATGAACAATAATAAATAAATAACAGATAAAACCACTAATTGAGAAATTAATGGTAACAGATCGAAAGTAACCGGGCGTGCCAGAATGTATGCTAGGAAAAATACACTACTAACAAGGAAGTAAAATGCCAATAATCATACCTCCTCCTTCGCGTTCCGTAGCAAACCTCAGAATGGGCTAGGAAACTTGGATTGAGCCCTGATTGTATGATATGTAGGTGCTTTTCTTCAAGACGGAGCAAGGCCTTCCTGCAACAACGATCCTCTTACTTTGCACTGGATGGGAAAAAAGGATTATGAGGCTATTTTGGCATTAGGACAAGGAAAAAGGATGTTCTTTGCTCAAAGGATGCAAGAACTTAGATATGGCATGAAAGCTTATTCTCCATGTGTTTAGAGGGGAGGGGTAAGGTTGTATTTATAGCCTGAGGGAGTGATTAGCTTAGATTAATTTAAGTAATCATGGTTTGAAAATGTGGGCAAGATTAGGTGAGTGGTTTGAAAATGTGGGCAAAATTAGATGAGTGGGGGCCACGAAGAATGAGTGAGGATTTGAATTATATTTTTAATTCATAAGTGGAGGATTTTAGGTTAGTGGGGACCACGAAGGGTGGGTGAGGATTTGAATTTTAATTTTTAATTCAATAGTGGAAAAACATGGAGAATAATGACATGTGGTGAGGATTGGGTTATTTTTAAGATTTTGAAATGGATAATTAATCAAATTATATTTGATTAATTCGAAGTGTATTTTTGTGGGAAATGAGGAAGGGGAATTAATTGATTTAGGATAGATGTGAAATTGGGGTGTCTACATAAGCCTCTCATTTTCAAGATTTTCATCATCTTCTTCGTCCAAGTGGATAGTCTACCACGGTCGACATCAACCCAATTTATACACCTCTACCCCTCATCTCAAATGGATGAAGAGTTTTTAGATTTCAAGCTACCTTGAGAAATTTTTATGTTCTTTCCTTTGCTTAAGAGACATGACCATCTACTTGGAGTTTTTAGAGTCTTTTGCATGCTATCTATGGAGGATTTGAAGGCTTAAAGAATTGATATTTTATTGAGTCCTCCTTTTGGATTTTTCATTTCCTTCTTGGAGGTCAACTTGGAGTTTAGTCATCTCATCATCCTTCTATGATCAATTTTAGATCCCCATTTTCCATGCTTTCAGCTCATCAAATTCCAAATCCTACCTCGGTCACCGTCGACCCAACATAGTCATCGTCAAATTGTTCTATGCTAGCCATGTTTTCTATCTACATCATCATCTATCTCTGCTCTTTATCCCTCTATCATTCAAAATACTTTGCTTCAGCTACCTTTCTATATAATACCTCGGATCTAGTCTCTTAGATCCCGGTCACCATCAACCTAGCTCGATCACCATCGATCCTATCACCATCCTCATCAGATCTACCATCTATTGCACCCTCAATATTCCTCACCTTCCCAATATCAAACTCAACGTCTCAAATCAGGTTCCATCTCTGCTTCTGCATATCTTCTTTTCAGCTCTATAGCAATGACCATCGAATGTACTAGTTAGTCTCGGGTCATCCTTAACCCGGTTAGGTTTGGTCTTGTTTATCAGTATTTTACATTTATCATACTTTTATTTAATTATCTCAAGCACATCTTATTTTTGTTTTAGATTGATATATGTATCCTTCATCTATTATCAGTTACTATATCTTTTTATCACAGTGGGTTGAAATCCATCCTATAAAGTTATCACTTCTCGGGACTGACCTTGTCAGGTAACCCGCCATCTTACTTACTAATAATTTTCATGTTTAGTTCCTCTTTATTGTGCAGGTTGTTGAGCTCGCAGTGGAGAGGATCATTTTTTCCCATGTCTTTATCATCATCTTCATTCATGTCATAAGGTATCCTTAAACCATAGCATCATTATGAGTTTCTTTATTTCTTGTGTCCTTTCATTAATAGGAGTGGGAAATCTTGTCAAACATTTTGAAATGCCTGGTGGGACACACCCTTTCTTTTTGGTGAGTCCTTTATTTTCTTCATTTCATTTCATTTTCCATTTCTTTCTTTCCACTAACCCTGCAGCTGAGAGCTTTGTTTGCTCACGTGTGTGGTGGTTTTCTTCCTTAGATCAACAATGTGTTTGCTAAAATAATAAAATAAAATAAGGAAAAAGTGTTTATTCAGGTATTCTTCATTTTTTCCTTATTTTATGTTTTTTCATCTTCTCTCCCTTCTTTTTCTGCTTCCACTCATCGAATATAACATTTGGATTTTGGCTTTAAAATAACACCTTCATACTTGCTTGTTCATATAGTCTAAGTAAGGGCTAATCTGTCGTATCCACTTCTCCGACAACACATCTGAACTCACGTGACAAATTACACATCTTAAACATCTTCTACCAAGTGGAACTATTGTGATTTCATCACCCAATAGGAAAAATGTTGCGGTGTTCTGACCACGTTATAATTCTTTTTATTATCAGACTTAGTTCCGGTACTCCTGGGGACAACACCAGAACTCTCACAGGTTTTGGTTCTTAATAATTTCCTATGGTTCCGGAACTTCTCCAAAGTTCCAGAACTGATGGGAGTTATCTATTTTAAACCACATCTAGAGATTTTGCATCTACGACCCCTTCAATCATAAAGCACGAGAAAATTTATAAACGCAGATCTAGGGAGAATTATCCTATAGCTATCTGATCAACCGCCATCCAACTCAACATCTATTCTGGGCATGATTCGATTTCATTAGAATCATTGAGACAGCTGTGATTGTAAAATGTATATAAAAGAAGACCTACAATAGAAGATAGATAATAGAATGAGATAGATATAGAACAGAGAAAAGAAATAGATTAAGTATCCAGATCCAGTAAATTTTGTAATACTTAATGTTTTTATCAATAAAATAGCCATTCTGATTTGAGAGAATTATGAGTTGTTAAAATCCTGATTCAAGGAGGAGCAAGGGCCCACTCCCCCAAGGACCAGGATATTCTTTTATTTGGTATTTATATTTCTTCAGAAAATAGCTTAGATCTGTTAATTTTGTATTGTTTTAGTTCTTTCAGTTAAACTCTGTCGTATACTTGTTCCTGCAAGTGTTTAGATAAATCTTTATATTTCTTGCAAATGTTTTCAAGCATTTTAATTTGAGTGTGTTTATTTCCAAAAGCAAGAGTCTTTACTTTTAGAAGCAAGTGTGTTTCCATTCTGCACGGTGTGTTTCCTTTCAGCAAGCTTTCAGTGTGTTTTACTTTCAGCAAGTTTTCATAGTTTGATTTGAATAAGGTTTTACCAAGAAGTCCTTAATACATTAAAGAGATCCCCTAGAAAATATAAAAATAGCTACAGTCAACTACTAGATCAGTTAAAGTACTCTTGTTGCATATAACTTTAGACACACCCCTGGTTTGATATGACATCAACAAGAAGTTGATTAAATGAAGGGAATGACGACACCCATCACATACATACATATATAACCATTTTCGGACAACTTAGCATGTGAAAGAATAAAAAATCATCACTTATGATTTCTTGTATCACAAAACCTAATATTTTTCAATAGCATATATAATATCATCAATGAATAATGCTAAAAGATAATCATTTAAAAAAATGTTTATTATAATCCTCAACATTACAATTGATTTAATTTTTTCTAATTTTTACCTTGTAAGCTCTAAAATGCATGTTTGTTCCTAGTTCAATTAGAATAAATTTATTTGTTTTTTTAAAAATTGGAACACATCATGTATTAATTTGAAATATAGATGGTTACAATAAAAAGGTGACCTGGAAAGAGTCAAGGGCCCATTTCCATGTTGGTACAAACTAGATAAACACAACTTGTAAAGGTTGAAAACCAATCTAGTGTCCCCGAGATTTCACCCTGAAATCTGGGACTACCCCTTTTAAAAAAATTTCGTTCTTTTCAAAGTAATGGGTTGTTTTGCCTGCAGTTGTTTGCATTACTCTAAGGTATCCCCAGATAATCATAAAAGCCAAATTTGAAAAATACCCACATGCTAAAACTCACCCCATCCTTTCGCCAGGTTTTGTCTGAGAGAATTTTATTTATTTATTTATTAAATAAATAAAGTTCTGTTTAAAAAAAATTGTGGTGCAGTTGAACGCTACTGAGCATTTTCATGCCAATATTGCTTCCGCCTCTCAATGGAGTGTTCGTCAGGGAAGAGTTTTTACTAACCAGCTAATTAGAAGGTTATTTTCGAAGCAATTATCAGCAACTTCTGGTGGGGTTTTCATTTTTATTTCTTCTGTGTTTTGGTTTTTCTATGTTTTTCCATCCGACAATTCCCGTAGCCTATTCATTCTTCCTCCCAGACCTTTTCCCGGACCTAGGGTTTTGAAAAGTTATCCAGTGTTTTTAATTGCTAACTAATCTGTCTAAATGTGATCAGAGCTCAGGATTCCTTTAGGAGATTACAAAAGGTTGGTTGGTCCAAAAAGGTGCAATAATAGATTTTATGAAAATAAGAAAAATATTGCCACCAATGTGTAGAACTCGAGAAAATATGCAATTTTAGAAAAAATGACACCTAAAATAGAGCCATAGAATGAAAGTTATGGCACTTGTAAGATTTTGTTACTAAATCTTCCCGGACCCTTTCCAAAAATGACAAATTTTATTCTTTGCTTTTTTTTTCACCAAAAATCCAAACAGGGTAAAATTTTACATGTCTGTTGCTTATGTTTTCCTTCAAAAGCGACTTAAGTGAAACGCGAAAAAATATACCCCAATAGGCAAGGTAAAATTTTACTTGTCTGTTGCTTATGTTTTCCCCTCAAAAGTGACTTAAGTGAAAAGTGGAAAGTATACCCCAGCAAGGAGGGTAAAATTTTACTTGCCTACTGCTTATGTTTTTCCCTCAAAAGTAACTTAAGTGAAAAGCGGAGAATTGGACCCTAGGAGGCAGGATAAAATTTTACCTACCTGCCCCTCAATTTTTGCCTTGGCTTATAGCCAAAAAGTGTGACCCATCCTTGTATTATTCAATGCCTGAAAGCTGACTTCTTTTAATTGTCAAGAAGCATCCAGTTTTGATGCCTAGGGTTGGAAAGACTTCCTTTTTATTATTCTAGCTATCTGCATGCTGATGTGAGTGCACAGGTGAATAAAATAATATTTTTTAGCTTGTTTGGCATGTAAACAAAGTCTAAAAATTGAGGGCAGCAAGGTTTATAATCAAATCTCGATGAAGAAATTAGTCATTCATGCCATGGATTCCATGCTTGTCTAAATTATTTGCAGGAATACTTCATTTATGCCCATATTGGTGAAGAAAACAAAAATCAATGTCTGATACATTGAATATATCTTCAGAATCAGAAGAAGAAATAGATCCAACTCTCATAATTGCAAAGGCTTCCAGCAAAAATTCATTCTCTTGTTTCTAACGCAACCCATGTAGAAGTCATTGCATGAAAAATTCCTTTCGGGAGCTTGTGCATGTGCTCCCAATCTTTCAGTTGAAGCCTTCATTGAATTTACTTGTATTTTCCTTCACCCAGAGTGTTTTCCAAAATTTAAAATTGCTCATATGCAATTAAAACTAAAAGGTGATGAGGTTTGTCTGAATTTTTTATGACAAACATCTTATTAGTGCATGTACTGGAGAAAAATTTCTCGTGCTAGAGAAGAAATGCAAAAGCTTCAAGGATAAGAGGGAAGACAGGTCAAAGGCAACACCCGCAAGACAAATCATAGTCAGTTACTTCCAAATCCAGTTTGGTGAGAATCAAATGAAGAGATTCAACAACATATGGAAGAAAAAAGCATCTCAAATTCAAGGCAGAGATATCATTCAAATCATTCATTGCTAAAATAGATGAAGCAGAAGTACAATGCATATTGGATCAGCATGCAGAGTTTGGAGGAATGACAAAATAGAGAGTGTTGCAACTGGAATAACTTTTTTTTCTTTCTCTTATTTTCTCTAACAAAGCAATTGAACAATCAATTAAAATTGTAAAACTTAGGTAATTGGCTATAAAATTTGTTGCTTCAAGTTGCTGGAAGAAGTCAATTACTTGGAAATAGATGGCAGACATGCAAAATAGAATATTCTATTTTCAATTATAAATCATGCATGTCATGTAAAGAGAAATTCTAGGAGGAAGATTGTCAGTTGCTTCCCTTTTTCATAGCTTCCACATGTGGCAATTCATTAAAAACTCCATATTTGTAATTGCCCTCTATACACTATAAATAGAGGAAGAGCCTACGGGTTAAAGGATGATCATCACAATAATCATAATCACAATTTGTTAATCAACATTCCTGAGTTCCAGAATTTGTGATGCAGCCCTTGATATCATTTTTGTGAAAGCTGAGGAATTGAATAAAGACAGATTTCCGGAGAACTTTGTGTCCACGGTGCATTTTTCTTCCTACTTCTGTGTGGATCTTTAGATAAACTTTGTGTTATCTGATATTTAGATTAGAAGCTTTTCTTTTCCTTTACTTCTGAATATTGTGAGATCTACTTGTTTATTTAATCCATGTGTATGAAACCAACTCTGTAAACTATTGGTTGAATTACATATCTTCCTTTCTTCTTTTCCAAATTGCATTATTTCCCCTTTCTAAAAATACTTCATAAACAATTGCTTACTTGTTGCAGAATTGCTAAGCTATGGTTCATGAGCTTTGTAATTAAAGTAAAACCCCTTGCAAATAGTTATTAGGATTCATACTTATCAGATTGATAAACATCTTACACGGAAGCCTCACTGTTAAATGAGGGAGATTTATCTCATGATTGCCTAGGTTTTTAGTAGTGCAGAAAATCTAGCCAACACAATCCCTCTAAACAAAACAATACTAGCAGGAAACCCCAACAAGCTCAAACAACAACACATCCCTAAAGAAACCTTGCTAACTGAGTAGAGTCAAGCAAGGCAAAAAGAAACTCAGATCAGAGACAAAAACCCTAGCAAGGGAAAACTGAGTAGGGCCAAGACCCGAATTAAAAAGAGACAAAATGTCAAAAGACAAGAGAAGGAAGGTTGTAGCCACCAATTGTGCCAAAGTACCCACCACCAAAGAGAAAAAAGAACCACAAAACACAATGGATCCATATAAACCCCAACCAAGCAAAACCCTCACCATAGATCCGAAACAACGAAACAGGGCCAATGAAAGACAACACAAAAGTAGGCCCAGAAAACATAGCAGCCACCAAGAAACCTGCAATTCCCTAAGTTGATGTGTTAGCATCCTCCTCTTGTTGTAGTTTTGTTCCATTGATCTACCTATCTCTTCTGCCTCCTTAATCATGGTGTATCTAGCAGCTGTGCAAACAAATACAATATAGTAAATCACCTCAGAAACTACTTCAATAGCCATTCAATTTGAACTGACAATCCAAGCTCAAAATTCCACTTTCTGAATGGTCTGGATCCTTTCCCATGTACCTAGTGTGGATGTGCACCACTTACTATGGCGCCCTTTGACATGCACAATTAAATTAGTAGTTTTAAAATTCAATGACTTGAACAAATCACCGGCTCAGATCTAGTCATCAGAGCACAGTACAACCTGGTAATAGTTAAATGTCATTATAACAAATTTTTTTAAGGGAACCGAGCAATTCTAGAGAAACATGTAGTTTCTGTAACTTCATCAGAAAGCTGTTAAAATATAAGCGTTGAATATTGCCAATATTTTTTTGGATAAACTGTTATCAATTTTTAAATCAAGATCACAGTCTGTGATCCATCATCAAGATGAAAATATTTTTAACCATGATTTTCTCTCTATTAAAATATTTTATTACGTACATGGGACAAGCAGTTTCAACTTTCCAAGATATTTCCATGCACTATATACAGAAGCATTAACTCAGTTAATTTTGAGATAAATGTCTCTTTGAAACCACTCATATATACTAACAGTTTCTCCTTTCCCAACATATATTGCTACCTGGGATGATGGTGTTCTAAGCTTATAATCCTTATCATTTCATTTCTCAAACCTTCAAAAGGGTTTGCTCTATATCATACCTTTGTCTATTCGACAAAATATTTTAAAACTAGACAAAATTGGCCAACAACCTTCCTTCCTTTTACTTTAATTTGCAAGCCTATTCACTGTGTATCATTGCATCAGTCATAGAACATGCTAATATTGTAGTGAACACACAAATCCTGTGCTGATTTGATCGATCCTCGCCAGTTGTACTACTTCGCCAGCATACATAGCTGGATGGCCTGCTTCTCATGAATAAAAAAAGAAGCCACATGAAAGCCTTATGCAACTCCATAATGAGCTAGCTATTAAATTATTCAACACAATTTGCAACATCCAAAGTGTCCTCCGAAGTTGATGCCTCTTTCTCCTTAAATCATTATCACCAACTAGGATAAAACCTACAAAAATACATAGTTTGCATTAAATATATCTCCTTGATGAGGCATGGGAAGAGTAGATAATGCTTTTAACTTTAAATTATTATGCACTGCAGCATATTTAATTAACCTTCCTACAGCTAATGAAATAAGAGTGATCTTTGGTACCCGCCCATCAAACCCTTGTCTAACTTCAAATCCAAGAAGAGAGAGGATTATTTACCTGAAACCTGCACATTGTAAATTCCATCTCGCAAAAAAACAAAAAAAAAATAGTTTTGATTTCCAACTCATACAATCACACTTTCCAATTCATATATTTGAATTTGAATTGTTCACAAATATAAACTTGTAATCTTTAGGAAGTTAGCAAATGATCAAATTGTGAAGGCCAATCCCTCTCTTTCCCGAGAAAGTTGAGTAGAATATTCACAAATTTGTAGTCATTTCAACCAAACACACAATCAATTACGATAAAATCCTAATTACTTCTGATTGTTTTCAAACTAGAAGATTCAAATAGCCCGCCATTCTCCCATTCAAAGAAGAAGTGGAAGCAAACCAGCTTATAAGGAAGAACACATAGTTGTAAAGGTCAAGCTGAGGCTAGGTAAACCCTAGGCATGGAAATCTCTTTGGACGTGACATTGTATAGAGCATTGGCAATCACATATCAAACCATGAAAGTTGAGACAAAATAGAAGAATCTCGGTTGATAGTAGAGATGTAATTCTAAGCACCCGCACATTAGGCAGAAAATTTACATAACTATAGTTCCTACCATTGAATAAATCATCAATTGTTGATGAATAACTTTCAGTATTATGATATTCAACTTCGTAAACGTAGTGGGCTTCTATAACCTTAAAACCCTAGAAAGAAAAACAACATTCTAGACTACAAATGTATATATTTCAAAATGAGCAAAGGCCAAAAATACATTAAGAAAGAACAATAAAATAAAGCAGCAACAAATTAGAACAATGAAAATATGATATAAATTAATGAATAGGGTGGAAGATGCAACCATAATCTTTTCCCCACCACTTTTAGTTAGGTTGTTTCAAAGCATCTACAACTTTTACTCTCCAACTTCTATACTGCTTGTTGTTCAATCTCTGATTCTCCACTTGCATCAACTCCTTGTCTTGGGCTCAATGGAAAGCACTTACCAAAGTGTCTCAGTTTCCTTTTTCAATCAAATATGCAACTTCTGTCATATTTAATGGATAAAATTAACATAGCCCAATGCTTGACAAAATCTTATTCTCAATTCCATCTACAATTTGAAATTATCAGTATATCAAATGAATGGAAAAAACCTTGATAGTGAAAATGCATGGCTTCAGGAAAATAGCCAACAAAGAATGGGAAAATGATGCTACCAAAAATAGGAAAAGTAAAATGCTATTAGGAAAAGTCAAAACCACCTAATATTCATCCAAAACTATATTTATTAATATGAATTTTTTCTCAACCACTCATTTACATTTAACTAATATTATTTAAGAAACATAATAATGTGAGAACTAATAAATTTCCTAACATTTCCCCCTTAGTGCAAACATGGGGCAAGGAGAAACTAAAAAACATAATTGTACTTCACCGCATACTTTTAGGTCTGCATACTACCATCTAGGTCTTGTTGCACATGATCACCTATATATAAGAATTGATCCTTCTTTTACTCCCAATAAACTTAAGACCAAACAAGAATATTCCAAGGAAGTACACTAGTCAGATGATCTATATAGTCATCTTCCCTCCTATACAACTATTTTTATTGGGGTTTACCTTCCATGCCATATCACAACACATTCAGGAGAAAATAATGGAATTACAAACATGTGAAAAAGAATGAATTTTTGCTCTTACTTAGACACACAATAGAAAATAAAATATGCCACTAATGTTGTATGTGACACCGTCACTAGCATGTGATGAGAGGTCACTGAATGACCTCCTTTATATGTTTCCTGCATCCTCTAATGTGATACTACTAACTCAACAAACGATTATTTTGAAGCTCAATGGTTTCCATATTGTTTATTATTTGCTCCTCACAATGTGAAATCATTTATTTTTATGACGTCAGGTAATATAGAGAATGCATCCGCGAAGCAAAAAAATTGTATATTTACAATAACTCTTTTGATAATGAATCACAAATATTTTGATTATTTCAAATCTTAAGAAAAAATATTAAATTTTAAACTATAATAACCTTACTTTAATCCAACATGGACTCAACAATTAACTTAATATCAAATTTTGACTCATTTTGACACTATATGATTATTCGACCCATAAATAAACTTTACTAAAATGAATAATGGAATTTTGATTTAAAAAGTAAAGATGCAAATATGGATTGATTTAATCCTAAATCCATTTTAATCACTTGGGTTACACAACCCTTTGTGTTAGGTTGTGGAGCCTGTTTTCATGTGTGAAAGTGTTGAAGATTGTACACTTAGAGGACTGTACACTTTTCATAAAAAAATTTGGGCCTTAAAACGTGCCTGATATATCGGGAAACGTGATTTTCTCATATGGGTGGGATTTTGACCCATAGGTTTATGGGACGGTTTTTGCCCATGGTTTTGATACCCACTATTTTGTAAAACTACTTAAGCAGTTGTCTATTTATATGGTTTTATGCATATGATAGAAGTATGAAAAACATTGCAGATGTGCTTTGAATTCGGGTGTGAATTCTGTAGAGTTTGTTGAGCATAGCTCCAAACAGATCTAGGTATTGTATTGAGAGAGTGGTGGCTTGTAATAAAATCTGAGCAAGTGATTCTTGGTGGACGTAGCCCAAATTGGGTGAACCACGTTAAATACTATCTCTGTGTTGTGTTATTTTATTTTGTACTTTTATTTGAGATCTGTAATAATTTTCTGCATATTAGTTTCTACTGTTGCGATTCTATGAGGGTTTATTCCGCATATTTTATCTCTTATTCCCTAACAATTGGTATCAGAGCCTGGTTTGGTTTGTTGAAGTGTTGAATCGCAGGGAAAGTTTTATCTTGAGTGGGAGCTATGGCAGATGATGGAAGATCTAGGGTTGCTAAATTCAACGGGTAGAATTTCAGTCTTTGGAAGATGCAGATGGAAGATTACCTTTATCAGAAGGATCTTTATACTCCACTATCTGAGAAGGTGAACAAACCCTTGAGCATGACAGATGCGGAATGGGATTTGCTAGATAGGAAGGCACTTGGGACAATCTGGCTGTGTCTTGCATCTTCGGTATTATTTAATGTTTCAAAGGAAAAGACTACAAAAGAACTGATGGATGCATTAGGGAAGTTGTATGAAAAACCCTCTGCCTCTAATAAGATATTTTTAATGAAAAAAATGTTTAATATGAAGATGTCTGAGAATGGTTTAGTAGCAGATCATCTAAATGATTTTAATACGGTTGTAAATATGCTAGCTTTGGTTACAATAGAATTTGATGAAGAAGTTAGGGCTTTATTAGTTCTGTGTTCTTTACCTGAGAGTTGGAATAGCCTGGTAATGGCGGTAAGCAACTCAGTTCCTGCTAACTCAAAGTTGAAGTTTGAGGATGTTGTAGGGGTGATTCTAAGCAAGGAAATGTGAAGAAAAATATTCTGGTGAATCTTCTACTTCAGGGAATGCTTTGACAGTGGAAACTAGAGGGAGACAGAAGAATAGAGGAAGTCGTGGAAAATCAAAGGATCAGGCAAGGTCAAAATCCAAAAGCAAGATAGTATGTTGGCACTGTGGAAAGTCTGGGCATGCAAAGAAGGACTGTTGGGAGCTTCGGGACAAGAAGAAATAACAGGAAGAAAACAAGGAGGCAAATGTGGCAACGGGTAATGTATGTCAGATGCTTTGATTCTTTCTTTGCACAATATTACTGAATCTTGGGTTTTAGATTCGGGGGCTTCTTTCCATGCTTCTCCACATAGGCATTATTTTGTTGATTATGTTCAAGGAGATTTTGGGCATGTTTTTCTTGGTGATGATGAGCCTTACAGCATAGTTGGAAAAGGTTCTGTTCAGGTTAAGATGCAGAATGGGAATACTTGGCTATTGAAGGATGTCAGACATGTGCCTACATTAAGATGAAATTTGATATCGGCAGGGCAGTTGGGAAGTGATGGTTGTACTGTGATATTTACAGTGGACTCTTGGAAGGTTACCAAGGGTGCTCTTGTGGTGGCAAGAGGTAAGAAGGTTGGAACCTTGTATTTAACCACTTATAGCACTAATGTTTGTAATCTTGTGGCTTCAAAAGTAGATACAACATTGTGGCACTATAGGCTCGATCATATGAGCCATAAGGGCATGGAGATCATAAAGAAGGATTTTCCTGGATATACAGAAACATGTTTGGAGTTCTGTGAGGACTGCATATATGGGAAACAAAAGCGAGTAAGGTTTCTCAAGGTTGGACCTACAAAGAAAGAGAGTAAGTTAGAGCTGGTGCATTCTGATGTGTGGGGGTCGGCTCAGGTATCATCTCTTGGGGGTTCAAGTTATTATGTTACTTTTATTGATGATGCAACAAGGAAAGTTTGGGTTTATTGTATTAGAAACAAATCTGATGTATTTGACACTTTTGTTAAATGAAAAGCCTTGGTAGAGAATGAAACAGGTCTTAAGCTAAAATGTCTCAGGTCAGATAATGGAGGGGAGTATTGCAACAATGAATTTGATGATTACTGTTCTAAGAATGGAATCCATAGGAAAAATATAGTTCCAGGAACTCCGCAGCAGAATGGGGTGTCAGAAAGGATGAACAGAACAATAATGGAATGTGCTAGGAGCATGAGGTTACATGCAGGACTGCCTCTTTCTTTTTGGGCAGAAGCAGTGAGCATAGCTGTGTACTTTATAAATAGAGGACCCTCAAGTGCCTTGGATGGAGGCATACCTGAGGAGGCTTGGTATGGTAAGAAAGTTGATTATTCATTTCTTAGAGTCTTTGGATGTGAGGTGTTTGTTCATATAGACAAGGATGATAGGACCAAGCTAGAGGCTAAGTCAAAAAAATGTACTTTCATTGGTTATGGTGGTGATGAATTTGGATATAAATGTTGGAGTATTAAGGACAAGAAAATCATTCGATCTAGGGATGTGGTCTTTAATGAGAAAGTCATGTATAAGCAGCAGTTGCAGGAAAATAGGGAAGAATCCAAGAAAGAATATGCAGCGGTAGAGGATCTTCTGGATGGAAAAGTGACACATGAATCAGTTCAGGAACCTCCTCAACATGAACCCCAAACTCCTATATTGAGGAGGTCTTCTAGGGTAAGAAGAGAACCTGAATGTTTTTCTCCTTCTCTTTATTATTTATTACTCACTGATAGTGGAGAGCCAGAGAGCTTTGATGAAGCAATGCAGGTAGATGCCAGGAAGAAGTGGGAGCAAGCCATGGATGAGGAGCATCAGGCTCTCATGGAGAACCAGACATGGGATTTGGTGAAGCTACCCGAAGGAAAAAGAGCATTACAGAACAAGTGGGTGTTCAGAGTCAAAGAGGAAGAAGGAGGCAAGAAAAGATACAAGGCCTGGTTGGTGGTCAAGGGGTTTGCACAGAAAAAAGGTATAGATTTTGATGAGATTTTTTCTCCTGTAGTAAAAATGACTTCTATTAGAACTGTTCTAGGAATAGTTGCAGCAGAAGACTTGCACTTAGAACAGCTTGATGTAAAGACTGCATTTCTCCATGGTGATTTGGAGGAGGAACTATATATGTAGCAACCAGAGGGCTATGAGGTCAAAGGTAAAGAGGAGATGGTGTACAAACTGAAGAAGAGCTTGTATGGCTTGAAACAAGCTCCACGTCAATGATATAAGAAATTTGATAGCTTCATGATGGAGCAAGGTTATATTAGATGTCATTCTGACCATTGCGTGTATACAAAGAAATTTGAGGATGGCAGTTATATTATCCTGTGTCTGTATGTGGATGACATGTTGGTTGCAGGTAAAAACATGCAGGAAATAAAAGTACTCAAGAAGCAGCTAAGTGAATCCTTTGCTATGAAGGATTTTGGGGCAGCCAAACAAATCCTTGGTATGAGGATATCTCAGGATAGGAAGGAACGGAAGCTGACTTTATCTCAAGAAGAGTACATTAAGAAAGTCTTGGAGAGGTTTAATATGCAGGATGCTAAACCGGTTGGGACTCCTTTGGCAGGCCATTTCAAGTTATCAAAGGAGCAGTGTCCCAAGACAGAGCAGGAGAGAAACCAAATGTCCAAGGTACCTTACTCATCAGCAGTCAACAGTTTGATGTATGCCATGGTGTGTACCAGGCCTGATATTTCCCATGCAGTGGGAATGGTGAGTAAATTTATGAGTGATCTAGGTAGAAATCACTGGCAGGTAGTAAAGTGGATCCTTCGGTATTTGAGAGGGACCATTGAGATAGTTTTGTGCTACAGTGGATCAGACACCTTTTTGTGGTTATGTAGATTCAGATATGGCTGGAGATGTAGACAGCAGGAGGAGCACGATAGGTTATGTTTACACTGTAGGTGGGACAGTAGTGAGCTGGATTTCATGACTACAGAAGCTGGTGGCTTTGTCAACCACAGAGGCTGAGTATGTTGCTGCCACAGAGGCAAGAAAAGAAATGATTTGGTTACAACAATTTCTTGAGGAGTTGGGGCATAAGCAGGAGGAAGGAAAGCTACATAGTGATAGTCAGAGTGCTATACACCTAGCTAAGAACTCTGCTTTCCACTCTAGGATGAAGCATATACAGTTAAGGTACCATTTCATCAGGACAACTTTGGAGGAAGAGAAGTTGAAGCTGGAGAAGATCCATACCGGTCAGAATCCTGTAGACATGATGACCAAGGTGGTCACAAGGGAAAAACTGAAGTTGTGTTCAACTTTGGTTGGTCTTCACGGAAACTAGTGAAGGGTTGAGAAGCTTGCTCAGAGGAAAACTAGTCTCCAAGTGGGAGATTGTTAGGTTGTGGAGCCTATTTTCATGTGTGAAAGTGTTGAAGACTGTACACTAAGAGTATTGTACACTTTTCATGTATCCTCGCCAGGGTTCGGGAAACGTGCCCGATATATCGATATATTGAAACGTGATTTTCTCATATGGGCGGGATTTTGACCCATAGGTTTATGGGACGGTTTTTGCCCATGGTTTTGATACCCACGGTTTTGTAAAACTGCTTAAGCAGTTGTCTATTTATATGGTTTTATGCATATGATAGAAGTATGAAAAACATTGCAGATGTGCTTTGAATTCAGGTGTGAATTCTGTAGAGTTTGTTGAGCATAGCTCCAAATAGATCTGGGTATTGTATTGAGAGAGTGGTGGCTTGTAATAAAATTTGAGCAAGTGATTCTTGGTGGATGTAGCCCAAATTGGGTGAACCACGTTAAATACTCTCTCTGTGTTGTGTTATTTTATTCTGCACTTTTATTTGAGATCTGTAATATTTTCTGCATATTAGTTTCTACTGTTGCGATTCTATGAGGGATTATTCCACATATTTTATCTCTTATTCCCTAACACTTTGAATATACAAATTAACAAATTTCTGTATTAGAGTTTAAAACTTAGCATTCACATATTTGTTTTGTATTCACATATTTGAAAGACAAATACTCACCAAAAGAGGTAAGGATTTTTCTGTTTGGACACACATGAGTCTCATGGGTTTTTCATTTAGTCTTATATCACCATTGAACAGAGGAGAAACTTGATCGATAGAGTGCGGAGTTTTCTATTTTGAACTATGAGAGAGGTCTTTTGCCATGGCCTACTCAACAATCTAAGAAATGAGATATTGTGGATTAGCTAAGTTTGTCTTCAATGTTGATCCAGCCTAGATTAAGCGCTCTTCTATGATCTCCTCGATAGGTTTTAAATATCTACGTGTGAAGATGAATCAATGAATGTATAAATATCAAAACAACACAATTCTAAAGATCTCTATGAACCATTTTTTGACTGATGTTGAATGAGCTCAGGTCAAGGCTCTTTCTCCACAATGCTAAGCTATCAATTTTGAATAGTGTGGAGGCCAATCCTTATCATTTATCTTCCCTCGAAGGTAAACCTGAACCTGATCCCCTCAATTCCTTGCATATTCAACCATTATATTGTTGAATCAAGTACTATATAATTTTTTCTCTATTACAAACTCGTCCCTTGATTACCCATTCCTTCCATCTACCTCTTTTAAGTACCAATGACTAAATAGGAATTGTGTAATTATCCATCACCTTTCAACCTTATCTTGAATATGAGTACCAAGGCTATGTTCATGGCATGATTCTCATGGATTCTTTTCATTCTTTTTAGGATGGAATCCCATGGTCATTCGTCACTTAAAACCTCTCTTTCATAGCTAACCTTTGCATGCTATGGTTTTACCTTCCTAAAAGAATCTTATACTCCTTTATAGTCTTGTCTGTGACTTAAAAGTGCAAAGAATTCAAAAGTAATATACATGGGATATTCAAATTCAACTCCTTGAGTCAAACTTCTTGTAAATAGGTGACTCCCTCAAAAAGGACATCTATCATTCTGTCTGGCTCTAAAATAGACTGCTCCCATGAAGGAAATGTTAGTGCAAAATCACAGCACCCCTGGATGTTGATCAGATTTCTAGGTTGATCACTCTAGCATCCAGTGTGATTGCACAACATTGAAACCTCTCTCCAAGTGTGGGGACTTGTAAAATGAGAGAAGAATCTCCAGATCTATATTTGCACAACTACAGAGGTTCAGATCCTAATCCTACTCTAAATTGCAAGGAGACAGGGATAGAAATGCAAAAATTAAACTAACTAAAGATGGTGATGCACCAAAAGGAGTGGTGAATATTTTTGTCATGCAAATAGACACAAACCAAAGATTGCAACATAAAACATACACAAGCTGATAAGATATAATTTAGGATCTGAAATGAAGTAAATAATACAAACAAAGGACTGAAACCCATTCACAAAGCTTGCATTATCATTTCCAATGTCAAAATTCCACTGCATTACAACCTCAGAGAGGTAGAAAACCTGTTACAATCCTTGAAGAGGTCTGATTCTTGCAACAATCACTTGCTGGAGGTGAAAGAAGAAGTTTTTTGTTCAAAAAAGTGTTCCCCCTTTTGAAATGAGCCAAATCTGGCTTTTACATTGCATGGGTCGAGCCCAGGAGAGAGAAAATGTACAAAACGTGGGAGCCCATTCCTCATTGACTGAAAATGCATTAAATCAGCATGGGGGACCTTACAAACCCATACCCTATCATTTTTGACCGAATTGGAGGAGAATGCGACCCATCCTGCATTAAATTTGGTCGCTGAAAGTCATTTCTGCCCATGGACACGTACCAGAGCCATTTTTGAATTTTCTCTCTTCAAACTAAACCAAAATTAGAGATTGACCATGGAATCTTGTAGATAATTTCAAAATATTTCCAATGATATGAAGAACGTGCAAATCTGAGCTCTGGATCAAAAGATATGAAGGTCTGAAGTTTTAGGGCAAAACGGCCCAAAAAACAGATGTCGGGCAAAAAAATTTAAATTTTGACCTTTTTGCATTTTGGAAATTTTTTTAAAAAAATTCCGCACTCCGCCGGTCAGATGCCACGTGTCAGGTGCTGGTTCACTGAGCAATTCTCTCTCCTCCACCTTTCTGCGGGCTTTCCTTTGAAATTTCGACCTTTTTAACTCTTTGGAAAATTTTCCATTTTTTCCCCCGTGCCCCGCCACTTGGGACACGTGGCACGCTTTGGTTGGTTGACAGGGGTGCGGGGGCATCTTTTACCTTTTAGTTTTTTGGCCAAAACTTTTTCCAAATTCTCCAAGTCCTCCCCGAGCTCCGCACTCCCCTTCTCCTTAGGACACGCGTCCTCTTTTTATTGGCTCGGGCCAACGCTCCAACTCACTCCCTTTAAAAAACTCGGCCAAAAACACTTAGTCAAAATTTTTTATTGTGCCTCCCCTTGTGACACGTGTCACATTCTGATTTGTTGGCAGCTCTTTCGGCTCCCCGCATCCTCCACGTACTTTTGGCCCGGATGTCCCAAACTACCTGGGACAAATTTCTCCGAACCGCCCGATCCTTCTTGTTCTTTGCGGCCAACACGTGGCAAGGCTCTCGGTTCGCGTCCTCCGCGTACTTTTGGCCTGGGATGTCCTGGATGAAAGTTCCCTGTTTCGGCCGAACCGCCGGTTCGCGTCCTCCGCGTACTTTTGGCCCAACTGTCCTGGACTGTCTGGGACAAATTTCTCCAGCCCGCCTGAAATGGACTGTCTTTCGGCTTTTCAGCCGTGTTCGCACGTACTTTTGGCCTGGATGTCCCAAACAAAACTTGGTGATTTTTTCCTTCTTTCGGCCGCTTCGCCCTTTCGCGTCCCGCGCGTCCCGACGTCCCAATTGCTTCATGGACTGCCTGGTGGCTTTTCAGCCGATTCGCGCCCCGATGTCCCAACTGTCCCAAGGACCGCCTGGACTAGGACTTAGCTGATTTTCATGATTTTTGGCCCCAAGCTTGGTACAACGAACCTCAGATGCATGTTATCAAAATTTACCCTGGGGGGTGAATTTTGGATAACAATTTGGCGACTCAGCGGGGTCATCTGCCTGCTGGATGAAGTTACCAGTTGCCTGAAGCAGTCCATTGGGCATGGAGTCATCAAATATTCTGTTTAGAATCTCAACTGACTTAGAATGTGCAAGGAGGAAGATGGAATATCACCTGATGGAAGCAAGGACTGCAAAACATCTCCATGGACAGCAAGCTGTGCCAAAGCACTTAGGGAAAGTAAAACTAACCTACAGCAAAACAATGTGCACAAGCACTTGGAGGAATGAAAATCTAATCTAATATTTACAAGGTGATAAATTTCCCTCTAGAAGCAACGCTTGAGATAGATTCCATTGACTGGAATCTGCAGTTCTTCACCATCCAATGAGGCCAATTGGAAAGCATTGTTGTTCTTGCACTTCGTGACCATGTATGGGCCACTCCAAAGGGCATCAAATTTTGAATGCCTTCCCGGTTTTGCTCTATCCACATCCCATTTCAACACTAGATCTCCAACCTGAAAAGATCTATCCTTGGCCTTTCTATCAAAGGTCTTCTTGATCAAAGCTTGATCCTTTTCCATTGCTTGGGATGCCTGATTTCTGATCTCTTGCAGCTCCATCAACTCTGCATACCTCACCTCCATGGGCTCAAACTCTAGCAACTCCAGCTGCTTCATGAGTTCCAATGTTGGCAACTCAAGTGACATGGGCAAGATTGCCTCTCTTCCATAGACAAGTTTGAATGGAGAGTTACCTGTGGATCTTTTGGGAGTTATCCTATCAGCCCATAAGGCTGATTTCAGTTTGGTATGCCAAGACCTCTGATTCTCGTCAAGAGTCCTCCTAATGATCCTCAACAAGTTCTTGTTTGTAGACTCGGCCTGGCCATTACCTTGAGGGTAATAGTTTGATGAAGTGCTTAGGTAGATACCATTCTTGACAGCCCACTCAGTCACCTTAGATCCAATGAATGCCAATGCATTATCAGAGATTATTGTAGCAGGTATACCAAATCTGGTTGTTATCCCCTCATAAAAGTCTAAGATGCTAGACTCATTTGCCTCTTTGAGTGCTACTGCTTCTGTCCATCTGGTGAAGTAGTCCGTGGCTGTCAAAATCCATTTGTGCCCTTGGCTTGAATTGGGATTAATGACTCCAATGAAGTCCAAACCCCATTGCATGAATGGCTGGTCAACTGAGATTGGATGTAATGGAAGGGCAGCAAGTCTCTCTTTTCCTGTGAAGAATGCACAATTCTTACACCTCTTGATCCATGCATAGCAATCACTGAAGATTTTGGGCCAATAATAACCAGCCTTCATGATTTTTAGAGCTGTCACTCTTGGTGCAAAATGGCCACCAGCTGGTCCACCATGGAACTCTTCCAACACCCTTTGAATCTGATTTGTGCTAATGCATCTCAGCAGCACTCCATTCACATCTTTCTTGAACAAAACTCCATCAACAATGGCATACGGGACAGCCTGCAATCTGAAGTGTCTCCTTTGGGTCTTGTTCATCTCCGGAGGGCATAGGCCTGTGCCTAGGAAGTGTATAATGCCTTGGGTCCAGCAAGGAGTGGGGGCAGCATTGTCTTCTTCTTGATTGCCACTTGGCTCATGGCTGTCCTGGACTGTCAAAACAGCCTCTTCTTCATTGCATACTTCTCTTTGCTTCCCCAAAACCAGCTGCTCACACAATCCTTTCCCTCTTACCAGCTTGGTGATCTTGATCTCAATGTCATACTCCATGACACGGGTGATCCAACCTACCCTTTTCTCATTCAAATCCTTGTTGAGGAGGAAGTCCTTAACCCCAGCATGTGAGACCAGCAACTAGACCTTGTTGTTTGAGATTAAATGCTTGAATTTCTTCAAGCTTCTGATTACTGCCAGCACATGCTTCTCAATAAAAGAGTACCTCACCTCATAGTCATCTAGGCTCTGGCTGAAGAAGGAAATTGGCTGCTCATCATTATCCTTGTTCTGCTGTACCAAAATGGCAGAAATAGTGTCATTACCTCCAAATGCATAGAGGATGAAATCCTTGGAGAAGTCCGGGTTGATGAGAGTTGGTGCTTGAGAGATAGCTTCTTTGATTGCTTCAAAACTCCCCTTGCCTTCTGCTGTCCACTTGAAAGCCATGCTCTTCTTTAACATTTTGGTGATGGGCTTGACAAGGGCTGCAAAATCTGGGACAAACCTCCGAACAAAGTTTATCCTTCCCAAGAAACTCTGAAGGGCTTTCTTGTGGCTTGGCAATGGTAGTGCTCTTATGGCTTCAACCCTCTCTGGATCAATTGCTAATCCTTCTTTGGAGACAATATGGCCAAGGAGCTTTCCTTCATGTGCAAGAAAGATACACTTCTTAGGATTCAAAGACACTCCAAATCTCCTGCACCTCGTGAAGACTTGTCTCAAATGAGAGAGGTGGTCTGCTGCATTTTTGGAAAAAATAGTGATGTCATCAAGGTAAATCAGCACCACGTTGTTAATCAAACCTTTGAATGCCATGTCCATTGCCCTTTGGAAGGTAGCACCAGCGTTGGACAGCCCAAATGGCATTTTCCTGTATGCAAAAGTTCCCCATTTGGTTGTGAAGGCTGTCTTGAACTGGTCTTCTTCCTTCACCATAATCTGATTGTAGCCTGAGTAGCCATCAAGTAGTGAAAACCTCTCGGAGCCAGCCACAACTTGCAAGATTTGCTCCATGGAAGGGAGTGGGTAATGGTCCTTGAGAGAGGCTCTATTCAAGTCTCTGAAGTCAACACACAATCTGATCTCTCCACTCTTCTTTCTGACTGGAACTAAGTTGGCAACCCAACTAGAATGCTTGATTGGGAATATGATCCTTGACTCAATCAGCTTGTCCAATTCTTTCCTCATGAGAGGCTCCATGTGTGGATTGACTGGTCTTTGTTTCTGCCTGACAGGCTTAGTATTTGGATCCAATTCGATGGTATGCTGAGCTAAGTTGGGATTGAAACCTTTCAAGTCTTCATAGCTCCAAGAAAACACGTCAGGGAACTCTTGACACAGTTGTATGAACTCATACCTTTCTTGTTCAGTTGTCATCCTTCCAATTTGCAATGGTTTGTTCTCTTCTACCAAGATGGATACTGAATCCTCTCTCTTGACCTGAATGTTTGCTTTCTCCTTTCTAAACTAATCATTGGGGTTAAAAATGGACTCCAAGGTGATAAGTCCCTTGGGCAGCTTGTTAGTTCTCAGCTGTACCACTTGGTCACCATACTGCTGTTCCAATCTTTCTTGATTCTTGGCTGAGAACTCAGCTTCTTCTTGCAAGAAATGGATGATTTGCTGGTCATTTTCAAACACTTGCCAACTGACATTGTTATCCGGCACTGAAGGCCTCACAATCACATGGATGTTTGGTTGTACCTTGTCTTGTTGAATGCTTTCCACAATGTCAAAGGCTGCCCCCACTGCTGCAAGCCTGTCAGCAGCTTGATTCTCTTTCCTAGGAATGGATTTGATGCCAAAACCCTCAAAATCTTCCATGAGGTCCCACACCCTGTTCTTGTAGCACCTGAGAAGATCATTCTTGGTAGCATGCTGTCCCTTGACCTGATTTACAATCAATTCACTGTCACCAAAGACTTGCAAGTTCTTTATTCCTCTCTTGATTGCCCAATGCATCCCTTGCACCAAGGCTTCATATTCAGCAGTGTTATTGGAGCATGCAAACTGAAATCTAAAAGCTGAATAGTACTTTATTCCTTGAGGTGAAACAAGCATAGCTCCACCTCCTGCACCTTGTCTACTCCTTGATCCATCAAAAAAATAGCTGCCATACCTCATTGTCATCTTTGTGGTTTGGCTTGGTGATGCTAGGAATAGGCTGATTTTCTTCGTGTATACAATAGACCCCTAGCTCAGATTCTTCCACTTCTTGATAAGGATCAAATGCATGTATCTTGTTTGCCCATTCATCAAGAGTTAGATCTGGGATGCTTCCAACCTTGGTGTCAGCCTCATCAGTGCTTGGGTGGTCTTCTTGATCAAATGCTGAACAATTGGCGTTGATCTGACTTGGAGTGTAAGGCTCAATGTGGAAGTTTGCAATAGGTTCAGACCTGATTGTAGCCTTAGTTCCATACCTCATTCTGAACAGCATGTGTGACCAATCAGCAGACAAATATCCCCCAATCTTGGCTGTGAAGTCCCTTGACAAGCATAGGGCAAAGAGTGGTGGAAGGTCTATGACTGATACATCTTGTAAAACAACAACATTTGGACATGCATGCAAGGTAAGACTCAAGTTTCTAATCACCCCAACTGTTGTTACTGCTGTCCCATCTAGCTGCACTACCCCTTTGGATATTGTTTCATACTGGAGCCCTAGCTGATCAGCTATTTGTTTAGGCATTACTGAGCTACTTGCCCCGGAGTCTATCATGCAATTGTGCACTAGCTGATTTCCAATGATCAATGAAACATAGAAAGGAGGGGGTTTCAACATTTTACCTTGCTGTCCTCCATGATTTCCCTCAGGCTGGGCAGCATTTGTAAGCACTTTGTCTTGCATCTGAACTTGCTGATTTGAAGTTGGCCAGTCCTTCATGGCAGCTTGCAGCAAATCTCTTTGGCCTGGGATAGATAGGGATTCCCACATTGATATATTGACATTTGTCTTCTTCATCTGATCAATGATACTGAATGGTGATGAAGGATCTCTTTGTTGTCCCTTGGTTTGCACGTTCACTCCTTGCATGTGGGCAGCAACAACTGGTATTTGAGTTGGCCTAGGGGCTGTTCTTGGCTGCCCTTGTGCATTTACAACCGGATTTTGCTTGCCAACCATTTGTGGAGCCATGGAAGGTTGTGGATTGGTTGGGGCTAATGGCTGTTCTTCACCCAAATTCCTCCTTTTTGACCTTGTGTTGGCTGCAACACCTTGAGAAACTACCTGGTTCATGCCACAAAAATCCTCTGCTTGCCAATTTACCAATGTGGTGTCATTTGGGGCTGATTGCTGTTGGAATGTTTCTTGTTGTTGGCTGTTTTCTTGACTGCCCTCACCCTCCACACCAGTAGTTGTCACCATTAATGCTTGATTCAAAGCACCATTGAAGCACATGGATTGGTTATGAGGCTCATTGCATGGAAAACACCAATCATACTCCTGGGCAATGTTGTTTTGTGTTGGCACCAATGCCTTAGAGGCAGATATGGCATTTGGATTATAGGGCTGAAATGGTCTATTGGCAGGAGGCCTTGTTTGATTCATATTTGCAGCTGGATTAGGTGGCCTTTGTGGTTGGTATGGCTGCCTGTTAGGCTGAGCTTGGGGTTGATAAGAAGGTCTAAAACCTTGGGCTTGCTGCCTTTTGAGAGTAACCAGCTCATTGCCTAGGTTTTGCAATTGCTTCATGACTTCTTGAAGCTCATTTGGGGCACTTGGAGATGAAGTGGAAGCTTCATTTGAACTTTGATTTCTAGGAGTGGGAGAAGGAGCCAAATTAGGTGCTTGATTGGTGTTTGGACTCTCTAAACTTGGAAACAATGGCATGGGAGGTCTAGGGGCAAGTTTTCCAGCTTGGATCAAACAATTTTCAGCCCTAATGGCAATGCTATAAGCCATAGGGATAGTTATGCCTCCCATGGACTGAATCAACATAGAAATATCAGAATTTAGAGCTTTGAGATAGTAGAGAAAAGCACCTTCTGCTGTTGGCCTGACTGCCACTGGAATTCTCTCCCAAGTCTTTTGAAATCTGAAGTTGAAATCGGTCAGCTGCTCATTGGGAGCTCTCTTGATGGTTGTCAGCTGCTCCAAAAGAGACAAGTTGTCTCCCTTTTCTCCAAATTTCTCATGAAGTGCTATACACAGCTGATTCCAATTTGTGATAGAACCAGCTCCAAGGCTTCTAAACCATTGCAATGCTTTACCCTTGAATGAAGATGCCAGTAACTTGACAGCCACTTGCATCTCATTGATTTCATGGATTGCACAAAGGTTAGCAATGTCTTTAACATGATCACCTGGAGTAGTCTGATTTTCTCCAGTGAAGTATGGAATGTTCTTCAAGGCTGCAATAGGAATTGGATGTTGTGCATTGAGGGCAAGTGGGCTGCTGCCTGTGAAGTTGACATAGGGGTTGTTTTGTGCCATTCTAATTGGTCTTAAAACCCTTGTTGACTGAATGAAAGGCCTACCAGGTGGAGGAGTTGAGAGAGTTCTGTTTGGTGGAGATGGAGACCTTTGAATCCTTCTTCCTCTTTGCCTTCTTCTTGGAGATAATTGCAGGTATTCAAACAGCACTTCTTCTTCTCCAACTCTTGACCTTGTGGTGACTCTTCTCATGAGTTTTCAGGCCTGCACTGCTGAAACCAGTTGATTCTTCCCCTTGGAGTCACCAGATATGCAAATAATAGCTCTTTTCAAGCAAGAAAATTGCAGCAGATGCACATCAACTTTGCTGCAATAAAAATGAGACCTCTAGTGTCCCACCGGGCGTGCCAAAACTGTTAGTGCAAAATCACAGCACCCCTGGATGTTGATCAGATTTCTAGGTTGATCACTCTAGCATCCAGTGTGATTGCACAACATGGAAACCTCTCTCCAAGTGTGGGACTTGTGAAAAATGAGAGAAGGAATCTCCAGATTAGAGGCTGGTTCCTCAAACTCCTCTGATTTAGATCTATATTTGCACAACTACAGAGGTTCAGATCCTAATCCTACTCTAAATTGCAAGGAGACAGGGATAGAAATGCAAAAATTGAAACTAACTAAAGATGGTGATGCACCAAAAGGAGTGGTGAATATTTTTGTCATGCAAATAGACACAAACCATGAAATGCAACATAAAACATACACAAGCTGATAAGATATAATTTAGAGATCTGAAAATGAAGTAAAAAAAATACAAACAGAGGACTGAAAACATTCACAGAGTTTGCACTATCATTTCCATGTCAAAATCCCTTGCATTACACCATCAAAGAGGTATAAACCTGTTACAATCCTTGAAAAAGGTCCTGATACTTACAAAATTCACTTGCTGGAGGTGAAAGAAGAAGTTTATCTGATGTTCAAAAAAGTGTTCCCCCTTTTGAAATGAGCCAAATCTGGCTTTTACATTGCATGGGTCGAGCCCAGGAGAGAGAAAACGTACAAAACATGGGAGCCCATTCCTCATTGACTGAAAATGCATTAAATTGGCATGGGGGACCTTACAAACCCATACCCTATCATTTTTGACCGAATTGGAGGAGAATGCGACCCATCCTGCATTAAATTTGGTCGTTGAAAGGTCATTTCTGCCCATGGACACGTACCAGAGCCATTTTTGAATTTTCTCTCTTCAAACTGAACCAAAATTAGAGATTGACCATGGAATCTTGTAGATAATTTCAAAATCTTTCCAATGATATGAAGAACGTGCAAATCTGAGCTCTGGATCAAAAGATATGAAGGTCTGAAGTTTTAGGGCAAAACGGCCCAAAAAACGGATGTCGGGCAAAAAATTTTAAATTTTGACCTTTTTGCATTTTGGAAAATTTTAAAAAAAATTCCGTGCTCCACCGGTCGGATGCCACGTGTCAGGTGCTGGTTCGCTGAGCAATTCTCTCTCCTCCACCTTTCCGCGGGCTTTCCTTTGAAATTTCGACCTTTTTAACTCTTTGGAAAATTTTCCATTTTTTCCCCCGTGCCCCGCCACTTGGGACATGTGGCACGCTTTGGTTGGTTGACAGGGGTGCGGGGGCATCTTTTACCTTTTAGTTTTTTGGCCAAAACTTTTGCCAAATTCTCCAAGTCCTCCCCGAGCTCCGCACTCCCCTTCTCCTTAGGACACGCGTCCTCTTTTTATTGGCTCGGGCCAACGCTCCAACTCGCTCCCTTTAAAAAACTCGGCCAAAAACACTTAGTCAAAAAAAAATTTTATTGTGCCTCCCCTTGTGACACGTGTCACATTCTGATTCATCTTTCGGCTCCCCACGTCCCCGCTACTTTTGGCCCGGATGTCCCAAACTGTCTGGGACAAATTTCTCCGAACCGCCCGATTCGGGCTTCCTTGGGCCTGGCAAGATTCCATTCGCTCTCGGCTCTGTCAGCTTTTCACGTCCCGCGCATACTTTTGGCCCATGTCCCAGACAAAAGTTCCCTGTTTCGGCCGAACCGGCCGGTTCAAACTTTTGGCCCAACTGTCCCGGACTGTCTGGGACAAATTTCTCTGGCCCACCTGAAATGGACTGTCTTTCAGCTTTTCGGCCGGTTCGCGTACTTTTGGCCCAGATGTCCCAAACAAAACTTGGCGATTTTTTCCTTCTTTCGGCCACTTCGCCCTTTCGCGTCCCGCGCGTCCCGACATCCCAATTGCTTCATGGACTACCTGGTGGCTTTTCGGCCGGTTCGCGCCCCGACGTCCCAACTGTCCCAAGGACCGCCTGGACTAGGACTTAGCCGATTTTCATGATTTTTGGCCCCAAGCTTGGTACAACGAACCTCAGATGCATGTTATCAAAATTTACCCTGGGGGTGAATTTTGGATAACAGGAAACTATAAAATGTTAGCCCTATTATATATAGTCTATCCAAAAACAATACTATTTCTGTAAAAATAAAATAAAATAATTCTGAAGCTTCCCGTGGTTATCAGCTTCATGAAGACCTCAAGAAGTCATTTTATTCATCTCACATAGACTTCTCGCATCGATCAATCAAGGAAAAAGAAAAATACAACTTTTCCATCATGGACATGCCTATTTTGGTTTTGTTAATCTTGCAAAAGAGGCATGTTGTCTCACAACAAGGTTACGCTAATTAACCCACTTCACCTCATCTTATTTTCTTTCTAATCTCCTACCTACTCAAGGGACATGCCACAAATGCGACATTTCGTGATCATGTACCTTCCTTCACCCTTAGAATAGTAAATAATGCAATGCCTTTCGAGGTTTAGGTTCATCAACCTGTCCTCGTTATGCTCATTATGGTCCTTGCCACTTCTGACACATTTCACCTCTTTTACCGTTCACCTCTTTTCTTACTTATTGATTCTACTACACAGAGACTAGACTTTCAACACCTAAATTCTAGGATTTCTTCCCCTTTAACCATGCCTAAATGACCTAGATTCCACCATGCCTACACAACCTACAGTCAACCATGCCTAAATGACATAGACTCCACCATGCCTACACAACCCATACTCAACCATGCCTAAATGACCTAGACTCCACCATGCCTACACAACCTATACTCAATCATACCTATACCTAACTCCACCATGCCTATTCAACCTAGACTCAACCATGAATAAACAACCTACACTCAACCATGCCTAAATGACCTAGAATTAATCATGCCTAAACAACCTACACTCAACCATGCCTAAGTGACCTAGACTCCATCATGTCTCAAACCTACCGACCCATTCATCTACCTCATCATATTCTTCCCTAGCTTATGGGAGAACTACATCTTCCTGAGGCCCCTTTTCACCAGGGCTATGTAGGCAACACTCCAAGGGCATGGGGCCCTTGGAGGTTAGCTCGGCCACTTTTACCCCTAACCAATTTTTCACCTTTTTACATTCACATTCTAACCTAGTTAATTTCCATTTATAAAATAACTTGTAGATTAATATATCACAAAAACATACATTATTTCATCATACTTACCATTTTATAACCTCAACCATATCACACCTGAATCATTTAGCATTTCCATGTTATCAATTACTTGGAAATTTAAACACAACATACATACAACCCATCATTTCCATAAAATCAATAACTTGGAAATTTTTAGACTCCATCATGCCTAAACCACCTAACTCCATCATGCCTAAATAACCTAACTCAACCATGCCTAACTCACCTAGTTTCAATAAACAATAAAAATGGAAATGAAAACCAATACATCATCAGTCCACTAATCATCATCAACTATATAAAATGAAGTTTATATGTATCAATACATATATACACAGGGATAAATAATCAAAGTATCTCAAAAAGTATCATGTACAACCTCAAAATCAGTTGGGACATATTTTCGCCCCTAATATGGTCTTACATGCGGCCTTTCCTATCACCCAACCCAACCTTTCCCATTGTGAACTTAAATTTTTTTACTCGCCTTGTGATGATCCTACTTGTGTTGTTCAGCCTTATGACCTTACCTTTCCTAATGGCTGTTGTTTATCACCTAGCCATAGAACCCATTGCTCATTCTTGCACCTTTCCTAGTTGTGTTTTAGGACCTATCCTATACCTTGGATACATGAACCACTTCCACCTTGTTTGGATAAACCTATCAACATTTTAAAGTAGAGTTTACAATCTCTTCAACCTGGTACCTTATCATTCTATACATGTGTGTAACACTATCACTACTTATTACCCAAACCGAAATCAACCTTACCTACAACCCACGTACCCTTTTTTCATCACTTATCTATTTATCAAACCACTCACCGACTCCGTTTAACACCTCATTTGTTCCTGGTTTGAGGGGGATCACCTCCACCCATACTTGGGGAAATCTAACCTTCACTCATACCTGGGGCAAAGACCTCCTATTTTTTTCAGCATCTACCAATACAAGCTAAAAAATGGGAAGTAGACACCAAATTTGGGTCACACTCCCCTTAGTCCCCTTCAATTAATTAACGTAATGCATTTACCTAGCATGATCCCTTAACCCACATTAATATTTATTTAATAACCTATAATTGAATTAATATTCATCCTCACATTATTAATTAATTTAATTAAATTAATTTAATTTAATCCTCACATATACACCTCATGAAGACACCTCACCCTGGACCCATTCCAGGGGTATTTAACTCAAACCAAGTCACTCTCAACATTGAGTCAGCAGTGTTGAGTCACTACTTGACCTAACTAACTAAGACTTCTTTCTAAACCTAACTGGACTTCTTCCAAGATCTTCCTGCCTTCTCTCATGTGAACTCTACTTCCCTAAATGGAACTAATAAGGAAAGCATGCCAAATCTAGGAAGATCTGCCTATTTTTGGTAAATAGGACTATTTCACCCTAATGTCGGTCACCTAGACAACCATCAGTTCCTTTATATACAATGTTGTTCATTTAGTTTTGGGAATTTTATTGCAATCAAACATGATTCTCCCATTCTTGCATCCAAATAAAGACGACACACCACCAGAGTGCAGCACAAGCAACATGTTCTCTTCCAGCATTGGAATATTCCACATAGGTGTACTTCCATGGCATTGATCCAACCATCACCTCACCAATCAATCACCGGCCA
Organism: Taxus chinensis; assembly: GCA_019776745.2. Lineage (NCBI taxonomy): Eukaryota > Viridiplantae > Streptophyta > Pinopsida > Cupressales > Taxaceae > Taxus > Taxus chinensis. The sequence continues at coordinate 867,787,866 of CM034151.1, read as the reverse complement.
CCTTCATTTATCTTCATAGTAAGTAACATGGATTTCATCATTGTGCTTACTTTATTGTAGATATTTTAATTCTTTCAGTATTTCCATCTCTGTTATTACCCAAGATATCTCCATTTTCCAATTAATCCACCTACCCAAGATTTCAAACCTTTCCACCTTTCTTAGCCTCTCTCTCTGCATTCCTAAGTCTTGAGCCTGTGCAATCACAGAGAGGCCAAAAGGCCATTTTTATTAATTTATTACCCATTGCCCCTACTAACATCGACCTTACCATTTGGTTTCACCCCTATACCGGAATGGTCACCCAACCGATACTGTCTGTTATTTTACACCCTCTGACCTTCCATTCAACCAAAATCAACCCAGCCTCACTTAATCAATCCTAAACCTTTACCAGACCTTTTCCCAACCTACAAACCCAGAGTAACCTATCAAACCTCTGGATGTAATCATAATTTTTCCTATTAGATTATATTTACTTATTATATTGGAACGAGATACCTAAATCATACAACTACTATAGTATTTCCTTATTTCATGGTATTTGATGCATTAAATTATATTCAAAAGTGGATTGATAGCCTTCTAAGAAGCACCTCGCTTCCTGGATCTAACACTTGTTAGGCAGTCCACTAACCTATATTGTTAATGTTATTTTGTGGTCTTGTTTTGTTTCTTACAGGTCATTCCTCCTAGCCAAAGAGAATCTCTCCACGATCAACTCGGATCAAAAGTCAACAACACGCATATTCTACCTTCGACCTTTGATCTTACAGGTATTCCTCCCAACCTTTTACCTTATCTGTGTTTACACAACTTATTGGTGAAACACTGTGTTTAGATATTTGATGGGTATGATATTAGTAGAAAATTTAATATATTGGTATACTCTTACTATCACTGTGAATAGAATATTGGTAAATACTACATAAACAAGTTATTCTAATTATGTAAATCATATCCTTGACAATCTATATTTTAATTACAAATTTGAGGGTACATGGAAATCCATGCTAGATCTATTGATGAGGATGAAAATGAGCACGATATCGCTTATAGGATTTGAAATGTTAATTTTATGCAAATTAAAAAGCATAAGAAACTTAGGAGTTTTTTCAAACAACTTTTATGCCTTCTACACGATTACATGTCCTAGAATTGGTGACTACAATAGTTCACAAAAAACTTCTTTCTATAATGCTACGATAGATGTCCATTCTTTGTTCCTAAGTGCAATCTTGTTAATGTTTTTCTAATCTTTTTTGAAAAAAATAATAATATATATTTATTGTTTTGAATAAGGAGGTCATAAAAATAATCATTTTTATCTTTCTCTTGTTTTTTCTTGTAAATATAAATTGTTGTGTTCTTAGAGCCGAAATGGAAAATTGTGCATCATGATAAATGGCCATATGCTATGGTGAATGTTCATCCTTTGTTCCAAAGATTTTATTTTGTCATAGGTTTAGGTTGTGCATGATATAGTGAGATTGAATAACAATGCATATTATACCCTTTTCAGAAGCTCCCATTTTGTCACAAGTTGGGATTATGCTTACAAATGTTGCAGAATCTGGTTTACACCTACCAAATGCAATTGCTTAATAGTTTCCAAGTCATTTTCAACATATCCATTTTGTGCAAATCATGCCATTGTAGTAGCCTATGAGACCACATTTCTTTGAGAAATTTAAATAACAATGTACATTTTAAACTCTAAAATTATAATTTCAAAATTTTCCCCCTCTACATTAGTTTATAAGAATTGTCTATTGGAATTTGTATTGTGCATTGCATGGCGAAGATGGAGTTCAATTATATGTGTAAATAATTTATACTACAAAATATCTATACACTCGTAATCTATTGGTATTTTTATTTATTTCTTCATGTACATGGCATGCATACCAAGGATTGAGTCTATATGGTCAATATATTGAACGCAATCATTTTTGCACTACTTTTAACTCCTTATAGGTCTATGCAGATACATATTAATGTTATGTATTAATCTTTAATGCTGCATGTGCAAAAAATTTTCCATCACTTATTTTTATGAATCTCCGTATCCAGTTTCAAAACTCTAAAATATTGCATATGCTAGAAGAATGCTACCAAAGATTGTTAAGTTTGGATTTCTAATATACGGTCAATATGGTGAACACTATGGATCTCCATATCCTATTTAAAAACTCTACAATATTGCATATGTTGGAAAAAGACTAGAAAATATTGCTAAGTTTATCATTTATCTTCACACCTGCTAATTTGCATTGAAATATTTTATGCACAAGCCAATGCTAAAATGCTTACACAAAATGCATTCTATCGCGACTCTTCCTCTTGAATCTCGTGGAATATTTTTTGGACAAGAACATGCAACCAAAAAATGTGTTTTACGTTCTCATCTTGCTAAAATGTGATTTGTGTGACATTCACTTCATCACAGTCATACTTGATCTATCTCATTCACAAATATAGAAACCTGCTTCCAGAGTAGCAGTCTTTCTCATTCTTTTCTAAACGTGCACATAAGAATTTTGTTGTTTCTTGTCTACCTGATACAAAGAGTTTTTTCATACAATACTATTTTCTTTCAAGTTGAATGCAATGTGTTGTTTATGCCCACATTTTTCTCGTTATGTAGGTTAACAAATGCAAATTAGGCCTTTATGTTGATGTGCATGTCCATGTTGCTTCCACAGAGCTTGGTAATAAATTTTTCATCTTCATCCTTTGTTTGTCAATGGAATGCATTGCCTTAGTTGTTCATTATTTTTTATTATGTGTTGGATAAATTATTCACACTTTATATTCACTAGTTTATGGAGAGTGTAACACCCACAATTTCGACGTTCGAAACCACACCAAAATCTATTTATTTATTAGGGGAAATTTTAGGAGATTTTTTTTTTTTAAAGGTTGTAAGGGTTATAAATATCAACTATGTTTAATTAATTATCATTAACAAACTCTTCTCATTCACAAGGTAGTCGCAACTAAAATTAAATAATTAAATATTATTAGTTTATTTTTCAAATCCTTTTGGAAATATAAACCCCTTTTAAGGTTCACTTAATTTTTTATTTAAATATTGACAACATTAGTCATACACTAGTTTACCCCTTCAATTTTTTGCTTAAACTCGTGATTAAATCATTTCCTAAGTCAACTTAAATTTACTTCCCCTATCAATTATTTAGTTATCTAACTATATATATAAATTCTATATTAATTAATTCCTTTGTATCATTATCTAATTATCCATGCACAATATTATTGATTTAATCCCTAAATCAAGTCATGTATTTATTTATCAAACCATACTAAAAGTGGTCACACCCTATACTAACCCACCAATAGCCCCTTCACTTAATACCCATACCATTAATTTAAATCACTCTATCCCAAAAAAAGCACATAACTTAAAAATTTGTAGGCTTCATTCTCCACCATTAGATTAAAACATTTTGAACCCTTAGATCTTAGGTTTGACTAAGGAACCCTAGAAATCCTTATAGGTTTCCTTTTTATTCTTTTCTTTCCCTATTTTTATCATTTTCTCTATTTTGTTTTGTAGGTTAAGGAAGAATGGAGACCATGGAGCCTAGAAAAGATGATGGATGATTTTGCTTGGTTTGGAAGGATATACACACAATTTAGGTGTTTAATTTATTTGCATCCCTCTCATAGGATTTGCCTTGAATGTTATTGGTTATTTTACATTTTTAGGAAGAGCTTATATATATATATATATATATATATATATATATATATATATATATATATATATATATATATATATATATATATATAAACGGGTCGGTCGAAAATGTGCAAAACATAGCGCAAATAATAATATGGCCACGTCCATTGTGCAGGGTTTAAGTTTTTAATTAAAGGGTTTTGGGGCGCTTCCCCCACCCTACCCATTATCTAAAATAATGGTTGGGGTGGGGACACCATCCCTCACCTCTTATATATTTCTTTTAAATAAACAATGGTCATACGGCCAGTCCTTATTCAAACCACTTTTTTATTATATACTTTCCTTTCACATATACACACAGTCGAATGGTTTTTCATATTACTATTAAAATGTGTGTGTGTGTGTGTGTGTGTGTGTGTGTGTGTGTGTGTGTGTGTGTGTGAGAGAGAGAGAGAGAGAGAGAGAGAGAGAGAGAGATTTATTCAATGAATATAATTATATCTTATATAAACATATAATATTTATTTATTTTTTATATAATTACCTTTTTGTAGTTTTATTTGTTTTAAGCAATTTATCAATCCAAGTATGTTTAGATAAAAACTTACAAAGCACAAGTAGTTTGTAATAGTTTATAAATATTTAAATATGTGAAATAGCGGGATTACTAGCCTTTTCCTTTAAATTCAATGCAAGTAAATGAAACAAACATACTTATTGGGTTGATGGAGATCATTTAAATGCCTATATTGTCTAGTTTACATTAATGAGAGAGTTATAGCAACCATAATAACATACTATTATTTCAAGTAGCACTAAAAGAGGAAAAACGAAATAAAAAACTCAACCATGACAACCTTCCTTTTTTGGCATATAAATAGAATATTGCAAGGCTAGTTTAAGGAACATAAAAGCTTATAATCCTTTATAATTCCATTTAAAATAATGATAGTTTCCATTAATTAATCAAATACACTCTTGATCTAAATTTACAAGTTTGAAGGAGATATAATCACAACTTGGTTGCAACTTTACATGTCTCTTTTCCAAAATGTGTATTTCTTGGATAATAAATACAAATCATTTTTTTACATAATGCATTACAAGAAGTTGAAACTTTAAAATGCAAGTTACAAAATTCCTCAACTTAGCTGGAGACAACATAGCAATTTTTTTACAAAAGTAGGATTCCTTCATGTCTTCTACAAAATGCAACTATGTCCTAAGCTTAAACTTGAGCTCCACCATTTTCTTCCACTTCAAGGCACAACAATAAGGAAGTGGGAGTAGGCCACACTCTCCGCCCAACAAATATTTCAATGAGGAAAAGAAGTTATCCTCTTCATTGGCCCCCGAGCCCCAACCATAGAGCAATAAGGAATGGATACAACCAATGGAAACTTTCACAAATCCTGCAACATTAAAACACAAATACCAACAATATTTTAACACACATACAAGCACAAACAAAAATATCAATAAAATGTAACTTTTCCAAAATAAAGCTTGAAAACTCTAAGCCAATGGAGCAAAGAAATATGGGGAAATCACATATGCCTCCCAATGGGTTAAGTATCCACCTTATAAGCCTCCAAACATCTTCATCCACACAAAAACCAAACTCTTATCCCTCCCTCAAACAAACTCTTATCACTCTCTCATAATCTTATCACTCCCTCAAGTATTTTCATACAAAGATAAGTAAGAATCTCTTATCTTAAGAAGGTGGGACACTCAACCCAAACTCCCTCAAAAATATGCAAACAATACTCTTATCCCTCCCTCAAAATATCCCCATATTCCTTATCTTACCCAAGTCCCAAACATGCACACACAAACATTCATTTTACATAATACATTCATATAATAAAATAAAAATAGCAAGGTTTAAGTCCCTACCTTGCCATTATAAGAACCTTTGATCCACAATCACAACTCAAAGATCCTTCCAAACTCAAGTCCAAATCCAAAACAATATCCAACACTCGAAGCAAGAAATTCATGCCAAAAATCTCCCAAAATTTAAGTGCAGAACTCAATCAAGTATCCCCCAAAATATCAAAATAACCTTTATAAATAGAAAAGGAGGAGAGGGGGTGAGGTGGCTCTATGTAGGATGTCGCATCACTTCTCTTCAACTCCACACCACCAAGTCAAACATAAAATAAAGGCTAATAAATTTATGGGTGAGGATATGACAAATTCTTCCACACACAAACTCTCACTCCATACCTCTAAGGACAGAAACAAAATCTCATGTAAGAAAGTTCAATACATTTCACCTTTATACCTTCAAAATCACATAATGAGGTCTAATATTGACCCCTTGCACCATAGGTATAGTTGGTAGGTGAATTTAAAAGGTGTGTGACAAACATAACTTGTCCCAAAAGCCTCTAAAAATGGCTCCAAAGTCAAATTTAAGTATTTGAGGGATGGGTTGAGTGCACAACATCCAAATTAATTAAAATCCAACTCAAATCCAAAAGATCACAAGGACAACCTACCCCAATTAAATTCCCCTTTATCACATCCCCAAATAATTTAATTAACATGATTAATCAACTTAAGTAAGAGCAAATTAATTAACAATAATAAAGTGAAATACATCACAATAATAAATCACATACTCCACAAATAATTAAGAGCGAAAAAGGGGAAAAACACACACATAGCCCATGGTCACATTTTGAGGTCATCCCCCCTATGGGGACCTCCTAACAACCTAACAACACATAACAACATAACTGAACATAAAGATGTCATAGTGACCTTCGTTGCAACCATCTGATATTTTGTTATGGATAGTTTCCTATCCCCCACTTGTTTGTTGTGATATAAGAACCTACAAAAATCAACAATACCTCTTCAACCTTGTGCCCACATCAAATATATCAACAATAAAATACATGCACATCTGTCAATAAACATCATCATATCACATAATTAAATCATCATCAAAGCTAAGCAATATTATCAATCATTCACAATTTTCTAACATTTCAATTCTGTCATCTCATCAACAACAATGAGATCACAAGACTAGCTCGATCATCAAACAAAATCAACACGTCAAGAATCTAAAGTGTAAGTATATGTAAAATAACAACACTAGATCATCATCAATACTAAAATATGTGTCCATGCATATAATCCACAATATGAGTCACCACATGTACATAATCGAAATATTTATGGTGTCTGTTAAAATGCTAATCAAACATAATAATGTCCATCTATCAATGTCTACTAATCAAATATGATAAAAATGTTGATGCATTCAATCCCAATTAAGAAAAAATCATAGTAAAATTAATATCGAGGAGTGAGCACTATATCCCCCTCCCCTTAGACTCGACTTCATTCTAGAAGTCATTGGAACAAGTGTGGGAATTTTGCTCTCAAAGGTGTGGCATCCTCCCATATAGTTTTTGTCTCATCATACCAATCCCATTGGAAACACACCTGATCAATTTCATAGCCTCGAAATCCTAGGGTCCTGCACTTAAAATGTGCTGGGCTCCACCATCACTTGTCCCTGCTCCTGCACCTGCAATGTGGTCTAATACGATACATTAGAAGGATCTAGTATATATCTCCTAAGAATAGAAACATGGAACACATCATGGATGTGAGAAAAGTTGGGTGGCAAAGCTAAGTAGTAGGCTAAGGGATCGATCCACTCCAAGATCTCAAAGGGACTCAAAAATATAGGATCTAGCTTAGAGCCTTTTCCGTAATGGATAGGGCTCTTATGAGGCCTGACACGAAGAAACACCTTCGTGTCAACCTCAAAATTGTGGTTTGTCCTCCTCTGATCTATCTAATCAATATAACCTACTAGTCCATGTCCTGTAACATAGCTGGCCCAAGAGATACCTTGTTCTCAAACCTGTCCCAACTCAACGGTTTCCTGCACTCCCTGCCATATAGTGCCTGAAATGGTGTCATACCGATGGAACTCTAAAAATTGTTTTTGTAAGAAAACTCAACCAAGTACAAATACTCCTCCCATCTTGACTGATGATCCATGACGTACATCCAAAGTATGTCCTCTGAAATTGAATTCACCCGCTCTGTCTAACCATCTTCTCAGGGTGATAGGTTGTACTGAAATTAATTCTCGTACCAAGAGCATGTTGCATGGTAGTCCAAAAATGTAAGGTCTACAAAGGATCGAGGTCATAAATAATATTCTATGAAATCCCATGAAGTATGACTATCTCATCCAAGTATACTCGTGCCACCGCACTAGTTATATAGGTGGTCTTCACTAGAGAAAAATGAGCCACTTTTGTCAATTTATCAACCGTGACCATAATGGTGTCGTGGTGATATCTCGACATTGGTAACCCAACAATGAAATCCATGGAAATGGTGTCCCACTTCCATTCCAATATGGCATATGGATAAATAAGGCCAGTGGGATGCTAATGCTCAACCTTCACCTTTTGACACTCTAAACATCGAGACACATACTAAGCTATGTCTCTCTGAAGTCCTCTCCAATGATACAACTGTCTCAATATGGCGTGCATCTTCTTCACGCTAGGATGGGATGAATAAGGTGCATGATGAGCCTCTACTAATATATCCTATCGCAACCCACCATCTCTAGGTACATATATCTGACCTCTATGTCTGAGAATTCCATCTGACTCCAGTGTTAATCCCTTGAACTTCCCTTCAATGGGTCTCTGAGACTCAATCTCTGTTGTAGCTGATAGGTAGAAGTTGTCATGAGGAATTTGTTGTAAGATCATGCTCCGTAAGTATATATCTACTGAACTAGCCATAGCCAAATGCCTCTAATGGCTCAAAGCATCTGCAACCACATTCTCCTTCCCCTTCACATGCTCAATCTCCATGTCATACTCGCATAAAAACTCCATCCAACGTCGTTGACGAGCAATGAGATTGGGTTGTGTGAAGAGATGTCGTAGGCTCAAGTGGTCTGTCATGAGAATGAACCTCCTACCTAATAGGAAATGGTGCCACCACACTAAAGAATGTACCACTATCGCAATCTCAAAGTCATGATTCGGATAGTTGAGCTCATAATCCTTGATTTTGTAAGACTCAAAGGAAATAACACAGCCATCCTGCATCAAAACTCCTCATATCCCTCCCAATGAAGTATCTGTACAAACAAATAAGTCTCTCTGTGGTTCATACACTGCTAAAATAGGAGGTATAGTGAGGCACTCCCTCAGGGTACTAAAGACCTACTCACATTTTTCTGACCAAATAAACTTCTTCCCTTTCCATTGTAGGGAAGTGATTGGATGAGAAATGCATGAGAAGTCCTGAACAAATTTCATGTAGTACCATGTCAATCCCATGAAGTTGCGTACCTCGGTCACATTAGTTGACACCATCCAATCAATAATAGCTCTAATATTAGAAGGATCGACTATGATACCTTCCCTAGATATGATGTGACCTAGATACTAAACCTCTATCTGAAATAATCCATACTTCTCCAGGTTCTCGTAAAGCTAGTGCTCTCGAAGACACTGCAAAACCTGTCAAAGGTGCTCCTCGTGCTCCTCATGCATGTGTGAGTATATCAATATGTCATCAATAAATACGAGCATGAAGCAGTCCAAGAAATTCCTGAATACCCCATTCATCAAACTCATGAATACTGCTGGGGCATTCGTCAAACAAGATGGCACCACTATGAACTCGTAGTGGCCATATCTCGTGTGGAAGGATGTCTTATGAATATCTACCTCCGTGATCTGAAGCTGATGATAACTGGACTTAAGATCTATCATGGAAATTATTGTGGCCCCATTCATCTGATCAAACAAATCATCAATGCGTGGAAGGAGTAACGATTCTTAATCGTTACTTTGTTCAGTTATCTGTAGTCAATACACAATCTCAAGGATTTGTCCTTCTTTAAAAAAATCACCAGGGCACCTCAAGGGGATACACTAGGATAGATTAGGACCTTCTCAAGAAGGTTTTCCAGCTGTAACTTGAGCTTACAAATCACAAGGGTAGTCATCCTGTATGGTGCGCGTGAGATAGGCTCTGCTCCAGGAACCAAATCTATATGAAAATATTTCTCACATGGGAACGGTAGACCATGTAACTCGTAGGGAAAAACATCTGAAAAGCTCCTGTAAAATGGGGTGATCATCAAGAGAAGGCCCACTCATCTCGTCCTCTGATTTTTCACTAATAGTAATAGCATACAACTGACATCCCCGACACTATAATGTCCCCTTTCCTACACCAAATACCTAAGGGTCAAGTCGAGTCCAAGCCGTGGTCATACCCAAGGGGTTGTGGACGTTGGGAGCTATTAGGAAGGGGCTGCATGGTACTAGTATTCAAGTTTTACATTTGGGGGTCACTTTGGACCATGGCGACTTAAACAGGAAAAAGTAACTTTAGTTACTTTTATTTTATTGGCCCCTCCATGGAAAGAAATGCGTCTAGGGTCTATGGGGGCTCGTTTTCCTTGGAGACGTATATAAGGAGCTGGGAGAGAAAGGAAAGGAAATTTTTTAGCATACATTTTATTCTCCTTCACGTGTAAATGATTTTTGTGCATCTACAGCCTATGGAGTAAAATCCCACAAGGACCCTAGCTTCGGTGGTGATAGACTAGTCCCTAGCTAGCAGGGCATTCTTTGGTAATGAGAGATCTACCCTAGCTATCATTTTGGAGCCGCTTTCTGGGCTGTGTTACAGAGATATTAGAAGAGGTTTCAGAGGAAGGATTTTAAGGGTTTTGGGGGCATTTGGGGAAGATAACAAGAGAGCTTTCAGATCAGATTTATGGCATCCGTTTAGGCAGGGCGCAACATCACTTTGGAGGCATCTTCATCAATTTCCAACCTTTTTCCAAGCTAGGTGACTTGCATCCTTTATTTGGAGGATTTCCAGTTGGCCCCTTTCAGATATAAAGGTTGAAATGTCACTTCCTATATTTGTTAATGTTATTTCTAAAGACTCATAATTTTTTCTCTTGTATTTGGAGAGTTACGAACCTCTGAATTTTTCCAGCTGTCTAGGGCACGCTGCAATTTTCTGCCAGCATTTTAATTTTTGTAAAATCCCAAAAAATAGTCTTCTAATGTCATTTATAATAATATCAAGATCTCTTTAAATTTTCAAGTAATTCGGGTGGACATTTTGGGAAATATTAAGGTTCTTTAGTTCGCTGCCCTAACTATAAAAATCTGGTAAAATCAGTATTTTATGTGGCTACAAATTTTCAATATTTTGGTGCATTTTTAAGTGGTATCCCACTAGGGATATTTCAGTGGTATCATAGCTATTGTTCCTCTATCCTGTGTGGGTTAAACATGGTAGTTTGGAAAGATCTCAATGTGGGTTTTATGAAGGAAATGTTCACCAACATGGTGAAACAACAGGAAGCCACTAACCTTTATTTGAGCCAGCTCACTCAGAATGTGAATCAAAGCAGATCTAGGGACAATAAGGAACATGGTGAGAATAGTTAAAAAGGGCGGCCAATAGAGGTGATTGATGAGGATTCTTGTTGGAGGAAATACCAATCTTTGAGTAGGGGTTTCAGAGATAATATGTCATTTCCAGATTATTGCATGATGAAGATTGGTAGCAAGCCCAAGCGAGGTCATCATATGGCGGTACCTGAATTACAAAAGAACTCATTTGAAGAAGAAGCTTCTAGACAAAAAGGTATGATTTCCACTGAGAAAAATAATTCCATTAGTGAAACTTTTCTTGTTAGAGAAATTATTCCAGCTCATGAGAAGAAATTTGTATATGCAAGCAAGGAGGATGTAATGAAAACTCTTAAAAAGTGTGAGGAATGGAATAGTAGAGCTAGAGCTGCTAGGTTGATAGCGACTCAAGCAAGATAACACTTACAAGAGTTCAAGGAAACGATGAGGGAAATTGATGCAAGGAAGTCTACACCCACGAAAGAAGACTCTAGGAAGCAGCTGGCACATGAGGAGGAGCCTCACATGGACACTTGTGTGAAATTGCATGTTTTTGCAATTTCCAAACTAACAACTCATGATAAGATGATTTATGAAGAATTTCATCCCATTGTAGACTAGAATGCTCAGGATTTGTGGCAGAAAAGTCAAGTCATTTTGGAGACCAAGCTTGAAGAGGATACTCCAAGGGATGGTGTTTTGGAGGGTTCTAAATCAGCAATAGAAGGTGAACCTTTTGATGATATTCTTTATAAGGAGGTTAGTAGTAGCACGTATTTATTTCATCATCTTCATCCTATATCATTACAACAATTTTATCGTGATGGTATTCAGCCTATTGTCGATAAGAATGCTAATAATTTGGTACATCAAAGTCGATTCATCACGAAGACAAAGAGTGATGATCTTCTTTATGAGGAGATACAAGAGAAGAAAATATGGAAGACCTTACATGATACAAGGGTTCATGGGCATTATAAGGTATGGGATCCTGGTAATATGTGGCAATTATCCAAAACTATCAATTCTGATTTTGAAAACTTTGTGACTGATTTCATAAGCAAAAGAAGGAATTCAAATGTGTCTTTTGGGATTATAAGTGTTGGCAAGCATGATTGCTTCATTGGAGACTCTGGTGCAAGAAGGGAGAGTACCTCTCAAGGTACTAGCATTGGTTTTCTGATTGCTAAAAAGGGAAAGAGAATATTTTTTAATCATCTTCAACCTATTGGACTGTGTATAACAGCATTCATAATGAGAGGAGAAAATAGCAATATGGGAAAATAGGGTCAAAGAGGTGAGAGTGGAAATTCAGGGCAGCTGCCTCCCCATTCTTTTGCTAGGCCTTTGGGGCTTCAGGAACCTTCTTTCTTGAAGGATCTGGAAGTTTCACAGGTACAGCAACCAATAGATATTTTGGATGATGAGTCTTGTTGGGAGAGGTGCCAAACCTTGAGTGAGAGCTTTCGTAACAACATGTCATTCCAAGAATATTGCAAAATGAATATTAGCAGTAGACCCAAGAGAAATCATCAGATACAGGTACCAGAGTTACAGAGGAGATTGGGACAGATTTTCATTCCACACTTCGATGGTTCTAAGAAATGTACTGCACAGTCTTGGGTTCAGGAGTTAAATACATACTCCGAATTGAATCCTATGCATGAGGAAGATGCAATTAAGTTTGCAATCTTACATCTTGAGGTAGACACTCACGATTGGTGGCATCATGGGTTGATTACATAGGGACACATACACATTACTACTTATGTAGATTTCGTGTAGAGGCTAGGGAGAAGATTTGATAGGAGGGACCCTAACAGGGAGTTGACTCATTTGAGACAAACCGGTCCCCTGGATCAGTATATCACATATTTTCAGAGATTATCAGTCATGCTACCTGATGTCACGGAGATGCGGTTGATTTCACTATTTCTAGTTTAAGGAACATCAAATCTTGTACTCCTTTATAAATCCATTTCAAATAAGGATAGTTTCCATTAATAAATCAAATACACTCTTGATCTAGATTTACAAGTTTGAAGGAGATATAATCACAACTAGGTTACAACTTCACATGTCTCTTTTCCCAAATGTGTATTTCTTGGATAATCAATACAAATCATTTTTGTATATAATGCATTACAAGAAGTTGAAACTTTAAAATGCAAATTACAAAAACCCTCCACTTAGGTGGAGACAACATGGCAATTTTTTTACAAAAGTAGGATTCCTTCATGTCTTCTACAAAATGCACCTACGTCCAAAGGTTCAACTTGAGATACACCATTTTCTTCCACTTCAAGGCACAATAACAAGGAAGGGGGAGTAGGCAAAGCTCTCTGCCCAGCCAATATTCCAATGAGGAGAAGAAGCTATCCTCCTCATTGACCCCCAAGCCCCAACCATAGAGAAATAAGGAATGGATACAACTAATGGAAACTTTTACAAATGCTTCCACATTACAACACACATACCAACAATCTTTTAACACATATACAAGAAAAAACAACAATATCAATAAAATGGAACTTTTCCAAAACAAGGCTTGAAATCTCTAAGCCAAGGGAGCAAGGAAATATGGGGAAATCATTTATGTCTCCCAATGGGTTAATTTTCCACCTTAAAGCCTCCAAAAATCTTCATCCACACAACAAAAAAAATCTTATCCTTCCCTCAATCAAATTCTTATCACTCTCTCATGCTCTTATCACTCGCTCAAGTATTTTCATACAAAGATAAGTAAGAATATTTAATCTTAAAAAGGTGGGACACTCAACCCAAACTTCCTCCAAAATATGCAAACATAACTCTTATCCCTCCCTCAAAAGATATCCATATTCCTTCTCCTACACCATTCTTAAGGCTATACTACCCAAGATCCAAACATGCACACACAAACATTCATTTTACATACAACATTCATATAATAAAATAAAAATTGCAAGGTTTAAGTCCCTACCTTGCCATTGCAAGAACCTTTGATCCACAATCACAACTCTAAGCTCCTTCTAAGATCAAGCCCAAATCCAAAACAAGCTCCAATACTCTAAGCAAGAAACTCAAGCCAAAAATCTCCCAAAATGCAAGTGCACAACTCAATCAAGTAACCCCCAAAATATCAAAATAACTTGTATAAATAGAGAAAGATGAGAGGAGGGTGAGGTGGCTCCATGTAGGATGCCACATCACTTCTCAACTCCACATCACCAATTCAAACATCAAAACCAAGGCTAATAAATTAGTGGGTGAGGATATGACAAATTCTTCCACACACAAACTCTCACTCCATACCTCTAAGGACAAAAATAAAAGCTCATGTAAGAAAGTGCAATAAATTTCACTTTGTTACCTTCCAGATCACATAATGGGGTCTAATATTGATCCCTTACACCATAGGTATAGTTGGTAGGTGAATTTAAGAGGTGTGGACCACAAACCTCTAAAAATAACTCCAAAGTCAAATTTCGGGATGGGTTGAGTGCACAACATCCAAATTAATTAAAATCCAACTCAAATCCGAAAGATCACAAGGACAATCTACCCCAATTAAATGCCCCTTTATCACATCCCCAAACAATTTAATTAACATGATTAATCAACTTAAGTAAGAGCATATTAATTAACAATAATAAAATGAAATACATCACAATAATAAATCACATACTCCACAAATAATTAAGAGCGAAAAAGGGAAAAAACACACACATAGCCCATGGTCACATTTTGAGGTCATCCCCCTATGGGGACGTCCTAAAAACCTAACAACCTAACAACACATAACAACATAACTGAACATAAAGGTTTCATAGTGACCTTCATTGCAACCATCTGATATTATGTTATGGATAGTTTCCTATCCCCCTCTTGTTTGTTGTGATATAAGAACCTAGAAAAATCAACAATACATCTTCAGTCTCGTGGCCACATCAAATATATCAATAATAAAATACATGCACATCCGTCAATAAACATCATCATATCACATAATTAAATCATCGTCAAATCTAAGCAATGCTATCAATCATTCACAATTTTCTAACGTTTCAATTCTGTCAGTTCATCAACAACATTGAGATCACAAGACTAGCTCAATCATCAAATAAAATCAACACGTCAAGAATCTAAAGTGTAAGTATATGTAAAATAACAACACTAGATCATCATCAGTACTAAAATATTTTTCATGCATATAATCCACAATATGAGTCACCACATGTCCATAACCGAAATATTTACCTTGTCTATTAAAATGCAAATCAAACATAATAATGTCCATCTATCAATGTCTACTGATCAAATATGAAGCAGTTGATTGCGTGCCACTTGTAGGTGCGGAATTCATGATGAAAAGAATCAATAGTCATAAATAATGATTCAAAAATAAAAATAAATATCAAAATTGAGGGTGACACGTGTTGTTCAATTTAAAGGGGAACAAAGGTTTTACAAATCTGACAATATGAAGAGAGGCGGTGGAAATAGTGAATGACGGGATTGGTCGCATTAAAGATGAACGACTCTGTCAGGTAAGACACCCATGTTTAACATATTTTATGATGAATGATTCTGTCATGTTTAACATATTTTAAGATGAGCGACTTTGTCAGGTAAGACGCCCATGGTTAACATATTTTACGTTGAATGCCCTCTCGGATTTTTGGCTTGAGATTGTTTCTCATCGCTTGTAAGATGTAACTGATGACTTCGTAGTTAAGAAAAAGTCTTTTCTGGGTTGCATTAGCACAAATTAGTGCATAATTTTTAGAGGTCATGACTAGTGGTTGGATATGTTTCCCCAAGGTTGAGAGCCAACTTGCAATGCACAAGGGGTGAAAGCTGAAATCAGAAATTGTTTGTTGTTTCAAATAAAAAGATCTATCATACCAGATCATGTTATGACAGCAACTGTGATTACACCAGAATTGTCTTGGAGGAACCAGTACTATCATTAAGCAAGTAAATGTTGACGAAATCATCTTTGTGGGCTTTAGAACAAGGTTTCATTGACTTTATAAGCCAGCTTCTGTGGTCAACTATCACGGTGCTATGCAAATAACTAGTTCAGTGTATTCAAAGGATTGATAATTAGTATTATGGTGTTATGCTTCAAGCCACCTGTTGACTTAATGCTGAAAGAAATGTCATGCTCATATGCTGGAAAAATTTGATGGTATTCACTACTCTTTGAATTCCCAATTCTAAATTTTTTATCTCACCATTTGCTATTTATCTATGTCAATCATGAGCAGTTGATTTCAAATTTGGTGTGTCAAAAACAGACTAGATGTTATTATTCTTTTTGAGGCATTAATGTTGTCTTGTGGCCTTTAATTTTATGAAAATTTGTACTTTCATTTGCTAAGAATAGATATTGATGTTGACTTTGGAAGAACTTTTGATGTAAGTTTAACTGCTTTGGCACTTTATGCTAGAGTATATGCAAGTTGATGGTAGTACTCTTGGAATTGGTCACTCCTGTATGACTTGAATTGTATGAGCATCTATTTTAATGCCCATGGGAGGAACTTAGTGTGCCAAAAAAATGGATCACCCTTTTTACAATTTTTACAGCTGTTATCTTTAATTTATATCAGAATACGATATGCTCTTTTATATTAAACATGATTTTTGTAGGGGGAAAGGAAACCTTCTTCCAAGAATATTACACGAATATTTGTTGCAAGAATTCCACCCTCTGTTATTGAGGAGCTGTTTCAAAAGGTAGTTTTGTTCCTTAACTATGAACTAGTTTTCTCAAATTATTTTGCGGTGTTGCAACGTTTATGAATTCACTTGCTTCCTATAATTATCTCAAAAAATTGCTTTATTTAAATTTGTATAATGTCCCTATAGGTATTTTGAAGAATATGGAAAGAACATGAAGATGACAACTGTCGGCGGAGAGGAAATTCCTCACAATAAAAGTTAAGAAAAAGAACATCGAAGTAACACTAGGGAAGAAAACGGATCGCTTGAAGCTAGTGGTGGAGAGGTGGTGTGAGTATTGTATGTCAAGGGTTAATGGCATATAGGCACCCTATTGTATTTTATCATTGTATTTCAAGGGTTAACAACATTTAGACACCCTTTTGTATTTTATTATATTTGATATTAATAAAATGTTTCACCCATTTGTTGGGCACAAGATTCAAATCAAATTGTTTTTAATTTATAATATTAATTACTAGTCCATTCTGACATCATAGATGATATGTAGCCATTGACTGCACTATATAATATTTGGTTATTATTTATTCTTGATATTCATATTTTTTATTCTTTAAATTCGTATCGTCTCTAGAGAGACAATAAAAATTGAAATTAGTATTGTCTCTAGAGAGACACAAAATTAGTATTCATTATTGTCTCTAGGGAGACAATAATGATATTGTCTCTAGAGAGACAAAATATGTATCAATGTATATTGTCTCTAAAGAGACAATAATTAGAGACAATATTAGAGACACCCGCTTTGAGACAATAATAGAGACAATACACAACTTTTTTACTGTCTCTATTTGAGACAATTTGGTCAATTATTGTCTCAAAACACCCCTCCTTGTAGTAGTGTATCAAGCAAATAGGTGATTTATAAGAGGTTGTAAACAATAACTTATCCATGTCTCTGCATAAGAGGATCTTCTATAGGCCTATAATGGCTAAACCTTGTCAAAATTTGCTCAATCTTGTCAGATAACACTATAAATTACTTCACCAAGTCTCTACCTGACTATACCATGCATGCAACTCTTGTTTCACACTAGCAATTCTTCCTTCATGACTGATTTAGTCCTTCAATAACTTATCACTCGTCAAAATGGCATACTACTTATCTATTCTCATTGGTGCCTACTTTTCTTGTGCTTAGTTTCTTGTTCTAGCTCCTTTTTTAAGCTTATGCCTTCTGGTTGGCTTCATTGAGGTTTCTCCAATCTCAACCCATGTTCAAATACTCATAACACTATTAGAAACAATGAATAAATGAATTCATGACTTCAAAAACTCATCATTACTCTCTTCTTGCAAAACTACTCCTTACATGCCCCTTAAGACAAGATCTTGCAACAACCATGAATCTATACTCCAATAGCTACCCAAAATTTCTCACTAGGCTCATTAGTTCACCTTTGTCTATGGTAACATTCCCCTAAAATCTCAGGTATCAACTCATCATTCAACTCCTTGTACCTCTCCTTTTGTAATTTGACTTCTAAACCCTTAACTATGTCTGTCAAGAGATTATGTCATGTGTATCTTTCTTCTCAACACCCTTTAATCCCTTTATCATTCTCTACAAGTTTCATTAGTTGATTCCAAGGAAAAAGGATAGGCCCTTTGTAATCACTTACTCTCGTAGTCCTTGACTGAGTTTGCACTCTTCCGCCCTACACTATCATGAAAAACTCTAAAACCAACTCTCCAAAATCTAAAGTTCTTTCAAAATGTGCAATAATAGGTCTTTTCCATAATATATTACAAGTTTCACAACCAAATACTCTTGTTAAGGTCTTATAATCACTAGCCCTAGCTTAGTCACTTGCAATCTTGCCAGAGAACCCGAGAAGGGTATTCTTGTTTTAACGTCTTCAAAATATTGATTCAAGGATTGAGATTCATTGTGGAGGTTTGTTTCAAGGATCTTCGACTAACGAGATTACCAGTAGGAGTCTATGGCACGTGTAATCCTCCTTTCAAGTAACTACTTCATGGTCCTGGTTTGGAGAGGCACACAGTTCACAATCCTCTAACCCTCTTACTTAGCAAAACAACTCAGAATCTTATAAATGGAGTTCCTTCTAAGGTCTCAATGCATTCTTCACTACAGTCGTCAACCAGTAAACACAGTTATCACTTCCAAGGGGAACACCATATCCTCTAGTCATGCACAGTTACACTAAATCATGCATACGGTCACCTTCACAACCATTGTCACTAAGAAACTCAAACATACAATCAACCATCATGCTACTACCTATTCAAATCCTAAAAATGACTCTCCATACCTGTGCATAACAAGTTAATCTTCTCAAGTTCCACATGCAAAAATGACACAGTCAAGACCATGCAAGTAAGTCATCTTCGTGTAATCAGAACAGGGGAAATGAATATTTTATATCCACTAGAATCAAGCACAACCAGTGATTTATGAACACTCCACATATGGTTTCTACATGCAAAAGGAAGAGGAGTCATCATCCCTACTTCAAAACTAAGAAAAATCCATAAGAAAGATTTACACATATATAGAGCTTCATATAACTACTTCTCATGTTTCATACAAGTATTATGCTTCTCTCCTTACTCCTTCTTCCTCCCAACATGAGGAATGAATTTTCAAAATGAAGTAACTCCTTCTAAAACTCAAGCTCACACCTTTACATGCACTAACTACTCTATTGTAACTGCCCTTGAGATTCCCATCATGACGGACCTCTCTCACTAATGACTCTTCAACTTCCACAACATGAGATTTGTAACTCCCATACACATTATTCTAAGCATCCCAATGATGCACACTCCCACAAACACTCATCACACAACCTAGATTGCTAACATGACACTCATGTTAACATAACACCTAACACACTTGAATCACTCTTACAAGTCCATAGGTCTCCTTACAAACATTTGAATGTTCAAATATCCCTTTTTGGAGGGAAAACATATAAGAAGAACAATTTGAATTTTCCACCTTCCCTACTTGCTTGGAATGCTTCATATTACTCATTAAGACCTCTAGAGCTCCTGCACAACACACTTGATTCCAAGAGGCTTGAACTTTTGCAAATGTAGGTTTTATCAAGGATGCTCTACATCATATTTGTATTTATTTCTTCATGTACATGGCCTGCATACAAGGATTGAGTTTATATGGTCAATATGGTGAACACATTCAGTTTTGCACTACATTTAACTCCTTATAGGTCCATGCAAATACATATTTATGTTATGTAATTATCTTTAATGTTGCATGTGCCAATATTTTCCATCACTTTCTCCGTGCAACAAGAAAATATCCTCCATCACTTATTTTTATGGATCTCCATATCATGTTTCAAAACTCTACAATATTACATATGCTGGAAGAATGCTACCAAAGATTGCTAAGTTTGGATTTATAATATATGGTCAATATGGTGAACACTATGGATCTCCATATCTTGTTTCAAAACTCTACAATATTGTATATGTTGGAAGAATGCTAGCAAAGATTGCTAAGTTTATCACTTATCTGGTGATTTGCATTGAAATACTTTATCCATGAGCCAATACTAAAACACTTACACAAAATGTATTATAGCATGACTCTTTCGCTTGAATCTTGTGGAAACTTGTTCGGACAAGAACATGCGACCAAAAAATGTATTTTATGTTCTCATCTTGCTAAAATGTGATTTGTGTGACGTTCATTTCATCATAGTTATACATGATCTATCTCATTCACAAATCTAGAAACCTGCTTCCAGAGTAGCACTCTTTCTCATTCTTTTCTAAATGTGCACATAATAATTTCTTCATTTCCATTCTACCATATACCAAGAGCTTTTTTCATACAATATCATTTTCTTTCAAGCTGAATGCAATGTGTTGTTTATGCCCACATTGTGCTCGTTAAACAGGGTAATAAATGCAAATTAGGCCTTTATGTTGATGTGCATGTTCGTGTTACGTCCACAAAGCTCGGTAATAAATTTTTCATCTCCGTCCTTTGTTTATCAATGGAATGCACTACTTTAGTTGTACTAGATTGTTTATTATTTGTGTCGGATACATTATTCACACTTGATATTCGCTAGTTTATGGAGGCGACACGGAACCTTCACTAGAAAAATATATCGCCTTCTCAAAGAAGATGTGTCATTGTTGATAAAGTGGCCTTCTTTATTTCAACCAAGGGAATACAACGCTCCCTTTAGCAAGTGTTTCTTTCGCCCCAAATATGCCTCTAACATTTTCATACATTCCCCTGCCTACATGCATGCAAAACTACTTAAGCTTGTCCATTCATATTTACAATTCACAATGGTACTCGTTGATTAAATCAGCTTTCATCTCTTACTGTGAGATTTTGTTTTTCTCACCCCCATCGATGTGTCCATTGCACCTTGGGGTGCAAATTGCAATTGCTAATTCAAGATGCACTATCGAAGTAGCTGATTGTGTGCCACGTGTAGGCGCAGAATTCGTGATGAAAAGAATCAATAGTCATAAATAATAATTCAAAAATAAAAATAAATATCAAAATCGAGGGTGACACGTGTTGTTCAATGTAAAGGGGAACAAAGGTTTTACAAATCTGACAATATGGAAATAGTGAATGAGGGGATTGGTCGGATTCTGGTAAGACATCCATGTTTAACATATTTTAAGTAGGTTACGTCACAAAAAATTACGAGTGGAAATGTGGGATGGCGAAAATTTAGGAAAATAAACATCCGTCATTATAATCAACTAGTGCATGTATGATTAGTGCCAGTGCCACATGTTAAATAAATACAAAAACACTATAGTAAATTGTCAGTTCTTTTGGCAGGATTGTACATAAAATAAAATGCAAACCACATGTTTGATGTATCATTATTATTTTGTTATTTTTGAAATTGAAAAATGCAGTTTATAAATTGAACGCATGAAGCTTTGGAGACACACCGAGCCAGATTATTAAAACTTCACATTGTGGAGGTGACAGGTCCAGTGTTCCACTCCCACCAGGGTATATTCATTGATTTTTTTATTGTGTATGTGCATTTCTTACAACTACTGTTATAAAATACTTTTTATTGTGCCTCAATCCAAAGCTTCCTTTCTGAGATTCATGTTTTCTTTGCAGTTGTAATGGCAGAAGTTGTGGTAGCCAAACAAGAAGGAAAAGAAAAAGAGCATTCTGTGGTTAGAAGAATTGGAGAATATCATCCCAACATTTGGAGCAAAGATTTCATAGAATCTCTTTCATCACCATATGAGGTACACTTCTTATAACAAGAAGCTCATCAAAAATGGAAAACATAACTAATGTTTATAAAAATAAATCACAGTGTGAACTATAATTTCTAAAAGGAATTGGGTAGAGATGATTTGGTACGATATTTGGAACCTTTCCACTAAATCCATATCAAAAAATGTCCCAGAAAAATTGGTTCCAAAAATATTTGTAATACTAATTGTTGCATCCTACTAAATTTTACTTTAAATAACATATGTAATTATAATCTATGATAAAAAAAAATCTCTATAATAAATTATATTTAGAGTTTATACGCTTGGTTAATAGTTAAAACCGTATTATATATCCCCATGTAATGTATAATTTATAACCTGTAGATAGTCAACAAAAATCTACTATTTTACCGTTTAAGCAGCTATGAATGTATTAATTAATAGTCATTATCTTCCTCATTTTCATGGTTTAAAAGTTATAATAAACTTTTGTTGCATATGCTTAATATTTCCTAAACTAACACTCAAATTTCTATATCAGGAATCATCATATAGTGAAAGGGTGGAAATGTTGATCAAGGGGATAAGGATGGATGTATTTAATAGTTTGCTTGGAGATGCAGAAATCTATCCCTCCCCATATGACCTATTCGAAAGGTTTTCTATTGTTGATGTTGTGCAAAGACTCGGAATTGATCGTCATTTCGAAAGAGAAATAAAAGCAATTTTGGATTATACTTACAAGTATGTGTCCTTTTACCTTGTTATCTCCTAGTCCTAATATATGAGAAATTTTATCTATTATATGATATTAACTAAGTAAATATATGCCTCCAATACTAGATATTGGAATGAAAATGGAATTTCTTGGGGAAGGAAAAACGCCATTGTCGATCTCAACACTACTGCTTTGGGATTTCGAATTCTTCGGCTGAATGGATATAGTGTGTCTCCAGGTATTTATTATCTTTTTTAATCCAATAGCAATGTTGAGGGTAAATAACATTTACCGACTAAAGTTGTTGAATTTTTTACTTGAGAGCTACTTAAATGTTAAATATATTATCTTTATTCTAATGTCATGTCATCGATATGAATTAAGCAGGCGTATTTCAAAACTTCAAAGATGAAAATGGGAAATTTTGTTATCGTGTGCCCACTGAAGAAGGTGAATCCCACTTGAGAAGCATGTTGAGTCTATATCGAGCGTCAGAGATTTCTTTTCCAGGAGAAAATATCATGAGAGAAGCAAAAACATTCACATATGTATATTTACAAGCAGTCTTGGAAAGAAGGGAGGAATTAACTGAAAAAAACCCAACTTCTAGCAGAGGCAAGCGTTCAAAAAATTCAAATCATTGCTTTTCAATGAGAAATTTTGACTTTATTCTGTATATTTTATGTTAATAAACTAATCATCATAATAGGTTTCACATTTTGAAGGTTGAGTATGATATTAAATATCCATGGAGATGCAAGGGTTCCAAGATGGGAGGCTTGTGGAATTCTATCCAAAATACTTAGACAGGACGTAGATGCTTGGATGTTGATAGAAGGCGTTTTATAAGTAAGTCCACACAACACTCAATATTTATTGTAACATAAATTAATGATGAATCAAATTTAGTTGGTCATCACCGATATGTGTAAAATACAATGAATATAATAACAATGCTTAATTAATATTTGAACTTAATTCATGAAGTAAATATATAAGATATATATAGGTTATAGAGGTGTATAATCTTGAACACGACATTGTGAAAGACTTGTAATTTTTTTTAGATGGGCATGTAATAGCACATAAATGATGTTTTAGATAATAGAATAGATAAACTTAACATGTGTACCTAACAAATTCATTCTCTTAGGATGCCCAAGGAGAGTTCTAAACACATTTTGGAACTAGCAATATTGGACTTCAATATTTTGCAAGCTCAACACCAAAGAGAGTTGAAACATTTATCAGAGTAATACAACTATATATATATTTTTTCAATATTTTTTTATGATTAGTTCAAATTAATTGCATAAGAATTATTTATGTTTAACATTATTTCTACCATTAGTTATTCTTATATTATGCAATATTCTATTTTTGATGATAATAGATGGTGGGATGAGGCTATTATAAACAGATTAAGTTTCTTTAGACATTGTCATGTGGAGAACTACTTTTGGTATACATGTGGACTATATGAGCCTGATTTACACTGCGACTAGACTTTGTTATGCGAAACTAGGTACCCTCATTACTATTATTGACGATATTTTTGACACTTATGGAACCATTGATGAGCCTCATACCCTTTACGAACACTTTGATCAAGTAAGTTATCATGCAATTAGGAATTATATTTGGTATTACCTCTTAATGTAATTAAAATTCATAGTCATGTAATGTATTTTTTTTATTGTTTTGATTTTATTTTGACAATGAAGTTATTTTTTCTTTTGATATTTAGTTGGGATATGTCGATGATGGACCAACTTCCAGACTATATGCAAAGTAGTCTCCAATTTGCTTATAAAACATACATGGAAATATTTACCGAAGCCGAGAAGATACATGGTCCACGCGTGCAAAAGTGGATGTCGGATTATGTAAGTTACAAGGTTAACAAAAATTACTAAAAGATAAGCATTCCAACTTCAAATATTGTAGCTCATAGACATAGAGAAATATTCACATATTTATACCTTTTTTACTTACCCATCCTTTGTAGTACTATCAAGACATTAGCCCTTTCAATTGAAGGATTATATTTGGCCACACTTTAATGTATAGAAAAGTACAAATATTTTTTTGCATTATTTTAAATTAATTTATTACTATAAATATTAATTTTTATTTCATATCATTTTGTAGTGGAAGACTCTTATTTTGGCCGAGTTCCAAGATGCTGAATGGATTGCCAATGACTATCATCCAAGTTTACCAGAATATTTAAAGAACTCTCTAATATCTTCAACTGTCCCCATGGGTCACATTATTCCCTATGATTTTAATCAACACCTATCTCTCTGATGACATTTTGGATAGAATTAATAAGTTTGAAAGTCATGTAGCTTGGGGTTGTCGATTAATTGATGATTCTAAAGATTTTCAGGTATTTATCCACCACATTCTTTTAATTTTCTGAGAGTGAATTTTCTTTTATCTTTATCAAACACTATGATATATAGTTAATCATACCAAAAAGTGGATATATTGGGATCACACCTCAAAGAAAAGACAACATAATGGCCTTCAATGGTTGGGGAATGGAAATTACAAAATTTTATAATAATTATTTATGAACTATGTGTTTGCCTTTACAAATTTTTGTTACTTATCTTTTTTTGTATTCTTATTCTTATTATTATCAAAGGAATGAGCAAGAGCATGGAGAGACGGCTTCATGGATAGAGTGTTATGTAAGAGACAATCCTGGAACAACAAGGGAGCATGCTTTAGATCATGTAAACATGCTTATTGAGTTAAACATGGAAGAACTGACCAAAGAACGTCTATTTTATGATAGTGATATACCAATTTGTTGCAAAAGGCTATATTTTGATTCCATGTATAGATCTGTGGCTTTCATATGGAGGGAAATGGATGGGTTTTCAATTTCACACAAAGGTACTAAAGATGACATAATGAAAATTCTTATTGAGTCGGTACCTCTCTAAGTTGGAAGGGAGAAAAACAAGCTTAATTCATAAGTTGGTTTTTTTGTAAATTTTCGTGTTGTGCACCCAAATTGCAATTTTTTTGAGAAAGTAATATTGTTTTTGGAAGATTTGAATCAAAAGAGTATAAAGGAGTGTTCTATTCATGTGACTATTTATGTATATGTGTTTTCTTAATATATTAAAAAAGTATGACCTTTTATTATATTTCATAGGTTTTAAGTTGAGGTCTATGACACATTTTTCTCTAGACACCATATTGATATACGCAATCTCTAGTGAACTTAAAAGCTACTCATCAACACAAGCATAAATCTTGGCTAGAACCATACCAGTCCTTTAGTGGTGATATAGCTCCATCAATTGTAGTTTAACCTCGCTAAGCCCAATACACTTTCTGATCCTTGTCTCAGCTTCCGCTTCCCGTCTCTGCCCCCCGCCCTGTCAGGCGTTGCGCCCTGTTTGCTTTTTTTGTGGGCCTCCCGTTCTTGCTCTTCCGTTCTGTCCCTCTCTGTCCCGCTGCGCGTGCGCTGGTCCCCCTGTCCGGTTTTCTTCCCTCTGTTTCTCCCCGGGTTCTCTGCGTTCGAGTTTTCATGAGGACAGAACACTGACCAGAATTAATACCGCTTGTAGCTTAGCTTGACATCACGATTTGCTCTTTCTTGCCTGCCACAACCACCAACTGCACACATCTCTATATGGAGTATACTTAAATCGCACACCACCCCTCTCTACTCTCTATTTCTGTATTACTTCAGTTTTGATGCTAGAACTCAGTCGGAACACACAATTCAACACCCCACTCCAGACATCCGGAGCGTTGTGAGTTTCTCTTCCATGATTTTGGGAGCCTATTCCCTGACCACACTCCCTCCCCCTCTCTTTAACTTATCCTCTTATAGAGAGCTGCTCCCCTTTCTTACCCTGGGCCTCCCAGGCCACACAGAGAGCGATCACCCAGTAATTTGCTCCCCCCAGCATCACGTGTCCAGAAAATATCTGCTTAATCACAGTAACACGCCCAACTGCTGCTACACGTCATCCCTCCCACAGAAACCCCAGGCCAACCCCCCCGCCCCCGTCCGCCACTCTCGAACCACCGCTGCTGATTCCTTTAAACCTGGCATGCCCCACTGATTCCCCTCGATCGGTTACAATTTTTTTTTTCCTTTCCAAACCCCCATGTGTAAACATATGCCCATTATAGCCCAACTCAATAAAGCTAAATACACAAACATAACCGCCATGACACCCCCTCCCCCGCACCTCCCCCTCCCTCTCCTCTCTCCACAGACCCTTCACTTACCCAACCCCCCCCCCCCACCCCGCCGCCCCCCCACCCGCCACACCACCCCACCTCCAACTCTCAACACCCCCCCACCACCCCACACATTCCACCACACACCTCCGCTCCCCCTCCCCTTCTCCCCTCCCACTTTCTTTTTCCTGTTTCTCCACTAGGATTTTCCCTACCCCCAATCGACAACCCTCCATCCCCCCCACCCCTTCTCGATACGAGTCTCACCCCCTTACCACTATTCCCCCTAACCCTCTTCTCGATATTTTTGTTCCTTTCACTGCTTTTTTGTTGCTTATAGTCTTATTCTTCTCTCCCCCTACACTCCAAGTCAAGGACCTAGGGCCCCCCCACTTCCTTTAGGAGATATTGCCCCCTCTTTGTTTAGTTATTGGTGTCTGCAGTATTTGTGTGTTGTTCATTACCCCCGTTTTTTGGCTTGGTTTTTTTTGACTTTTGTCTTTCACTTCTATAGCCTCCTCAGTTTGTCACGTTGCTTTTTTTGCCGCGGAAAGACCAGACTGAAAAAGAGTAAAGGAAGAGAGATATAATAGTAAAAAGAAATCGAACAACAACGAACGAAAAACGTAAACCGTACGCACAACGAAGACGGCTGTTTACTGCACCCTCTCCTGCGAAGATGACTATGTTCTCGACTTAAAAAAAAAAAAGAAATCTGACAGTAAACCTTTTCAACCTTAAAAACAAATCAACAGAATAAAAAAAAAAAAAAGCCATAAACCTCTCTCACCATTCTTATGACACGGGCACCGACATCTTCCCCCGTCACTTCACCTATGCTGCTGTGAGGTTTCGTCTGTTCCCTACCACACTTCCAATTATTTGCCATTTCCCTCCCAGTACCTCTCCGGAGGGCATCCTCGCTTTTGGGGCGGCCGTGGTCTCAGGCTTCTGGGAGAGGCCAACAGAGGAACTCCGGACATCCCTCACTCTCGGTGCCAGGATTGTCTCTGCCTTCTCCCCCCCTTCCCCCTCTCCTCACCACCCGGTCCCCCCCGAACCCCCCCTCAAGTGGTTACTGCAGATAAGGTACACTGACCTGCAGTTTTGATATTCACGTTTTCTACGGTTGCTTCGAGTTTACTATACAGTATGTCAAAAGGGCAAAAATGTAAAGGAAGTATTTCACATTTAATTATCATTACAATATCATGCAGCACTCAAAACAATGCTTTCTGTGAAGAGGTGAAGCACTACAAATTTTGTTAATTTAAGTCCGCCATAGGTCATCTTTGGGCATATTTAATTCAATTAGTGTTAGATCTCAGTAAATATTGAAATTACAAATCAAAATATGTAATTCCAGATTTTTATGTTAATGTTGACTTCAGGGGACACCTTAACCGAAACAACAAAAAATATTTCTTAATTTTTGTGTGACTTAAGATTTAAAGGATGGGGCATCTAACTACAACAAAACGCTAATGCAAACATGGTATCTATCCGTACATATTGTTCACTGTTCAATGGACTGGCCCGTCTCCATTGATGCCAAACTTGCACAAAAAATGAATGTCTGCATGCTAGGTTTACAACACCACGGTCCCTACCATTCCACCATAGTTTACTTTGAAAAGATATGTTGTACTTACTAAAAAAGTCCAACACATTACAGTGTTACCTTTTCCATTAAAAGGACAACGTTCCTGAAACAGAAATTACTTTTTGACTGGACAGACCATATTATGAAAACTTGGATGGATATATAGCTCAATCCAACACATCTATGTTGGTGCATAAACTTATGCTCACTTTAATAATATACATATAATGTTTTGCGTCTCTAAATCAATTCACTTTATCTTTTTCCTGGGGGGGCCCAATATGTTAGTCTTTACTACTCAAAATTTGACTTGTTCTATGTTTTTCATTAATTTCTCATATTCATGTGATTCTTAATAACAAATTTCACCAAGTGATAGGATTGAGTATGGATTTTCTTTGCAGCAACGAGATTGCATTCGCTCGGGCATAATTCGCGACAGCTCCGTGGCCTCAATCATATCCCGCAAACCATAGCCGTCCAGAAAAACATTTCGTTGTGGCATTTTGTTAAAACACCCACATTTAACATTACATTGTCAACAAGAGCACTCCCAACAATCAGATAAGGTCGAAAACCCTTCTAATTATATATTATGAATCTGTTTCCTTCTTCAATGGCTACCAAAGTGGCGCACACAGGCAAAACAGTAGCATAGGTGATATGATTGGCTGAATTCCAAATCCCTTGCATTTTGCAAAAACATTGCCAATGCCTCTTCATCATTGCCATGTTGGGAATAGCCTGAATCATGGGCAGTCCAAGAAGACACATTTTTCAAGGCATTTTCATCCAACACTTGATTCTAGCATGTTGCAGGCTCCCACCCTTGGCATTACAAATCTACCAAGTTGAGCCAACTAATATCTACATTAAATCCTGTTTGATCATGTGGGTATGGACTCCTTTAGATGTGGTAAGGTTTCATTATCAAGGCAGTTTAGAAGAGATGCATATGTGTAGGATTCAAACCGAGAGAATTCGGTTTGTAACATGGAGGAATATATGATGCTTCTTTCTGTAGGCCTTGTCTGCAAGTATGGTTGTGGCATGCCACAAATGGGCTTTTGAGGTATCAGTGTTATTGTTAAGGCATTGTGAGTGTTAGTGCCATTTAGAGGTTAAGTGGATTGGCATACTGAAAGTTTCGCTGATCTGAATTTTTCGTCGTGATTCTGATCGCATATGTCAGTGCCATGCGGCTGTATTCTTTTGGTATTTTAATTTTATTTTAGTGATATGTTTTCATGAACCCGTGGAGCTGTAATTTTCCATGACCACAGGAGGCTCCAAATGGGGACCCTTTCCCGTGTACCAGATAGTGAGGTTCTAAGTCCTCCTGTGTATACCCACTGAGAGGTTAATGACCACAACCTATGGGCAGTTTAGTTTTGAGTGTGAGTCTTGTCCCTAAAACAAATGATCATCATATATTAAAAAATCCTTCAGCTACAGAAATCTATGTGTTTCATTTACCATTATCCCCCATAATTTTCTTTTTCACAGTTGAGAACTCAAAGAAAATTAGTTCTCGACCACGGGCATAATAAAAATTATTCAAAAAGTCGGAGCCAACCATGCTCATCAAGAGCTTCAAAGCTAATATGATTCGCATCAAAGGTCACGGGAGATAAGCGCCAAGAGATATCAAGTGCCTTTGTCAAAGCATACACCGTTTGTATTTCAAGCTAATAAGAGGCGAGGCTATTAAGAGCAAGTTGTTGCCCTGCGCGATTGTTATTGATGTGGTTGCCGAATAAGGCTTCTTCTCCAAAGAACGGAACCGTGCACATCCGCCTCACTCTTTCTTGGAAAAGAACTTCCATGTTGCCTTCTTGTGTTTTCTGATGACAAATCTCATGGAACCGTGATAGCTTCGTGTCTCCAATGAAGCTCGCCAACCAATCTCTTGGGATTTTCAACATCAAGCAACATCAAAATATACTCTAAAAACTGGGCAATCCTAAAAATATAAACAAATTGGCGGCTCATCACCCTACTAAATGTTCTTACACAAATCTTGCTAGGCTCCGCTTTGTATAGTTGATCTTTTGCCTTAAAAATGGTTAGCCGAGCAAAGTAGCAATTAGTTGGTCAAAGTCGCTGAATTCTGGATAATCTTATTGCCTTCGGATATCTCATTGCAATTTGGGAAAGAGATGGAATGGGCCCCATTTTCTCTGCAAAACCTATTTAGATTTTCTCACAAATTGAATTGAAAAGGCTTATGACCGTTATCAAATGGCCCATTATTTTGGTCATGCCAAAGCCTTGGCTTTTGCAAATTTTTACGGTTGCAATCAAAACACTATTTCAAATGGTCGGGATCGCTTAACTATCAATGCCGGACATATCAACTCGTGTTGTGACGGCCTCTTTCGCTCTATCAAATAGGGGTGTCGTTCTTGTGCCATCCTTGTTTGTTCTAGTGTCAGATGCTTTAGGCCTATCTTAGTGCCCTACATCATGCTACTCAAGGTCACATTCAAGGATTTTTCTGAACCTAATCCATTGATACGAACTTATTAATGGTTCATTTTTGCCGCTGATTTCCTTTCTTATTGTTGGTGAATCGAACGAAATCTGGCTATGGTTTTTTGGACGACCTGACAATAATATATATATATATATATATATATATATATATATATATATATATATATATATCTATATATATATATATATTATATAAGGTTCAATAGATTATCACCTAATGCTCCTTCTATGTAAGATATTATTTCCATGATGCTGGCCAGCAAGTCTCGACAATATGATGATTATTAAAATGTCATGCCCACCTGATTTCACTTATTTTACATTTTTTAATTTAAAAACCCATGTGTAAACATAATGCCCATATCGATACTAAACATTATTACTGACTAAGGGAAGAAATATTATCAAGTACACTTACATATGATTCTGTGAGGTTCTCTTATGTTACCTAACACTTCCAATTATTTGCAATTTCCCTTAAAAGTAACCATATAAGGAGGCAGTAATAAGATTTGGGAGACGTGGTCTCAGGATTATGGGAGAAAAAGGAGAAATCAGGAAATCCATAAATATTAGTGACAGGATTGTCATATGCACTCTCTTCACACAATTACCCTATAATCCACCCGGCTAACAACCGAAACCCATAAGTTGTCTCTCCCTCTTTGTTATATTAAGTTTTAACTAAGGTCTGATAGAGTTTACTATAACAGTATGTCAAAAGGGCAAAATTAAAGGAATATATAATTTCATTCTCATACAAATGACAAAACAATGTTTTCTTGAAGAGGTGAAGCACTACAACATTTTGTTTCATTTAAGTCCGCCATATAGGTCATCTTTAGGGCATATTTAATTCAATTTAGTGTTAGATCTCATTAAAATTTTGAAATACAAATCACAATATGTAATTCAGATTTATGTTAAGGTGACTTAGGACACCTTAACATGAACAACATAAAATATTTCTTAATTTTTGTTTGACTTAATATTAAAGGATGTGTGCCTTAACTACAACCAAACGCTATGCAACACATGGTATCTATCCGTCACATATGTTCACTGTCAATGGACTGCCCAGTCTCCATTGACTGCAAACTTGCACAAAAATTGAATTGTCTGCCTGCCTAGGTTTACAACACCCACGGCCTACCATTCCACCATAAGGTTTACTTTGAAAAGATATGTTGTACTTTACTAAAAAAGTAACAACACATTACATTGTCCACGAGTATGCATTTCGCTCAGGAATAATCTCGAACAGCTCCATGGCCTCACTCATATCCCCAATTTGTGCATATCCCACAACCATAGCAGTCCAAGAAACCACATTTCGTTGTGGCATTTTGTTAAACACTTTGCACGCAATCTCAATACACCCACATTTCACATACATGTCAACAAGAGCACTCCCAACAAACAGATCACGCTCGAAACCCTTTCTGATTATATCTTCATGCATCTTTTTTCCTTCTTCAATGGCTACCAAATTGGCGCAAACAAGCAAAACAGTAGCATAGGTGAAATGATCAAGCTGAATTCCATTCCCTTGCATTTTGCAAAACATTGCCAATGCCTCTTCATCATTGCCATGTTTGGAATAATCCTGAATCATGGCAGTCCAAGAAGCCACATTTTTCACAAGCATTTCATCCAAAACTTGTCTAGCATGTTGCAGGCTCCCACACTTGGCATACAAATCTACAAGCTTGTTAGCCAAATATATATCTACATTAAATCCTGTTTGGAGCATGTGGTAAGGATTTCTTATCAAGGCACTGTTGCAGAAGAGATGCATATGTGTAGGAATTCAAACCGAGGCATTTAGGGTTTGTAACATGGAGCATATATGATGCTTCTTTCTTTAGGCTTTGTCTGCAAAGTGTTGTGGCATGCCCATAAATGGCTTCTGAGGTATCAGTGTTATTGTTAAGGCATTGTTGAGTGCTTAGTGCATTAGAGGTTAAGTTGGCATTGGCATACTGAAAGTGTAGCATGATCTGAATTTTCTTCCGCTGAATTCTTAATGCATATGTTAGTGCCATGCGGCTATATTCTTTTGGGTTATTTTAATTTTATTTAGTGATTATGTTTTCATGAACCTGTGGAGCTGTAATTTAACATGGACCACAGAGGGCTCCAACATGGGACCTTTCGTTACTAGATAGTTGAGGTTCTAAGTACTTACCACTGAGTTATTGACCTCTGGGCAGTTTTGAGTGTGATTCTTGTCCCTAAAACAAATGATCCTCCATATTTTAAAAAAATCTTCAGCCTACAGAAATCTATGTTTTTCTTTACCATATTTCCCCCCTAATTTTCTTTTCACAGTTGAGAAATCAAAGAAAATTAGTCTCGACCACGGGCCTAAAAATACTTCTTCAAATACCTCGGAGCCAACCATGCTCATTAAGAGATTAAAGCTATCTATGATTCGCATCAGAGGCTCACGGAGCTGCCAAGAGATCTCAAGTGCCTTTGTCAAGAGGCTATTAATGAGCACGTTGTTGCCTTGCAGCGATGTATTGATGTGGTGCCGAATAACTCCTCTTTCTTTATTTGGAAGAACTCCATGTTGCCTTGTTGTGTTTTTCTGATGACAAATCTCATCATGGACTCGATGATTTCCCGTGTGAATTTTACAAAGCAACTTAGTCTTTTGTGGGACCTGATCTACTTCGTGTCTACAATGAAGCTCTCCAATCCAATTCTCTTGGGAGTTTCATCAATCAATGCAACATCAAATTCATTCCTAAAACTGGCAATCCTAAACATATGACAACTTGGTGGCCTATCACCCTACTAAATGTTTCTTACAAAATTCTTGCTAAGGCTCCGGATTTTCGTATAGTTGATCTTTTGCCTAAAATTGTTGACCCTGAGCAACTTAGTTTTGTCAAAGCTCGATGCATTCTGGATAATATTATTACAGTTTGGGAAGAGATGGAATGGGCCCAAGTTTCTCTACAAAAACCTATATTTCTCAAAATTGAATTTGAAAAGGCTTATGACCGTATCAAATGGCCATTTATTTTGGTCATGCTCAAAGCCCTTGGCTTTTTGCAAATTTTTCAGGTCGGTAGTCAAAACACTATTTTCAAATGCGTCGGCTCGCTTAACTATCAATGGCCATCAATCTGTTGTGATCGGCCTCTTCCGCTCTATCGGATAGGGGTGTCATCTTGCGCCATCCTTGTTTGTTCTAGTTGCAGATGCTTTAGGCTATCTTATTGCCCATCATGCTACTCAAGATCACATTCGAGGGATTTTTCTGAACCTAATCATGCTACACAACTTATTAATGGTCATTTTGCCAATGATTCCTTTCTTATTGTTGTTGAATCCGAACAAAATGTGGCTATGGTTTTGGACTACCTTGACACATTTTTCATTGCTTCTCGATCAAGTATTTATGGCTAAGATGTTGGGCTATCGAAAAAATTTGTTTACCTATCCCAGACTGGTTGAAAGCTTACCTCTGGAAGTGGATTAGAAGAGGTGGTTAATTCAAATTCTTGGGCATTCCTTTTGCCTTTGATAGTGACTCCGCCACACTATGGCAATATGTTATTAACAGAGTTGACCATAAGATTTCTCAGTGGTCTTCGAAACCACTCTCTCTTGCTAGCAAATTCCAAGTGTATACTAAGATTTTTGCTGCCACCCATGTGTATTATTTTACATGTTTGTGCCCTTCCCATGTTTCATTTGCCAAACTTGCTAAGTTGTTATCAAACGATCTTTGGTGTAAAATTTCTAGTTCAGTTGGTTTTCACAGGCTAGCCTAGGAGGTATGTTGTCTTCCTCGCGACCAAGGTGGTATGGAAATCATTGATGTTTACTAACAAAGTGTGGCCTTGTGTTCAAAATGGATTGTGTGTTGTCTAACGGGTAATCAAGCTTGGAAAATTTTGCTTCGGCATCGCATTGCTTCTGGTGCATCGTATGGAAAAAAAATTAGAACAATATTGACTTGCATACCATTATTATCACTAGGGCTCTTGTTAGAATCACAAGAACCTTTGTTGCCAAAAGTATCAGGAAAGCCTTTGAGATGGTGAAACCATTGTTGCGTTGGATTGGCGATGGCTTTCGCACTGGTCTCTCTTTTAATTCATCAGAATCTTTGGTGGTCTCCTATTTTCACTGATGATAATCTTCCGCTTGTAGAAACTCTGGGCATCAAAGCACTCCAGGATTTATCGTAAAGGAATTCATGCCATCTAGGATTTGGTCACCCACAGAGACTAAATCCACTGGCTCTGAGCTTAAGACATTAATTCTTGCAACTTCGGATCTCCCATCTATTTACAAAATTAAAAAATTAATTCCCAATGTTATGCTCCACAAGTTGGGGCTTAAATCCCTAGACACTTGGAGGCATGATTAGCGGTGGAATCATGAAATTGTCTTCCTCCACTACAGTAGTGGAACTACTTATCGGTTTTTGAGCCCATTCTTTCCTGTCATTGTCAAACTCAATGCCCGTTGGGGTCTACATTCTATACATTCCACCTGGCTTCGTCGGCTTTCCCATGTTTGGAATTCTCTTCTTAAACTTAAATTTAATCATTTCTTGTGGTGCCTTATTTATCAAGGTCTTCCTATCGACGAATGTCTTAGTCACACTGGCATCCCGAATCCTAAATGACCCTTATATTCAAGACATGAATCTTTTAACCATTTAGTTTTTTCTTGTCCCCATTCTTAGACTATCTGGAATTGGATACGTTCTTCGACGATTTCAGTCCTTGGCCACATTATATTGATACTCTATGGAAATTGCTTAAAGCTTGTATTCTATTTAATATTTGGAAAGCTCAAAATGTTTTGATAATTTAGAATGATCAATATGTTGTTTTCTTTTCCACTAATGACAAAGTGGTTATTTTGTCTACTGTGCACATAAAAATTCAAGCTCAAGCTAAAAAAATTTCCCTAAGGTTCGCTCATCTACATGAGTTTCTCACACACTACGGGAATGTGCCTTTGCATGATGAGTCAGGTCCCCCTGGATCCCTTTCAACCTCCACTTTGGCCATCTCTGCCTCGGTGGCTGCCACCTGCAGGACAGCATTATAGAATTCGTTCTTACAACCATCGCTCCCTCTCTTTGGGTTCACCCTTCGACTCTGTCTTCCTATAGACCAAACTGGATCCCTCCTCCGAGGGGGAAGGGCATTGCTAGTTCTCTATAATGGGACTCTTCATTGTCTGACATGTAGACTATGGCTGGTTCTCTGCTCCCTGGTTGGGGAATTATTGTTCTATTGCAGATGTAGATGCCTGACCATGATGGTTGGCAGGTGGATCCTCCCTCGGTTAAGTTGAATAGTGGAATGTTTATCCCTCCCCGTCATGACCCTCATCCCCCTCCCAGAGTGGCAGCTTGTGCCTAGTGTTTTCTAATTTAATATAATTATGGTACTCTCTAGTTTCCCTTTCAGCATTTTTTTGTTGCCTACGTGGCATTTTGTGGGACCATGGGTTTTTTTCGTCACCCATGCTAATGTAACTCTCTTTTATTAATATTAATATTAATATAAGGGCATTTCCAATAGTAAAGAAATTTAGTCTAGAAACCTGCAAAAACATATTAACCCTTCAATCTACAAACTTTACAATTAAAAGAACTAATCCTACCACTAAAAAATCTATACAAAGTTAGATAAAAGTTTAAAGTGGTATCAAGGATAAATTTCATTAATCCTACCAACAACACGGTAAAATAAAATACAAATAAATAAATAAATAGTTCTTAGTCATTAGGATTTTTAAATATGTAATGTCCCCTTTTCCTACGCCTAAGGCCTAAGGGCCAATTTGAGTCCAGGCCTTGGTCATACCCAAGGGGCTATGAAGGCGAGGAGCTATTGGGTATGAATATCTAGTCCATTTTGTTATATTTCTTCATTGACATAAGCATAAAGTGTTTTGGAGGGACTAGATATTATGTTTTGTCATTAGGAAGGGGCCACATGACACTTAATATTCTAATTTTGTGTTGGGGGTCACTTTTGGACCATGGCGGCTTAAAATCGGAAAAGTAACTAAAGTTAATTTTATTTTATTGGCCCTTCCAAGGGAAAAATGTGACTAGGGTTTATTGGGGCTCTTTTGCCTTGGAGAAGTTATATAAGGAGTTGGGGGGAAAAGAAGAAGAATATTCTTGCATACATAATTATTTTCCTTCATGTGCAACTGTTGTTTACAAATCTACAACTTGTGGAGTGAAATCCCACATGAACCCTAGCTTCGGTGGTGAGAGATCCATCCCTAGCTAGCAGGGCATTCTTCGGTAGTGAGAGATCTACCCTAGCTTGTCATTTTGGAGCTACTTTCAGGGATGTTTTACAGAGATATTTTCAAAGGTTTCAGAGGAAGGGTTTTGAGGTTTTTGGAGACGTTTGGGGAAGATCATCAGAGGGTTTTTAGATCAGATTTACAACAGCCATTTGGGTAGGTTTAAGCATCACTTTGAAGGCATTTTCATCAATTTCCAACCCTTTTCTAAGCTAGGTGACTTGTTTGGAATATTGCAACCTTTATTTAAGGGGTTTCCAGTGGTACAAATTCATATCTGAAGGTTGTAATATCATCTCCTATATTTGTAAATGTTATTTCCAAAGTTCCATAATTTTTACACTTGTATCTCGAGAGTTACGAATTTTAGAAGTTTTCTAGTTCTCTAAGGCATGATGTAATTTTCTGGCAACATTTTATCATTTGAAAAATTCCAAAAATAGTTTCCTTGTGTTCATTATAATTTTAGCAAGTTGTCTTTAAATTTTTAAGTGATTGGAGTGGGTATTTTGGGTGATATTAATTTTCTTTAGTTCGCTGCCCTAACTGTTGAAATCTGCAAAAATTAGTATTTTATTTGGCTGCAACTTTTCAATATTTTGTGCATTTTTAAGTGGTATCCCACAAGGGATATTTCAAAATAGAGAATGGTATTCTCATGAAAGATTGAATTTTAAAACAGACCTGTGACATGGTATTTTTTTGCTTATCTATCACAAGGTATGTGATGATAAGTATATTATCCTTAATTTGATGAGAACCACCTAGATTGTGACGACGGTGAAGAGAACTAGAGACTTTCATCTCTTATATTAATCCTAAGGGATAAGATATCAACTTAATGGGAGATGAGAATAGTAAAAATGATTATCTAAGGGAGAAATTTTATTAGGGAAATATTATATTCTTGTATAGTTGGTTTTTAAATATTTCTTTAAAATATTTTAGAAAAAAAAATGAAGCTTAATCACAAAGTGCCTTTACGAGGAGACAAAAAATATTCTGCTAGGGTTTCAAGTTGTGTATGGTTGTTATATAGTTAGGTGTTCATCATTTTTCATATGGCTCTTTGTGGGATTTATTTAGTATGCCTTGTATTTATTTCAGTTTTTTAAGCAATCTCTCCTTCAAGCATCCCTTTTTTAATGGTCTCCCATTCACATAGTATGGTTAATGAAATTGTGACGGGTGATGATGACGCCTCTAAAGAAGTAGCCACATAATTTTGTGCCCAAAACATTGCACAAGGTAATGTTTATGTCCTTGATATCTTATAACTAGTTGAGGAATATTCCTTTTTCATGTCATCAAGTCAGGAAATTTTACATGATAGGCTATTTTGTTGGAAGCAATCCCCTTGAAAGCATTTTATGCTCTTAGTTTCAAACAACACAAACCTAGTTTGACATTAAGTTGGACTCATTCCAAAATATAGACAAGGGCTTTTTTGTTTCACTTTGCTGACCCAGTGAATGCCACTGTGATTTTACATAAATCCTCCACCTAGTATGTCCATTGTTCCCTTCTCGTGGTGTCCCCATCGACCCATGAGTTTTTTGTTTCAAAGCATATGGCTCCTAAATTCCTAGTTTGGGTGGATTTTCCAAGCCTTCCCATGCCATGTTACCACTTTTGGACCTCATTTCTTCCACAATATAGGTTGATTAATAACAAAAAAAAAATCTCTTAGGTTTTATGTTTCCAAATCACATAGATGAGCTTGTGTTGAAGTTGGCCACTCACGTGACCTCAAGGAAACCAATGAAAATCAATTTGGGGAATCTTGGTATGCTTAAAGAGATGTTTACATTAACCTTCCCAACGCCAATTTCATATACCAATCTGCATAGTACATGATCCAATATTTCCCTTTGTTAGTAGAGTGTAACAAAATCTTTTCAAAACCATTTGTTATGCCCTCTTAGGCTACTAGCAAAGATAGTCTGATAATATTGGATCATAAAAATAATTGTAGCATGTCCCTTGTTGTGTACCATGCTTCAGGAGCTTCCAATGTTGTTAAACAGTAATCTAGCATGTTACCAATTGCGCGAACCCTTACCATTGAAGAAACCGCCTCAAAGTATTCTTTAGCTTTTGTCTCATTTTCAAAGGAGACTTCTTACACTAGTAAAGTGCAGCCCCACATCCTTTTGTGGTGTCCATGGAGTTAACGGGTTTTTTTTTTTAAAAAATTACATGATAATGGTGATTTGACTTGTGTCATTTCTTCCAATTTTCCCCCATAAAATGAGAACAACTTGCTCTTGTATCCTTCCTCAACACCTCAACAAAGGTGATTTTGCACCTTTAATAAGACAAAAAACACAGCCTAGTGATTTTTTTCTTTCTAACAAGTAGCAGTTTTTGTAGAACAATTACAAAGCCCTTTTGGTTTTGAATTCAGAGGATGTGTCTCTTGATGTTAGATCTCAATTATTTACTTCTCATGGAATGTTAGGGATCTAAAAGAATCCATTCAAAAATACACAATGTAAGAATTTTGGAAGCAATGTACATAGATGGGCATTCTTTGTCTGCAAGAAGTTAAGGTGGCAATATTTCTATTATCCATGATCACTAAAGTTATATGGCCAAATAGTTTAGCTCCGACTAGTAATTATGACCATTGTCATGGAGGAATTACAATGTTTATTTCCCCTAAATTAAAGCCTCATTATATTATTCATGGATGTGACCAAATAAATCATTATTCAATATTGAAAATTTATCTTTTAGAGTAATTAATGTTTATGCATCTAATGATTTAGATGAAGAAACGAAAATTTGACAATGGATAGCATATGAGCTCCCCGAATCCCATTGAATGTTATGTGGTGATTTTAATATGTTTGAGTTGGTAATCGACAAGATTGGCCATCTACCCAACCATTGGATTACTGGTGAAAGGGTGACCTGGATGTACATGCACAATAAATTTGGGTTTTATGACCCTATTGTTTCCCATCATTCTAACTTGGTCATTCAAAAAACTTGATCTATATTTTTCTAAAGATGTAACATAGTCTTCAAGAACCTCGATTGTGTCATGCTTTAACTATAGCCTTTTTTCATTTGCAAGTGGTTTTCAGTTGTCGATGAAATTTATGTCAGATATAATCTTTTCTAACTATGTACTTATTTTCTTTTGAATCGAATGTAACTTCTAGTGATCAATAGTCCATACCACACAGTTTTATCTCAATACCTCCCTTTTGCATCAAAGGCCCACCCTTCACCACATTAGGCGGGTCTAGTGCTTAGTGGCATGACTGACTAGCATGACATAGTGGATTACATGGTGGAAAGACACTATCCAGAAGATGATGTGTTTTTTTCACACCTTCAGGCATGAGTTGGCTTGAATTCAATACGAAACGTACTTTTTCACCACCTCTGAGCTAAGGCATTTTTTATTCAATACGAAACAAACTTATTTTCTTGAACCTTTTTAGAGATAGGTGGAAAATATATAACATTGCATGTTGTTTACACCCTTATTAAAAATAATAGATTAGTGAGTTAAGTACATTAAAAGGATGTAAAGGGAGCTACAAGAGGTTATTATGATTAATTAACTTCTAATATCAATTATACAATATCAAAACAACACATTAATTCTTGAAACTAGTGTATACAATATATTATGAGATCAAAAACACAAGAGAGTGAGTGCACTTAGTTGATTGCAAATGGATATGAGAAGTTTTGGGTGTGAAGGATGCTATAACTAGGATATCTAAACCTATAATTGCTTTGTCTTTAGGATTGTAGTTGTAAAATGACCTAGTGCAAGACTGTACATATATGTCAGGACTATTTATATAGTTTTTCACCAGTTATATAGTTTTGACCCTGCTTTGAATCCTACCCTATAAATTCCTAAGATTGTCACCTTCTTGGAAAAAAAATTCATTGTCAAATCCTAGTTTTCGCTCATGCTACAAATCCATTTTAATATTTTGAGTAAGATTACTAACCTTAGCCATGGGTAGGAGATCTTTCAAAACAAACATTATTTGGGTTGAAGTGCAATCCTTACACCACTAATGTAAGCACTACTCCAAAGAGGCCTCAAACCACATGTTGTTCTCCATCTAGTATGTGATATATGAATGAATGAAACTATGATTTGGAAATTGTAACCTCTTTGAAAATTATCTCAAATGAGTTTGGCTCTCTTGAGATGAGGATGTTTGAGTGCTTGCAAATGGAGAAAGTTGATCCATTGACCCGGTAGAATGCTTCAGAACTATAGTGATTGTTTCCTTATCATAAGATTTGGCAAGATTTAGAAATCCTTGGGTTCCTTTAGTGTCAGTGTTTGCAATAGGAGTTCATGAGAATGTCATGTTAGTAAATGAGGTGAGTTTAACTTGCTTATATAGGGCTTCAAAGGAAAAGTATCACATGGAAAGGCTAACCCAGAGAGATTAAATGATCCAATAAAGAATATCAACTTGAAATATAATTTGAAGGACATGTCAGTTCAAAACCGTACAAGTCGGTTAGGACACGATTCTAAAATCCTAACAAAGTGGAATTTTTTGGATAAGGATGAAAAACATGAAAATTGAAGGTTGCATTCTATCCTTGTGGAGTTTGTCTATGGATTTTATGCATTTAAATCTCAGAAAATATCATCATATCATTGTGTATGAATAAATAAGTTAGAAAAAGTACATCGAGATGTACTGAGCGGGGATAAAAAAGAGTATATTTTTCTTAGAAAGAGTGCATTTTTTAAACCAACAATGTCAAAATGTTAAATTGCTAAATTTGAGTGTCTACATTTCCCCCCCTTGAAGTATGAAATGAAATTGCACACTTAATGGAAAATATGTGTGAATGTATAACACAATTTTTATTCACTTGAAGTTTTTTTGTAGTGTCCTATTGTGTTGGTGTTGGTAAGTTCTATGATGAAACCTGAACCAAAAAGTGTAATCAATTTCCATAGTAGAAAAATGAACTTTAACTCAAATGTTAAGTGTAATATGTAAAATTTTCATTTGTATAAAGTAATATAAAGAGATGAGAAATGTGGAAGGAATACACATAGTATACACCTAATTCTCTCCACCCTATTAAGCATTTAATTCCCTACCCCATCAAATTCCCATTAAAATTCATGAATGATTAATTGATGTTAGTGATTTAATTAACCACCCATTATCACTTAATAAAATCCTCCATACCACATTTCCACATCACCTTCCACATCAATCGTCCACTATCCCCACCATTAGAATACAATATTCTAATTTATCCTTATGTCCCCCACCATTAGAATAAAATATTTTGATTTATCCTCATGATCCCCACCATAAAAAAAATATATTATGATTTATCCTCCACTATCTTCCACCATCACAGTAAAATATCTTAATTTATCCTTGTCATAATAAACACTCCCTAATATCCCCCATGATCAAATACAATAAGGGGAATTTGTCCATTACACCCCAACTTTCATAGTGCATGTACTATTCATGCACTATTCATACATTATTCACTAATATTTATCCATTATCTCAAAATCCAGATTAACTAACCTCTTAATTAATCTCGTTTTGATAATCTATAAATACAACCTCACCCCCAAAACAATACATGAATTAAGTCAAAGCTTTCATTATGCCCTTTTGGATTTATAATCTCTTTGTGTTAAAATCCCTATTTTGAGCCCTCATTATGTCCTTCTAATCCTTGAGATCTTTTATGTTGGAATCCCTCTCCCCAATTGGCATGATAAAAGTAATGTTGTTGGATTGATTGACACATAGGCATATGTTTTGGGCCACCTACATACTCTCCATCCTCGGGCACATCCACATTGACATCTCAATCTGAGGTGTGTAATGGAAGTTGGTCAAGTGATATTATTTTTTATATGCAAGTAGTTCTATTTTTATCTTTCTGAATTTTGTTATTTACATTCTGGAACGTCCGGTGGTATGGACCCCCTCTGTCCATTAACAATTCTGATTTTATCAAGTTATCTTGTTAACTACATGTATTTGTAGGTTTTGTGTATGCTGATGAAATCTCATGATGATTCTCAAAGATAATTTTTTTATGTGTGTGTTTTAGGTTCCAAAATTTTTCCCTTGAGTTTGGAACACCCAAAAAAACAATAGGAACCCCTGTAAATAAGCCTATTCTTAGTGATTTCCATTTTAGCTCCTCGTATTTATGGAGTAACATATTGTTTGTTTATCTGCACTTGCGACTGCTACCCGACTCTGCCATGGTTGCTACCCGGCGCTCTAACCCTAACCGTGGCGGCGGATCTGCGCCTGATCTGACTGGAAAATGCTCCCTGACTACTCCCCGATTGCTAAACTGCGTACATGGTGGCGGATCTATGCCTGAACGGGATGGAAATGCGGTTGTGGATCCGGCGCGTAAGACTGCAATGCATCCCCTTCAACCTGCAGTTGGAGGCGGCAAGACTTTGGAGGCTGAACACAGGGACTTATCTTGGATCAATCTCACTTTTACATCCTCTGAGCATGGTGGCACATTTACCGGTCAGGCTCCCTCTGATGGGGAAGGGGCAACTGTGCTGGGAGTTCACCATGCTTTTGACAGGACTGACCAAGGAGCATCTATTCAAGGCCAAACTGTAACCTCTTTCAAGGAAGCATTAAGGGAAAGGATTCTCCTTTGAAGCCTGCAGACATTACCCCATGCATCACATTTGGGGAGGAGGTCATTTCAGCTGAAAAATACTATCAGGAACATGCTCTGATCTGCAGATTCAGAGGACTCTGGCCCAACCTTCATGACCTACACACATAGATTTCCAAGCACTAGGCTCCTTTGCTCGCTGGGAGGTTAGACTTATATCTGTGTGCTAAAGGTATCTTCATTGTGACTTTTGCTTCAATAGCTGATAAAAAATCCATAGCTTCCAAGCTTTGGGTTTGCCAATCTAAGTACCTGGTAATTAAACCCTGGTTCCCCTCGTTTAACCCGCTCACCGAGTCTTTTGCATGTAAACCTATTTGGATTCGACTACCCCAACTACCTCTCCAATTCTGGAGCAGTGAATGTTTGAAATCTATTGGAAACACCTTGGGAACTACTCTTTTTATAGATTCTCAAACTGCTGAATACACCCACACTACCTATGCTCGGATATTGGTGGAACTTGATACGGCTAAAAACCTCCCTGCAACTATTGATCTCAGGGTGCAAAGCAGAACTTGGTCACAACCTTTAGATTACGAAGGTCTTCCATTTCGATGTAGAAGATGTTTCTGTCTTGGTCATACCTCTATTGCTTGTGGGATGGAAAAACCCCAACGTGAGAAACGTAGTTGGTGGAAGGATGCCCGCCCAGAACATTTGGTTTTTAATACAAAAGAGGACCTTGATGCAATTTCAAATCCTGAGGGTGAATCTGGCTTTGTTCCTGAAACCCCTTTATCAGAAAATCCTATTGCCAATAGCAAGGAAATTACAGAAAATTTTTCTCATTTAGTTGTCAACAGCAAGGAGAAATTGTCTCATGGAAACAATGAT
Source organism: Taxus chinensis (assembly GCA_019776745.2). Taxonomy (NCBI): domain Eukaryota; kingdom Viridiplantae; phylum Streptophyta; class Pinopsida; order Cupressales; family Taxaceae; genus Taxus; species Taxus chinensis. The sequence continues at coordinate 867,742,903 of CM034151.1, read as the reverse complement.
GTTGTTTTAGTTGGAACTTTTGCTGCTTTGGAAAATTCTCCTTTTTCTAACCCTCCATTCGTGGAGGCATCATCAGGTTGGATAACTGTCAGTAAAAAGAAAAAGTTTATTTTAAAGAATGACACTTCTCCACCTCGATGATTCTTCTTTATTTTGGTGGTCGGTTTGACTTTACCGATCTGTGGTTTTTTTGGATCTGATATGGTGCTGCGCTGTTGCAGACTGTTGGTTGTTTTTCAGCTGTTGTTTTGCTGTGTTGTGGCTGGATGTTGGTACTTTTCTGTGCAGATTGTTTTATGCTGTAGGGCTTCCATGTTTATTCTTGGCTTTTGAGCCTCCCTTTACAAGGGTATAGTCCCTTTCAAAAAACTATTTTCCCATAATAAAAAAAACATATTGTTTGTTTAATTTTTCCTAACCCTTCATAAATTTCTTATTTTGTAGGGTAGAGGTGTCGTTATAAATCAACTTGTTATTCACTTACCTTTGCAACATTACGTTCTCTATCTAACATGTTAACTCCATATTTATTTGTTGTATGGGTAGGGGTTTTGTTATACTTAAGCTCCATTGAGGTCTTCATAAGTCTTCACCATTGAGCTCCACCAAGCTTGACCTTCCCCCACCAAGCTCTTTTTTCCACCAAGCTCCTTATTTTTCCATTGAGCTCCTCCCTTTTCCATCAAGCTCCTCCTCTTCCACCAAGTTCCTTTTCCTCCCCCATTGAGCACTACCAAGTGTATAGTATTCACTCAGGATCTATTTAAACTTGGTCCTAACCCTAATACCGCCGAGCCAAAATTTGGATTCTACCATTCTACATATCTATTCTACTACATAACTAATTTTCATATTAAGTTAGACCTATATCAAAATCAAGTCACATCTAATCATGACTTTAAAACAACGAAAGACACCATCAAACTTGGATTTTTTTCTATATTGAAACACATACCTCTTTTTCCTCACATCAGGCTTGAAACTAAACTAAGGAGTTTTTCTTTGGGTAACCCTACAATCTACCACTTGTCTTGTTCTATGAATTGGACCTTAGATTCACCCATGCAAACTCATTTGATACCTTATCTCATTCGCTCCAAACTTCTTCCTAGCCCCTAACTCGATCCCTCAATACGACCCCTCAACTCACCTATCGAGCTCTTCCCTCCAACTTAATCCACCAATTCCTCAAGAAATTTTTTTATTTTTGTTTGCGATATTTCCTTCAATTTAAACTTAGTTTATTTACTTATAAAATTTTGCTTAGCTTTGTTCAATTTTAAAAATCAATATAATTTAATATATTAAGATGGATTTTATTTACATGTTAGAATTTTAATTGAATTTTGTTTAGCACTAGAATGTTAGAATGCCAATATCCTAATTTTTCATAATAACAATACTCACGTTTATTGTGGCTTTAAAGCCCTTATGAATAACAATTACCTTGGTGTCTCGCTTTTAATTGATGATTAAGACCACTCTCTATAATGATAATAATTTCAAAAACAAAATAATTGATTGTTAGTTTTTTCCTCCACCTTTCCAAATATATTCGTAAATAACTCCTGGCGAGATCTTCTTATAAGTTCAACTTACTCTCTTCCCCACAATTTTGCAAACTCTATTGCAAGTTCTTCTTATGATTTTTTCATGGGTTCCCTTTCAATCACCAGAGGCTATTAATTCTTGCACATGAAAAATCTAGGTGCCAAATACCCACAAAGATGAACTTTCTAACTAGCCATCCTATCATTGGCATTCTTTGTGAGTAGCATGTCATGATTACATGTGATGCACAAGGTTTGTTGTTTATTCTGACTTGTTTCTTCAAGACCCAGACCACATCCTTACACACTAATTTTTTTTACTTTCGAGTGCCAAATTTGTCACTGGCCCATATTCCCATGACTATATCAGGCGATAATCATCCACAACGGCTAGCATTCAAACATTTGATAGCCCATCCAAACCTTGAGCCTCCTCAACACGATGATATCAACCTATGATTATACTATTTGGTCTTTTAATCCAATCCTACCATGCTACTTATTGCAACACAATTAAATTTTCTTAATGAGCATTTAGACATTGTTCAACAATATTGGATTTCTCATGAACAACAATAGCCAGCCTAATGCAGGGATAATTTTAGTGGCGAATATTCGTAATATGGAAAATATTCCATTTTTGAAAAATTTGAAAAGGAAAATTTTCTAGCGTGGGTCAGTGACTTGTTCGCCTAAAAATTACAGTTTAATTTTTTTTAGGGGTCGGCTTCGCCTACCCTTGAAACTATCCCCTATATAATCCTAGATTATTCATCAGGTGGAACACTACTAGCTCACTCATACCACTTGGGGGAATATGTATTATCAAGTACAATAAATGTGCGACAGGAGGGCGGAGGCTACAGATTCGCGACAGGAGGGCAGAGGCTGCAGACGTGCGACAGAGAGTTTGTTGATGCATGACAGGGAGAGTTTGTTGACGTGTGACATGGAGATTTTGTTGACGCATGACAGGGAGAGTTTTTTGACGCGCGATAGGAGTGCGAAGGAAGTAGATGCACGATAGAGAGTTTGTTGAGGATGATGTTGGACAGCACCCTCGATGACGCGCGTCAACAAGGTTATTGACGTGCTGTCATCACTAATCCGGCACTATGATAATTCATCACTGGGAACTCCTCGTGCTATGATTATTTACTAATGCACAGCCTTTAGTTTGGTGGATGTAATCTGGAAACAAAACAACAACATAACAAAAGATTACCATCAACTATGATAAGACGGAATGATGACAAATCTGAAATATCAAAGTAAATTATAATATTAACATGAAATTGTTACAATCTCACCCATGAGGTACTTCAAGTGTTATTGACTTCACTTTCCTTTCACCAAGACTATGGGAGAAACTTTACAATTACACCTCTTAATGGCTTCTTCAACACACCTTTAACTGTTGGCTTCCTTCATACACTTCCTACAATATTTCTCACTACTTCTTTTTATGCTAAATGAGGGGGGTGGCCTCTCTATTTATAGAACTTACAGGCTTATCCATCTTATCTCTAAGATAGGATAAGAAATCCACTTTGACGAATCATATTCCATACCTTAACTCTTATCTGTACATGTAAGCTTATCTTTTAAGATAAGATAAACCTTATCATTTTACATGGGTTCCACATTTTTAGACTTTTTACAAATAAAATACACAAAATATTTATGACCTCACTCCTTGTCCTTATTACCAATATAATATTTATAATTCCTAATCATGTAGACCCTACTTCTCTAATTACCCAAACTTTGACATTTTAATATTACCGGACCACTTACGACAAATATTTACTTTTTACAACATTCCTATTGTACTTTGACTGTTACCGTACTCCACATTATTGGCGGCATCGTACTGGCAGCGCCGTTATCTTCTATTGGACACTACTACTAATCAACATCATATTCCTAATACATACATTAATGAAATAGAAATTATGGAGGAAAATTTTAGTGTCGACATCTTCCCCCTTCCTAGCTTCTACTCCGTCCTCGGAGTAGACTATTCTGGTGCTTGGAAAATATTTAACTTGTCGTGGTTGACCCATTTTGTAATGGGAGTGCCATCCAATTCCTCCAGTCGGTACATACCATTTTCATGCACAGCTGCTAGTTTGTAGGGCCCCATCCATTTTGGAAGAAATTTTCTGTCTTCTTTTTTTGTATCTGGAATCATATACTAGAACTAAGTCATTCACATGAAATGGAGACCAACGGATCTTTTGATCAAAGTATTCCTTCTGCTTCATTTTCTTCTTATGGCTTGTATCCTTTGCTATTTCCCTCATTTCCTCTAGCAAATGAAGATGTACCAACCGTTATTTTACTGAATCACTTTCATCCATCCTTTCATTCTTCATGACTCTCACAGTGGGAATATAAACTCAATAGGAAGAACCGGATCAATTCCACAGGCCAACTGAAATGGAGAGTATCCTGTTGCTGACTTTGATGTTGCCTTATATGCCCACAATGCTGCATGAATCCTCTTATCCCATTTATGTACCTGCAAGGCTACATCTTTTGCTAGAATTTGACACAACACAAAATTTGTTCGTTCCACCTGTCCATTTGTGCTTGGTTTGTATGTTGTTGCCTTTCTATGCTTAATAGAAAACTTATTGACTAGGGCTTCTACCACCTCATTAATGAAGTGGCTTCCTTGATCTGTTACAATTTCTAATGGACAACCAAATCTGGTGACAATGCGTTCATATATGAACCTTGCCACTTCATCCATGGAAGTTGTTTTCAATGGCCTAGCTTCAACCCACTTGGTCAAATAATCTGTGGCAACTACAATATACTTATTTTGGCGTGAGGTAGTTGGAAGTGGACCTATAATTTCTATTCCCCACTTTTCAAAGGGACCAAGTGGAAGAATAGGGCATAATGGAGCTAATGAAGTCTTACGGTTACCATGTGTTTGACAAATATCACATGTCTTACAATAATTATAACAATCTTTAAAAAGAGTGGGCCAGTGATAACCTGCATCCAAGATCCTTCTTCATGTAAGTTGTTCAGAGAAGTGCCCTCCACATGTACCATTGTGGAATTATTCTAGTAGTTCCTTCCCTTGATCACGTCTAACTGCCCTCTTGTACTATCCATCAGGTCCTATTCGAAATAATACTCCTTGCAGAATAGAATATGGACGACTGGCTTGAGTAATGTTTCTCTTAGTCTTTGCATTGGCACCATCAGGAAACTTGAATTCATTCAGATAATTCCAAATATCTATGTATTCACTAGGGATTGTGTCAAGGGATAACAATGCTACATCGGGGAAATCATCATCATCACAAGATGATCCTAAACCATCATAGGCTCGAGAGAGTGCATCTATATTGACATGCTTCTTTCCTAGCCTATCTATAATATCAAATTCAAATTCTTGGAGAAAAATTATCCATCTTGCTATCCTCCCTGATGGGTTAGGCTTATTTACAATATATTTTAGAGCCTGATGATCTGTTATAACTATAAATTTTTTCCCTAGCAAGTAATTCCTAAACTTCTTTACAGCAAAAATGATAGCCAGAGCCTCTTTTTCAGTTACAGTATAATTTACCTCAGCACTTCTCATTTGTTTGCTCCCAAAGTAAATTGGATGTTCATTCCCATTTTCATCCTTTTGGCTCAAAGTACTTCCTAGTGCTGCATCTGAGGCATCAGTGTACACAATGAATGGCTTGCTCCAATCTAGATTCTTTAAAACAGGTGAAGACACTAGGGCTTCCTTCAGTTGTCCAAAAGCTTCATGTGCCTTATTTCCTGGTTCATAAGTAACATCCTTCTTTAAGAACTGGGTTAGTGGCTGTGCAATCTTTGAGAAATTATTGATGAACCTTCTATAGTAACCCATATGGCCTAAAAATGATCTCAACTTACTTCTATTGATAGGAAATGGTAAATCTTTGATTTTTGAAACTTTATTAGGATCAGTACCAATACCATCTCTGGATACAACATGCCCTAACAAAACGCCTTTAGAACATCCAAAGACACACTTTGTAGGGTTTAGTGAGGCTTGTGCTTCATCTAACCTTTGAAATGCTGTCTCCATCTGGTGCAGGTGGTCCAACTTGCTCCCATAGATGTAAAAATCATCCAGAAATACTCTGATGAAGGTCCCAATGTAGGGTTCGAACACCCTATTCATCAAACGCTGGAATGTTGCTGGAGCATTACACAACCCAAAAGGCATAACTCTATAAGCAAACATTCCCCAAGGAGTGGTGAACGTGGTCTTCAGCTGATCTTTCTCTGCTATACGAACTTGGTTGTAGCCGCTATATCCATCAGAAAAACTATAGCACTCCTGGCTAGCTACTTCGTCCAAGATCTGATATGAAAATGGAAGAGGGTAATGATCCTTCTTTGTTGCCTTATTGAGCTTCCTGTAATCAACACAAATGCGTAGCTTCCCATTCTTTTTTATTGAGATCACAATGGGAGAAACCCATTCTGAATTCTCCACAGCAAATATGAATCCTGCATCAAACAACTTATCTATGTTCTTCTTTTAGAGTCTTGGAAAAATTAGGATTCATTCTATATGGCATTTGCTTTATGGGCTTAGCACCATCTACCAGCTCAATAGAATGTTCTACCCAACTTACTTGATGGAGTTCCTTGTAATCAAAAGTGAATATGTGTATGTACCTTCAAAAGAGCTGGAGGTAGGATTCCTTCTCACTCTCCATCACAGTATCACCAATATTTATTTGTTTGGAGACGATCATCAACTTCTTCTTCAGATAATTTTATGGAGTCATGAGTTGGTGTGACTGGAAGGATATCCATGACTGAAGCATCAACCTCACTTTCTTCATCTTCAGTGTCCACTTCACTGGTACTAGAGTAATCAGAGGATGTCCAATCATCAGTTTCATCACTTGAATCCACAGGTTCTGCCTTATGATGTCGAGGGATCACGTTTATCTTCACCCTCTCTCTGCCATGTCCAAGTGTCATGAATCCTTCATTCCAGTAGTTTCTTGCATGAACTCTCCTTAGCCATGGTCTTCCCAGCAACATTGGGTACGCAACAGTACCATTTTTCATCACCTGAAAGTCTACCACACATACAACACCCATAACAGATATTGCCACATTTGAAACTACACCTTCTGGTTTAGTTTTTCCTTTATTTAATGACCTTAACATAAGTGTTGAAGGGCGATCAATTTTTAAACCCAACATATTCATTACAGACTCGGTCATTACATTAACTACAGCACCTCCATCAACTATGACATCATGAATTGAAACACCATTACATAATACCTCAGCTTGTGGAGCATAGGGATCCGCCTCTGCCTCCAAAATAGGGACCTCAACCTCCTTCCTTCGTCAAGCATTGAGTCCACTTCGCAGCTCCCGCCTCTTCTCAGAAGACATAGCCAAGAGTTGACTATATGTAATATTTGCAGGCCTTTTGGACAGATCTTCCAAGATGGAGTATGGTCCTTGCCCCTGTGAAATCAGAAAATCCTGCACACCCAACTTTCTTCTCCTCTGTTTCTTACTAGTTTCTCCTTTCATCTTCTTAGGATCATTTCCATCTTGATTATCTTTTTCTTTCTTTCTTTTTATTACAAACACATCTACTTCATTATTTATGACTCTTATCTACTACATCAAAAGAATTCACAGGTGTTTTTCCTTTATCATTATCTCCTTGTACCAGATGTAGAAGCTCTATCTAGAAAATTATACTTATAATGACCCTTTTTATAACAACCATAACATACAACTTCAGAAATATTTCTTTTTGGACCTCTATCTCCTCCCTGAGAACTAAATTATTTTCCTTGAAGAAGATTAATAGTTAACTGACCCATTTTTTTGAGTAGATCTTCATACTCAATAGATGTACTAGGAGAAAGATTTTTACTCACCAAGAGTGGTTGTGGATTCTGGGAGCAAAGGTGCTAGTGTAGGTTCTACTTTAGCAACAATTTCTTTGGGCTCCTCTTCCATGCTTTCTTCTTGCCTTCTTGCAATCTCCTTTTCTTGTTCAATGGTAGCTGGGCGGTCATACTTCACTTGTTGTGTGATCTCTGGCTTCATCCCAAGAATGAAGTGCTTACAGAGGAGATTATCCACGCCATTCATCAACCCATCCGCTAATCCTTCCTTCCGGATCTGGGCATCGAGCTTCCTCCTTAGCTCTAGAACACGAGCATGATAATCCCTTATCTTCTCCTTCTCTCCTTGGGATAGCTTTGTGATCTCGATCATGAGATCTGCATATTTCTGTTGTTCACCAAATTCTTCAAGAAAACTTTCAGTTAATAAATCCCATGAATTTTTCACATTATCACCTAGTGTTTCAAACCACCTAAGTGCTGAACCATCCAAAAAGGTAGGAAAAAATTCAGTCCATTGTTCCCTTCTTATGAGGCCATTACAAATACAAGATCGTTAAAACTCTTGAATCAAAGAAGAAGCATCTTCATTAGATTGAGCTGAAAAAACAGGAATCTTTCCCATTTTCAAAAGTAACCACCGTGAAATACCAACCCACAAGTACAATCAACAAGACTTATGTGCACAAATAATTGGAATCACTATACTATCTAAAGTGACTTTACACCTTTCTACAGTAAAATAGAATTGACCACGGTAAACTATGGTAAAAATTGACTTACTGTGGTAAAAACTGACTTTACTGTGGTAAACACTATTCACAGTAAAAAGTGAAGTTACTGCGGTAAATACTATTCATGGTAAAAAGTGAAGTTACTGCGGTAAATACTATTCACGGTAAAAAGTGACTTTACTGCGGTAAATACTATTCCCAGCAAAAATGACTTTACCATGGTAACTACTATTCATGGCAAAAATGACTTTACCATGGTAACTACTATGCACAGTAAAAACAAGATTACCCTCCAATTGATTTTTGACTAAGTGGGAATATCTCTCCAGAAAATCCACCAACGAGGAATGGTCCCGGCAACGGAACCAAAATGTCATCACTAATCCGGCACTATGATAATTCTTCACCAGGAACTCCTCGTGCTATGATTATTTACTAATGCACAGCCTTTAGTTTGGTGGATGTAATCTGGAAACAAAACAACAACATAACAAAAGAATACCATCGACTATGATAAGACGGAATGATGACAAATCTGAAATATCAAAGTAAATTATAATATTAACATGAAATTGTTACAATCTCACCCATGAGGTACTTCAAGTGTTATTGACTTCACTTGCCTTTCACCAAGACTATGGGAGAAACTGTACAATTACACTCTTAATGGCTTCTTCAACACACCTTTAACTGATGGCTTCCTTCGTACACTTCCTACAATATTTCTCACTACTTTTTATGCTAAATGAGGTCCTTACAATATTTCTCACTACTTTTTATGCTAAATGAGGGGGTGGCCTCTCTATTTATAGAACTTACAGGCTTATCTATCTTACTCTAAGATAGGATAAGAAATCCACTCTGACGAATCATTATTCCATACCTTAACTCTTATCTATACATGTAAGTGTATCTTTTAAGATAAGATAAACCTTATGATTTTACATGGGTTCCACATTTTTAGACTTTTTACAAATAAAATACAAAAAATATTTATGACCTCACTCCTTGTCCTTATTACCAATATAATATTTCTAATTCCTAATCATGTAGACCCTACTTCTCTAATTACCCAAACTTTGACATTTTAATATTACTGCAACGGAACCAAAATGTCATCACTAATCCGGCACTATGATAATTCTTCACCGGGAACTCCTCGTGCTATGATTATTTACTAATGCACAGCCTTTAGTTTGGTGGATGTAATCTGGAAACAAAACAACAACATAACAAAAGAATACCATCGACTATGATAAGACGGAATGATGACAAATCTGAAATATCAAAGTAAATTATAATATTAACATGAAATTGTTACAATCTAACCCATGAGGTACTTCAAGTGCTATTGACTTCACTTTCCTTTCACCAAGACTATGGGAGAAACTTTACAATTACACCTCTTAATGGCTTCTTCAACACACCTTTAACTGATGGCTTCCTTCGTACACTTCCTACAATATTTCTCACTACTTATTTTTATGCTAAATGAGGGGGGTGGCCTCTCTATTTATAGAACTTACAGGCTTATCCATCTTATCTCTAAGATAGGATAAGAAATCCACTCTGACGAATCATATTCCATACCTTAAATCTTATCTGTACATGTAAGCGTATCTTTTAAGATAAGATAAACCTTATCATTTTACATGGGTTCCACATTTTTAGACTTTTTACAAATAAAATACACAAAATATTTATGACCTCACTCCTTGTCCTTATTACCAATATAATATTTCCAATTCCTAATCATGTAGACCCTACTTCTCTAATTACCCAAACTTTAAAATTTTAATATTACTGGACCACTTACGACAAATATTTACTTTTTACAACATTCCTATTGTACTTTGACTACTACCGTACTCCACATTATTGGTGGCATCGTACTTGCAGCGCCGTTATCTTCTATCGGACACTACTACTAATCAACATCCTATTCCTAATACATACATTAATGAAATAGAAATTATGGAGGAAAATTTTAGTGTCGACAGTGCTTCATTGAGGTTTGTTGAAAAATGACAGCAACCTTTTTGATGTGTGACAGTAAATCTCCTATCGCGCGTCTACAGCCTTCTAACACACCACTTAAAAATTAGGTGAAAATTTTGTTGTCAGACCCCCAAAAAATTCACCTTCTTGTGAAACTAGTTCCAATAATATTCGCCAAGTATTTTCCACCTCCGATTTCCAAGAGGTCTCTTAAAATGAACCCTGGCCTGATGTCTGAATTCCATTTTGTGTATATGACATTTTGACATTTGATGCAAATTTGTGTTACCTTTTATCCCTTGTTGTGATTAATGTCTTCTCGTTGATCTATCTTTGTGTTGCAGGATTTTCTTTTTTTCTCTAGCTTGTTGTTTGTAGATTACCCGATTGTAAAACCTTGCATTACAAGCCCCTTGTAAAAGCTATATATTTTATGCATTGTGGTTTCCTATCTTTTAGTAAATAGTTAGACTTGTAATTTTGTTGAATGATTTGAGTGCATCACAAAACACAAGCTTCTTTGTGGTGTTTGGTATTTGTGATGCCTTTGGGTCACACTTACGAGTAAATCCATCATGATTGAACTTCTGCATATTTTTCCTAACACATTTGCAACAATGAAATCTGGGCATCGTCCCTATAAATCATTAAGGATTTATAAGGACACCATATCACAATCCATTCCTTTTATTTCCCTACCACCTCAGTCATTGATCAGGTGATTCCATTTCATGTACTACTTAGGTTCCATGTACCACTCTTCTCTCACATGCATATACATTTCTATCACTTATGGATGTGTATATTGAAAGGGTGATCTTCTTCCACATACTGAAAAGTATATTGGAAGGGCAGGTATATTGAGACATTTGGTATATCAGTTTAGCAGTATATAGAAAGGCGCATCATTTTGGAGTGTAAGAGCCCTCTAATCCACCTCCACAACATGTTGCATTTGCTTTATGGTGTAAATATTTAAGTTATTTTGGTATTGTGTAAATATTTAGTTTTTGCTAAAATCACAAAAACAAAAAAACAACAAAACAAAAAACAACCAAAATACCATGGCTCCCAAACTTGCCTTACATCCAAATAGGCCAATCAAAGGGAAGACCATTTCATTAATCTGATTGGTCATCTAATTGACATGACAAAACCAATTATGATGATGACAACCTAGCTAATCAAAATGATTATAGTAATCCTAAAAGAATTACATACCTAGATCATGCAAAAATAGACCACTTCATTTATCAAAATCGTGACCAGATTTTTTGCAAACTTATAGATCTAGGGGAAAAAATTCCTCATCTTTTTAATCCTGAAAAAATAGGCAATATCATTGGCCACACATAACTTCCACCTTCTACGAGCCAACCTCCTAATCATAGGAAACCTCTTGATCAACTTATGAAAATCCAAACCACCACAAAAATTCTAATGAAAAAGGAAAATCCATGACAGAACCACAATCTTCATTACATAATCACAATCACATGCTACGTAGTCAAATCCAATAGTCGAGCTCACAATTCACTAATATTTCTTTGCAAGTTGACCTTGAAATTTCCAAACACCCAACCAGCTATCCAAAAACGTCTAAACGAGTACATGTATTCAAAAAAACAACTTTTATCCACCACCTCTATCTTCAATTCATGGCATCCCTTTTTCCCAATAATGGCAGGCCATGAAGGATGCCCTTCAAGACTTACAAGCTGATACAAAAATCCATCACAAGTGCTACAAGCTTGAGGAACTCTTCCCATATACTCTTTACCTAGATATGTTGTGAATCCCCTTCCCACCATACTTTAAACTACCCAAATTTAATAAATATAAGGAAAAAGGTGACCCATGTGAGAATATCAAATAATTTTACATGGCATGCCAGGAAGTCTCTTATAACGATAATTACATCATTTGTATTTTACCACGAAGTTTATGTAGGAAATCTTTGGATTAGTTCTTACACCTACCTAAAGGATTTATTACAATATTTCTTGATCTATGTGAAACATTCATGCAACACTTTTCATTCAATGTTGATTCAAATTTTACCATGATGGACCTTCTGTTATCCTGTAAAATTGACAAGGGCAATTTTGCAGGTAACGATACCAAATTTTCTGTTTTGGTCCCCTGAGGAGGTCTGATAACGTTCAAAATGGCCTAAGACTCCCTTCCGAAAAACAAGTTTTTTAGAACTTAGCCATTTTCAGATTTTTTCAACTGGGCGCAAGAAATGTTGTGTTGACATCATGAAGCATGCACCCCTTTGAAAACCTTTGGCGCGGGAAACATTATGTCAACATCCTTAAAAATGTGCCCACTCTTTAAACCCTTTGGCGCAGGAAATGACATGTCAACATCATTAAACATGCACCAAGTATGTGCACTAAGGTGCGGGAAATGATGTGTTGACATCAAGAAATGCACACTAAGGTGCTAAAAGTATTATGTCAACGCTAATAAACTTGCACTAAGGCGCATTTAAGCCCATGTCGACACTATAGAATGTGCGCCAAAGAAATTTGGTGGAATAATAAATGCCAGGTTTTCTATAAATAGGTGCTCGACACCTGTCATTTTCATGAATTGAAAATTGTGAAAAGTGTTTCCTCTGCGCCTATCAAGTATCCTTGTCACCCCCGCGTGTTGTTTTTCAAGCTTGTGGACCCCAATGTCGTCCTTCATCTTTTATAAAACCAGGTAAGTGGCTTCTATCATCCTTGCTATTGTTATGGATTTTGTTTTGGTTGTGTTAGGTTTTAGGGTTGTAAAAAAAGGTTAGATATAAAGAAAAGGACTTAACAATCTATAACCAACTTAAACCCCTTTTCCCCTCCTTCTAGACCTACAAATCTGGAAGGCCCCAGCCTCTGAAGAAACCAAAACTCACCTTTTCCTACATGTTTCCTTGCCAAATCCAAACCAAGCCTCTTTGCCATCTGATAAATCCAAAGGCAAGAGAAAGAGAAATCAAGAAAAGTGAGCCAAACTGTTAACTGATTAGATTTATGGCATAATATCCTTACTTGCAACATCTACCAAAATCCTACCTTGGCGCACTATCTCTTCTTGTAACATAACCCTAACCCATGCCCAGTGTAATAACACTTATTAGCTTTTGTAAGGGCGCAGGCGCATCCTGCACAACATCAACACATGATGTTGTGTGCTTCAAACCCACACCAAGTACTTTCTCCCTTGGCACATTTATTTCCTTTGCAACATATTCCAAAATTACACCTTGGGCGCACTTAAAACCCATGCAACATAGAATTTTCATGCGCCCCACTAAAGTAAATTCCCTAAGGCGCAAGCGCATATTCCTTAACATCAACATAGCATGTTGTATGTTGTAAACCTGCACCAAGCACTTTTTCCCTTGGCGTTGCCTTCTGTCATGCAACACCTTTCAAAAGTGCGCCCTTTATAACCTGAGCACAACTTTTCTCCTGTCAACACTGGCGCACCTTTTTCCATGTCAACATCCTCAAAAGTGCACCCAGCCTTTTTAAGCCTCTGCAACATGCTATGAACATGTGCCTTGCACCCTAAGCCTTATAATTGCTCATTCTTCTTTCTGTAAGATTTTATTATGGATAACATGACGGTTCACATGGCTCTTCTATGTTGGACCTCCTTGATCCTTCTTGCAGAACAACAACAGCCATCCTTGAGCTCACACATGTCTTCATTAAGCAAGAAACCAACCAAGTCTAAAGGAAAATCAAAGCTGATAGAACAAGAGATGAAGTACAAATATCAATAAGTCAGGATGCCTGACTCGTATACAGAGAGTGATCTCGACATCAAAGACTCTGAGCTAGGGCATATTGATGTGGATGACTTCTAGGTGAGAACCAACCAGGAAACTAGTGGCCTATGGATGAACAAGCTAGTAGGCAGTGGATTGCACTTTGCAGCTGGGCTGCCAGTAAGTGTTGTAAACAATGAGTTCATCATGTTGGTGGCTCAGTGTTATAACAAGGACACTAGATGTGTCAAAGATAAGGAGGGAAAGACGATCATCAACCTCACAACCCGTCACTTTGAAATAACCCTGGGCATTCCTCATCACAGGCAATATGTCGCCATAAGTCTAGAAGACTGTAAGAAGGCCCGGGACGAAAATGAGGATAATTGTATGCAAATGATGAGCAAGCTTTACCTCAAGAACAAGAAGCCAACAAGAAGATGGCCACAAACCATCCACCATAGTGACTTCAATGAGGAATTGAGTGATACCATCACCTTCCTAAACAGAGTATTTGGGCTTCCTGATGCCCATTATTTCCATAAATGGATGCTGAGGTATCTGGAGACCGTGAGCAAGAATACACCTGATCAGCATTTTGGCTGGGGGAAATCATCAGTGACACCATCTCCCAGCAGCTTCAATAGGTCCTAAAAACTGGGAAGTTATATATGAATTCCTACGTTGTATACATTGCAACATCAGTGAGAGATTTCGCAGGCCTAGCTCGAAATGGGGTATGGCCCCAGGTCAAAATATATGAATACTACCTAGAGCTAAGGCTCGAGAACAACATCCCCCAGTTCTCAAAAATCAATGATGCCTCCTTCTATGTGGTGATCTGTTTTCTAAGAGCAAACATGAGACATGGTCGAACCAGCCTAAGTGTAATTTCCGCTACGAAGAAGTGGGGACCATTGTTCACGCAATTCCCCACATTCACATATCTCAGGGCTATGAATTTTGAAGGTGAAATGACAAAGCTACCAAGGTATGTAGTGCCCAAGTTGATTCTCTTGGAGTTGTTAAGGAAACTAATCACATACCATGAGAAGTGCACGAAGAGAAATAAAGAAGGAACTCCATTCCCCCTTATAGTTGACCGAAACACCTGCACCACACTGGCCAAAGCAGGGGAAATGTATGTCGAGCTGGAATTACTAAATTTGAAGCACAACTTCCTAGCAAGGCCTACCTTCGACTGCCAAAGTTTCCTACCAATGGCCAAAATTGATCCCATCCATGTTCCTGAGATCGAGGACATCTGGATCGACCTGACACATGAAATAGATATCTGGTGAAAGGATCACTCTTGGCTAGCTCTGGAGGAAATCGTCCACTATGGCGTAGCCATCGTCCCAAAGGGATTCCAAGATCCTGATCAAGAAATTGATCAGGTTTACCTTGACATAGATGGGGATGATTGGCCATTTGCGGAGATCAACAGAGCCAAGGTTCCGAAGACCATTCAGGAAAGGGTTAAGCCCATGTTGCAGCACACCAAAAATTTGTGCAAACAGAATGGTCTCACCTACCTCGGGGTGTATTTCATTGCTTCTCCTTCAGGTAGAGCACCTCCAAGACTGGCCCAAGCACCGAAAGGAAAAGGGAAAGACAAGGAGGGAGAATCAAGAAAACAAGAAGAAGCTCCCTAAAGCCCTCCTTGTACTTCTAAGAAACAAGTGGTCGACCTAGTGTCTCCAGGTAAAGAAGAAGAGACCACCGAAGTTCCAACAGATACATCCACCCAGGATGTTATCCCAGCTACAGCTACTGAGGTACCCACCATTCCTTCTTCCGCTCCTTCTCCTCCCCCTATCATTGAAGCATCTATTCCTATGGATGTGTCTTCTTCTATCCCTTCCTCCCTTCCATCTCCCACCTCTTCCATCTTCTCCTCTCTAGAAGATATATTGCCCAGTGTTCCCTCCATTCAATTGCAGATCCATTCCATTTCCATGTCCTTTTATTCTCCCGTAGTAACTCCAGGCCCTACAAGCAGTAGCGCGTTGGACTCCTTGTCGATGCCACCACCAAGTGTCTCAATGTTCTTCCCTGCGGCCTCTTCAGTTGCTTCCCCTTTCACCCCTGTTTCTTCTTATATTCCCTCTACTCCCACTCCCATAATTCTAAGCTAGATTTCTGACCATCTGAGCCAGCACAAGATAAAGGTTCCCATAGCACCCATGTAATTCTTCGTCATTCCAAAGAAGGGACCCAAGAAGCAGAAAGTGATAACTCACTTTTCAAAGAGCACTTTAGGGAGAGAGAGTCATGGAGATTACATATCCGAATCCCACCAAAGAAAAGAAAGATCTATCTCCAACATAATTTACAGTGACCCAAGTCATGATGGGAACCTCATTTGAAAGCCTACAAGGAGAGGCCTTGTCTACAGTAGATGTCCTTTGCAAGAAGCTACAAGAAGAAAAAGAGGAGAAGTGAATACTCAAGGAATAGAACAAACATCTTCTCCAAGCATTGCAGAGAATGGGCAACGCTCCTCCTGTGACTGTCGCCGAACCTACTGAAGTTCTCAGTCAGGATAAGATAAATGAATATGCTAAGATTGGCAAACAAAGCATGGTAGTATCATCTTAGATAGAGAAAATTCTCAGAGATAGTCAGGAAATGATCAAGAAATTCACAGTGCTCTACTAGGATATAGATCAGGAAAATAAGGAGCTATAAGTAGTAGCAATTTCCCTCTCCGAGGAGTTGGACAATGCCAGATTGCAACATGAAAAATTCCAAGCAATGGCTAACTGTTTAGCTAACAACCTATTAAAGGTCGGCGTCATCGATCACCCGCGAGCACATAATAAAGCTCTTGTTACTTTAGATTAGCGGGTTGATCAAATGGAATATATCCTAGAGAGGATAGATAAAATCAAGGATGAAGCCCTAGATGCACGATTCAACATGGAGCAGACCATTACAAAGATGTCTCCAAGGATGCTTAGTGAAACGTTCACCTTGAGGGAAACAAACGATACATTCCAACGCTTCAAGGACATAATCACTCAAGTTTTGGCACCAAAGGTCACTTTTGACCGAGAATCAATCAATAACCTTCTGGCTTGCCGTGATTTCATTGGCTTCTTAATCAATGCATGTGAAGATTTTTCTGGGCTACCTGACAAGCTCAAGAATGAAAAAGAAACTTGCAAAGTCATTGGCGACCATTTCAAGGGTACAGATCATAATCAACTTCAGACAATGATCAGCAAGTTCTTGGAATACCAAGCTTAGTGTCACATAGCCTCTCCTAATCAGAATCAAGACACTCCATTTAAGAAAAGGGATGATGAGGAGTAGTTTCTCCTCTTATGTACGCTTCAATCATTTTTTGTAAAAATATTTAAAAAGCGTGTTGGCATTTACGATGACATCATCCATGTTGCACCATGGGATGTTGCCATCCAAAACTTTCCCAAAGTCAATTTTGACTTTTTGGATATTTTGTAAATATCTTGTAAGATATTATGTAAATAGTGGTTGGTTGTTTTTGTCTTCTTCCTTCTTCTCTTTTTATAAATACTGGAATACTTGTTGTATTCCAGGTGGACATTTTTATATGAAAAAAGAAGTGAAGAGAGAAAGACTTTGTGCTTTCTTGTAACAGAAGAAATATTAATATATATGTTCAGACTTTGCGCTCCATATATGTGTTATTTGCATCAGATCTCTCTTAAGTTAGATCTATGTTTTTATTCTATTGGATTCATTCTTATTATCGTCATATGTTTATCAGTATTGCTTTATTTGTTTACACAAGTAAGTTTGGCTCTATTTACTACCAGCCCAAAGAATAAACCTTCTGACCTTTCTGTCTTGGAATTCATTTCTTTTCTTCATTCAGATCTATCCTTCCTCCGTTCCTTCTCTCCTACCTTTTTGTTCGCAGTTGGAACTACCCCTACTGGGATGAGATCCCAAACCCTTGAAGTTAGAATAGTATAGATTTGCACAAATTTTTGCTTGATAGATTAGCAATAAATTAGTTTCGCTTTACTGTCTCAAATAGGGGCTATGCCCTGCACATTGTTGGCCTGTTTGCCCACGACCTGCCTAACCGAAAGATTTTCAAACCAACACCTTCGCAATATCAAACAACGAAGCGATGAAAGTTTTTCTGCATCCTTACAATTATGGTAGGGTCTTACAAGTTGTTTCCCTTATACCTTTATTGAAAAATAACTTGTCAACATTTTGTTGCTAACTTGAATCCAGAAATTGCATTCCATTTACAAATGCATTATGTCATGTCATTTGAGGAAGTTATTGAAAAAGGTACGCACATTGAGAAATACCTTATCTCCAAGGGTATAATCAAGTTATACCTCGGAGATCACCAGGAACATAAACCACTTGAGAAGCCAAAAATTTTCAAAAAGAATAATAATGTAGTTAGGGATGGTATTATCGACTGTAAACATGTCCAAGCAATTCAACCACCACCTCAAATCACACTTCCCTTTAGACCTCTCAATTTGGATTTCCAAAAATGGCAATACACACCCCTTGGTGAATCTTTATCATCTATAATTTTTCATTTGGAATAAACAAGTATGATTGTCATCTCAATCACAAAACCACTTTACAAAAATCAACCAAAACCCACTTAGTATCATGGAAATGAATATTACAACTTTCATCGCATCAAGGGACGCTCAACCGATCATTTTCTAACGTTGAAGAGCTATATTTAATATTTAATTGATCACATTGAGATTTAAATCAACGGAAATAGTCCACCAAAATCACCAAACATAAATTTAGGCGTATATCATAACCCTTTTCCTAAACATGATCAAGTTAATCCAATGCATGAAAAGGGTCACAAATCTCAGCCAAACACTACCAAATGTAATGATTTTTTAACTTCATTGGTTGTATTCTTCCCACCCAACACCATATCACCACCATCAAAATTAAAAGCCCATTTTTTTGTCACAACTCAGTGAAATACTATCAGTTTCATACTAACTCCCCAACCTACTACATAAGGTCAATATGACCTTATCAAGCAACTTGATAAAACCTTAGTGCAAATATCCGTTTTGGACTTCCTTAAAACTTAAACAATGTATAAGGATACAATTCACTGTGTCCCACAAGAGTCAAGAGTCCCTAATAACATTAGCCTCGTACAGTTCCAAGATATGATATGATACATATCTTCAAACCAACACATTAATTTAAGCCCCAATGACATACCAAATTCACATTCCTATGATAATTCCACATTCTATATTGAAGCGATTATCACAAACTTGAAAATTAAATAAGTGGACTCATAGAAAATGGTTCTGGTTTGAATACTAGTCTACAACTCATCAAGCATTTGGGACGTTATGAGGAGTCATTAACAACTAATACCCTCACTATCAAAGTGTATAATAATGCAGAGAGACAATCAACAAGAATTATCTCCTTACCACTTGCCATAGGGCATGTCACATGCTTAACCCTATTTCATGTTATTGATCTCAACCTCACATACAAATTTCTTTGTTGCCACCCATGGATTCATGTCATTTGATCCATTCCATCCACATATCATCAATGTATCAAGTTCCTACATAATGGATAGGAGGTCATAGTGATAGCCAACCCTCATGCCTTTCAATACTTTATTATGTTGCAAACATCATATCCACAAACATGCTCTTGTCCCCTCTCTGAAAATTCCCACGCATTTCCATCTAACAACTGGCCAACATTTTCCTCCCGCATTCATCTGGATGAATTGCCTTCCACTTCTAATCACCCACCTAATATCCATGTCAAGATCATTAATATTGGCATCGAGGAATATGAGATTCAAAATTACTTTCATATCTTAAACCTTCCACTCTCAACCCATAGTTATGGTAGGTCTTACATGTGTAAGTAAAAGGATATAGTTTCCTATCAACTTGGTGAATCCACTTTACTCAATGGTGGTATTTTGGAAAAGTAAAATATCCATAGTTCTCGAGGATCATGGTTATATAGTGATGACTTCTCATCTTTTTATGAATGTATTGGATACCCCATTGGTTGAAAAATGATGATATCTATGGGTATAAAATAAAAGGACTAAGCACCACCGAACAAGGCTTCCTAGAACCCATATCCATCTCTAAAAACACCTTTTGATATGGTCTAGGATATAAACTGTATGGTAATCTGCCCATCCCTATCAATGATGCTACTTATAATAGAAAGGACTCCCATTTTGACATTAAACAAAGAAATCCTTGTAGCCTCTATGAGGATCTTGTAGCCACTAGCCTATTTCAAAACATTGTTGTCCTAACTATTACCTTAGACTTACAACATCCCACCTTCATTGAATGGGACCAATATAAACACATACCATTAGAGATATTTTAGAATGACAAGGCCATCATTGAGTTCTTAGGAGCTCGAAATGGTATCCCACTAAGGGGTCACAAGAAAGGATTTGAGATAGAATTTGATCTAAGAACCTAGTTCAAGGAAGAGGTTGTGGTACTTAGTCATAATATACAAAAAAAAATTAAAAAAGTTTATTGTCCTCAAGTGAAAACCTCTATAAGGTGCTACCGGACATTAAAAATAAAAAAAGTCAAGAAAACAACGTGTCTAATGGTGAAAACATCTTTGAGGTGCTAATAGATGAGGACCTTAACCTCCCTCTCACTCATTTGCACATGTAAGATGGATCTAAGTTCATTAGAGAAGAAACTATTGATATCAATATTGGTACATAAGATAATCTCAAAATTATTCATCTCAAGGTTACTCTTGGTGCTCAAGAACAAAAAACCTTTGTCACCCTCGTTCATGAATTTTCAGATGTATTCACTTGGACCTATGTTGACATGCTCGAGTTAGACCCATCACTGGTGGTACACCACCTAATTGTACATAAATATGACATAACAGTTAAATAAGTACTCAGTAAAATTCATCTAAAAGTAGCCCTGCTAGTCAAAGAGGAATTGCAGAAGCTCTTAGATTTCAATTCCATTTACCAAATCGGATATATTGAGTGGATTTCCAATATTGTTCATGTTTAGAAGAAGACATCAAGCATTAGAATTTACAATAACTTGAAATATCTTAACAAGGCTTGTCTAAAGAATGACTTCTATTAGCCCAATATTGACATGATAGTCGACTTTGCCATAGAGCATGAGATTTTATCCCTAATGGATGGATTTTTGGGGCATAATCAAATTAAAATTACATGCAAATATCAACATATAACCACCTTCACTACACCTTGGGGAACTTTTTGCTATCAAGTTAGGTCATTCATCCTGAAGAATATCAGTGCCATATATAAAAAATCTATGACGTTTATTCTCTGTGATATGCTCCATGACATTGTTGAATACTATGTGGATGAAATACTAAGTAATTCGCACACTCACGAAGGTCATCCTACTATTTTATGAAAAATATTTGAATGCCTACGAGAATACAAGATGTGGCTTAATCCCAAAAAGTGTGTCTTCTGTGTCACATCTGGAAAGCTTATGGGTTTTATTATATCTTGAAAATCCATTGAATTTTACCCCTCTAAGGTCACTTCTATCACAAAAATTCCTCCTCCAAAAAAATCCCAACTTCGCAATCTTCAAGGAAATAGTAAATCCAATGGAGGTTCATATCATAGTTTGTTGATAAATATCATCAATTTACACATTTTCTTAAGAAGAACACAACGTTCCAATGGACTACAAAGTGTCCGGAAGCCTTTGATATAATCAAGCAATATCTTGTAAATCCACCAGTGTCAGTTCCTGCTACTCGAGGAGAACCTCTTCTTTTATACATCTTGGTGACGTAATTTTCTATAGGAGGTCTCCTAGCTAAACACAATTCTCAGGGGAAAAGAAGAGGTGTCTACTATCTCAGTCACACTTTAATCTCCTATGATATTAACTATAGTCAAATTGAAAAGGCATGTTTATTTTTTTCCTTTTCCTTTCCAAATCTTAGGCACTATCTATTCGATCATAAAAAACTCATAGCCAAAGTTGGTCCACTAAAATATATTTTGTCTAAACCATCTCTCACCAATAAAATGCCTATAAAGGTAGTTTTGTTAAGTAAATTTGACATTGAATATGTGAGTTAGATAACCATCAAGGGACAAGTCATTGCAAACCAACTTATTAAAGTACCGCTACCAAGAACATAACCTTTGAGTATGGAATTTCTTGATGAATTCATTATGACAGTTGAAGAACTGCATGAATGGAAGCTCTATTTTGATGGCTCCTTTACTGCACATAGCTTAGCGACAGGTATGCTCCTCATCACTCAATATGGTGATATCATCCCTAAATATTTTCGCATTGGATTCCTATGTACGAAAAACATTGCGGAGTACAAAGCACTAATCTCAAGCCTTAAACTTGAAATATAGTGGGATATACAACATATAATAGTCTTTGGAGACTCTCAGCTCATCATTAAACAATTTAATGGTGAATACAATGTTAAGGATGATTGATAGTATCAAAATATACTTCAAAAATATTTCTTTTAAGTAGGTATCGCGTATACACAACAAGTCAGCGGATGTCATGGCTACTATTGGCTCTTTATTGGTCATACCAAAGCACAATTAAAAGTATCAATTCTTGGTTAAGAACTTAACCATTCTAGCATATGGTGTAACTGACTCTCCCATAGTTTTTGTGATTTTTTGTTCCACTTCACCTTAGAACCAAGATATCTACACTTATCTCCATGACCATACCATCCCATCTAATATATCTCATAACTAATACAAATCCTTCATTCAATGCACTTCTTGTTACACTATCCTTGGCAACACCCTATATCACAGGGGCTATGATGGAACCATGTTATGTTGCTTAAACTCAGAAGAGGTTATCCTCACTATGAAATAAGTACATGTTGGTATATTTTGGTGCGCATACCAATGGAATGATCCTTGCTACAAAGTTTCTTCGCGTCAAAGACTATTGGCCCATCATTAAAATGTCCAGACTCTTATCAATTTGTTTGCAATTGTCTCCCCTATAAAAATCATAGTAACCTTATTCATACACGTTCACAAGAACTATAACCCATTACTACTCTTTGGCCCTTCTCCCAATGGGAGCTCAATATCATTAATAAAATAAACCCTACGTACTCTGATGGCCACAAACATATTATCACCACCACCAACTATTTCACTGAATGGGTGGAAGCTTTGCCCCTTGCCTATGTCACCAATAAAAATATATATAAATTCATCCTCAATCATATCATATGTCTCTATAACATTCCATCTACCCTCATATTTGATAATGATAAGTCCTTTAAAAATAAAGAAGTCAAGGCCCTCTATAATTAATTCCATATAAAAACTAAGTTTTTTACCCCATACTACCCTCAAGGTAATGGCTAAGAAGAAGCCTCTGAAAAAACTCTTACATGTATCCTCAAAAATATTGTGAATAGTTCTGACAGAAATGGGCATCTACAAATCTATCCTACTCTCTGGGATTATTGTACCTCCATTCACACACCCACAAGGGAAACCTATGTAGACACAACTTTATGGTATGCTTGTTCTCCATCCCATGTCCACTCCCCTTTGTTGTCATCTCGCACATTCATCCCTCCCTTCCTATTAAATCCATATTTCCATCTCAAACCACATTACCCCTCTTATTTACTTTTAACACCTTAATCCCATTTTAATACCCCTATTATTAAATCCCCCTTAATTATCCCTAATCCCATCCAATTATCCATTTATTTTAATCACTCCATCCTCACCTTATTATATTTATTTTTAAACCACCCATTAATTTATCCTATGATACTACCCATAAATTTCCCCCATTTATGACCCCTTGGATTCCCACCACCCATTTAATCCCCCCTTTATGCTTTCACTACCATTTACTAATCCCATGCACCATTAACTTTCCCAAAACAAATACCCATGACCTTTTACTGATTTAAGCCTCTCATTTTCGAGATTTTCATCATCTTCTTCGTCCAAGTGGATAGTCTACCACGGTCGACATCAACCCAATTTATACACCTCTACCCCTCATCTCAAACGGATGAAGAGTTTTTAGATTTCAAGCTACCTTGAGAAATTTTTGTGTTCTTTCCTTCGCTTAGGAGCCATGACCATCTACTTGGTGTTTTTAAAGTCTTTTGCATGCTATATATGGAGGATTTGAAGGCTTGAAGAATTGATATTTTCTTGGAATCCTCCTTTCGGATTTTTCATTTCCTTCTTGGAGGTCAGCTTGGAGTTCAGTCGTCTCATCATCCTTCTCTGATCAGTTTTAGATCCCCCTTTTCCATGCTTTCAGCTCATCAAATTCCAAATCCTGCCTCGGTCACCGTCAACCCAACATAGTCGTCATCAACTTGTTCTATGCTAGCCATGTTTTTTTTCTACATCATCATTTGTCTCTTCTCTTTATCCCCCTATCATTCAAAATACTCTGCTTCAGCTACCTATCTATATAATACCTCGGATCTAGTATCTTAGATCCCAGTCACCGTCAACCTAGCCCGATCACCATCGATCCTATCACCGTCCTGATCAGATCTGCCATCTATTGCACCCTCGACATTCCTCACCTTCCCAATATCAAACTCAACGTCTCAAATCAGGTTCCAGCTTTGCTTCTGCATATCTTCTTCTCAGCTCTATAGTTCCTCCTTATTGTGCAGGTTGTTGAGCTCGCAGAAGAGAGGATCATTTTTTCCCATGTCTTTATTGTCATCTTCATTCATGTCATAAGGTATCCTTAAACCATAGCATCGTTATGAGTTTCTTGATTTCTTGTGTCCTTTCATTAATAGGAGTGGGAAATCTTGTCAAACATTTTGAAATGCCTGGTGGGACACACCCTTTCTTTTTGGTGAGTCCTTTATTTTCTTCATTTCATTTCATATTCCATTTATGTCTTTCCACTAACCCCGCAGCTGAGAGCTTTATTTGCTCATGTGTATGGTGGTTTTCTTTCTTAGATCAATAATGTGTTTGCTAAAATAATAAAATAAAATAAGGAAAAAGTGTTTATTCAGGTATTCTTCATTTTTTCCTTATTTTATGTTTTTGCATCTTCTCTCCCTTCTTTTTCTACTTCCACTCATCGAATATAACATTTGGATTTTGGCGTAAAAATAACACCTTCATACTTGCTTGTTCATATAGTCTAAATAAGGATTAATCTGTCGTATCCACTTCTCCCACAACACATCTGAACACACATGCCAAATTACACATCTTAAACATCTTCTACCAAGTGGAACTATTGGGATTTCATCACCCAATAGAAAAAATGTTGCGGTGTTCTGACCGTGTTATAATTTTTTTAATTATCGGTATATTGGATACGCACCCGATACCCTTATCGTTGTGGTGCGTGAAATGTAGGGGTAGGCCCTATATCAAGCCATGTACTGGCAGTCATCACAAATTTTTGCCTCACATACCTTTAGGTATATCAAGGATGCCATCCTAAACATATTGAACCAACCTTAAATTGGCCATTTCTTAGGTTCCATTTGAATATTTTCTTTTCCTTTTTCACATCTTCTTAAATAAACAAGATAATTAAAACATTGCTTCTTGAATTTCTTGTCTTAGTAACAATCTACAAAGGTTCTTGTTTGTTTCATGCCCATTATTACCTAATATCAAGTAAGAAAAATGGAACAACTTACCTCATCCAACATCCCCACCTCCAACGACATTTCTCAACAAGCATCCACTCTTGCCACCGTTTCTTCTGCTCCTTTGATCACTTCCTCTTTGGCTCCCTGGCCTATCATTTCTATAGATCCTTCTAAGGATCCCTTTATCACACATTGAGACTAATCCTTTAATCTACCATCATTTGGTTCCTTCTAGACCAATTATAACCCCATCTGCTACTTCCTTAGAGACCTTTGGGCCTCCCATTATCCCTCGTAGATGTTTGGAGTTATAGAAAATCCTGGACACTGACCCTATTGCTCTTCACAACTATCTTATTTGTAAGTCTACCCACCTTCCCATTGACGGACCCCTCCTTCAAAAAATCTATGCTTATCACTTCCACCCCAAGTCCACACAAATTTCATCACCTCGCAACCCCATCTTTCATAATCAAGCTAGACCCATTAACCTCCTCTCTGGAGTGCCTTCTGCCATATGTTTCCTAATTAATCCACCTAGCCACCTCACATCCTCACAATACCCTAAAAAAATCAAGGGTTTTATCTTCTTATCCAATGTTTTCCTTTTCTTCATTTGGCACAAAGGCCCAAGCATGGATCCCAAAGACTCGAAAAATGAGACATTGGGCTTAGTTTTAGACCAAGATTCCTCTGGAGTCAAATGCTCAAGTTCTCTATGTGGTATATGATTATGATTGTGGTATTCGATTCTGAATGTACTTAGCACAATTAATTACTTCTACCTAGTATATAGGAGGAAAATCTCTAGAATGCATCATGTTGTTAGCCATTTCCTTCAAAGTTCGGTTCTTCCGTTCTGGTAAGCCATTCTATTATGGAGTATGAGGAACAAAATGCTAGTGAATAATGTCACGAGTAGCCAAAAATTTAGAAAACTCATTGCTGAAGTACTCCCCCCAATTACCAATGTGAAGGTTCTTTATGTAGCTAAAATATTGGTTCTCGACCGAAGCCTTGAAGACTTTGAAGTGTGAAAAAACATCACTTTTGTACTTGAGAAAATAAACCCAAATACGTCTTAAGAAATTATCAATAAAGGTAAGTACATATTTAGCTCCATTAAAAGACAGTGTAGGAAAAACCATTAAGTCACTATGCACAAGTTCAAGTGGTGAAGAAGCTCTCTTGGACAAATTCTTAGGGAATGGATCTTGGTGTTGTTTCCCTAATGCACATCTAGAGAAAACTCCCTCAAAAAAATAAACCACACAATGATTGCTCAACTCCTTTAAATATATGTAATTGAGATGACCAAATATCTCGTGTCAAAGTTTAGTCTCCGAATCTACTTGAGAAACCAATCATGTCCCTGTAAAGGAATTGTCATCAAAACCCTCAAAGTGGTATAGTCTAGAACCATGATTAACAATACCTCGAGCAACAAGTGAATGAGGCTCCAACAAAGTTTGTACTTTTACCCCATGTGGTGTAAAAGTCATTATTTTTCCTTTACCAAAATAACAAATTTGATATATGGAAAGAAAAATTGCGATGATATTATAAACATACAGTGCATCTTGGATATTACCACCATCAAAGTGTATGTCGCCTTTTCCCTTAACATAAATAAAGGAATAATCACTAACCTCAATTTTGGAAGTAGAACTCAAACCTAGAGATACATAAGACCCCTTGGAAGAAGTCATGTGATAAGAAGCACCAAAATCTATAACCCAATTATCTGCAAGTGGTGATGGAGATCTCCCAACAACATTAAGTGTTTTTCCATGCCGATTAGAAGGAGGTGGAGTAGAGATAGAGATTTTGTGTTTCTTGATTGTATCCTCTAAGGCTTGCATTCGCTTGTAACACCTATGTTCTTCATGACCAATACCCCCACATAAAGAGCATGAAAAATTAGACTTATTCTTGGATTTAGAAGACTCCTTAGGTTTAGAGTTGTTTTCTTTAGGTTTATGAGTATTTGGAGATGGAGAAGGCGTGAACTTGGATTTACCTTTTGGTTTTCCCTTACCCTTAGGATTAGATGCTACTAATGTCTTTTGAGAAGTGGAAGATTCAAGGTTAGACAATTTAGATTCTTCCCTAGTAAGTCTTTCACAAAATGTTTCTAAGCTAGGCATTTAGAATGTGTCACCTAAGGCATCCATGCTAGAAAAAAAGGTAGAAGGAAAGATTTAGAATGGACCTCTCAACTTGGATAAAATTAAGTAATCACACTCTTCATCTTTCTTATCTCTTCAACTCCCCTTCAATTGTGTCAACAAATTCTTGAGCTTAGTAAGATAGTCTATAATTAATGGAAAATCTTCATGATTAAGAGAAGTGATCTCAATTTCAAGTTGCATAGCTCTCATGTGACACGCCTTACCGAATAAACCCTCCATTTTCTCCTATATTTTGAAAGGAGAGTCACATTTTTCTAAATGAAACAAAATACTATCACTTACATAAGTTCCTATCAAACACATACACTTATCAAATTTGCATTCGTACTGAAACTTCTCATATTCTCTACTGAGCACTAGTTTCTCTAAAGAAGTTAAAGCACATACTCCTTTCCATTTAATTATTGTTTCCATTTTTTATTTCCATGTGTGGCAATTATGTGTTTTTAATGACTCAACTTGATCTAGTGTAAAAGTAGATAAAAACTTTATTCTCAAAAATAACCAAAAAATGCAAGAAATAATAATTGTATGCGTGTTAGAATATGGCACCTTATAATTTTAGTAAATTTCTAAAAATAAACAGTTCCAATGGAAAATCACAAAAAACAAGGAATTTTACAAAAAACGACACTCAAATCCAAGTTACCGATTAAAAGATACAAGTTTTTCAAGTTTATGCTCTACTATTTATTTTATTTTGCTTTATAAAAAAATATGTTTTTGCCTTCACCACACAAATAAAATCAAAAGGGGCTACAATTAAACACCTACTAGTAAGAATCACAATCTTAAGCCCTCATATGACCAAGGGCTAAGTATTTGAATCGTCGACACCACCCTTCCTTTTGATTGAGTGATAACATGGACCTGGTGAGAGGGATGGTAACCATCACAACCTCGAGGAAGATTGGCATTGTTATTGACATGACCTTGGGTAGATAAAACATCCATAAGATGAGGCCTACGAGGGATTTTGGATTGATTATCGATTGCAAACTTAGCCAACCATGATATAGCCATAAAGGATAATGCAAGACCTGCTTCCAATATGCTAAACAACATACATAATAGAGCCAAATGAGATGCTTTAAGGTAGGAAACCCTACCAAGGGTTTGACAACAAAACGAAAATGTTTGGTCTAAATGAAGATAGAGGCCTTCGGAAGAATGTTTTCGGCAAAGTTTAATCAATGGTGGATTCACCAAATGATTTACCCTAATTTGGAGAATGAAACCCTAAGTTTAGATTTTATTAACTAATTAGGATATCAATCTAGGAGCAATGCATACTCAAATTATTAAATCCACATTTAACATTCAAATTTGAGTATGTAGTAAAGGGATTGAGAGATTTGATTTAATTAGGGCACATGCTAAATATATAAATTGACAAGAGGATAAGTGCACTTAGCTTTTTGCAGTATTCTTGGTTGATTTGGTTGTGAAACTAGAATAATAGACTAAAAATCTCTTGCATTTGTCTTGTCTCCGAAATTGGGGTTCAAATTACCCTCTACCCAAGATAGCAAAGTAGGACAATAACAACCAACAATACTTATCTACAGTTGCACATACTTGCCTAGTTGTTTTTTGTACTTTTGTTCTAGTTTGTGTCACTTAGTCTCAGTTTGTTATGCCCTTTTTCACTTTTGATTACTCTGGATTCACACAAAATGCTCATGTAACAACAAAACCTAATTCACTTGTACAAGCACTCAAATTGACATTAGAGGGGAAGAATAGAGTTGAGGGCTTTTTTAGTTGAAGCACCTATATGTTGCCTATGTTGCCCTGCATGGAATGTAAACCTAATGTAGTTCTCCCACCTAGATAGAAGTGAAATTGTAATCCCTTTGAATATTATGTACGTAATTAAGAATTGTCCCTTGATACTAAGTAATGCTTGTTTTGACTTTGTTTGGAATGCTCTTGACTTTGATTGGAATTCTCTCGACTCGACTTGGAATGATCTTGGTTTGATTTAGAGTGCTTCAAACTTGTATAGACATTGCACCTAATATAAGATCCTATAACATGGACGAAATGACAACTTTTCTTGCTTTTGGAGAGATAGACCAAGTGTTGTTTGGTGATTTCTAAGTAGTAACCTTGTGAGAAAATGAGTGGTGTTCGATATGTATTTATATGACTCCAAGGGCAATATTTTGTAATAAGGTCGATCTGGGAAAAAATGAGCAACTCATAATAAGACGCCCATTTGAAATTCTAATTGTTATAGGGCCTTGGACAGGATCAACTAGTTGATCATCTCCATACTAGATGGTTTTGTCTAGTGGGGCAGCAAACTCGATTTTTTGGAAAGGACTCTGTGAGATATAGTGTCTTTTTATTGATACAGATGGTCTTGTAAGTGTTTGAACAATAAAGTTAGGGATTGCAAGCCTTGAGATAATGTAAAATAGTATGTTCGAGCTATGTTTATATGCACAAGTCATATATAAAAAAATATAAACCAAAACTAACATTATCAAATACCAAATGCCAAATATAAATATCTACTAAAAAAAACCATATATATATATATATATATATATATATATATATATATATATATATATATAACCATTTCCGGACAACTTAGCATGTGAAAGAATAAAAAATCATCACTTATGATTTTTTTTATCACAAAACCTGATATTTTTCAATAGCATATATAATATCATCAATGAATAATGCTAAAACATAATCATTTAAAAAAATGTTTATTATAATCTTCAACATTACAATTGATTTAATTTTTTCTAATTTTTACCTTGTAAGCTCTAAAATGCATGTTTGTTCCTAGTTCAATTAGAATAAATTTATTTGTTTTTTTTAAATTGGAACACATCATGTATTAATTTGAAATATAGATGGTTACAATAAAAAGGTGACCTGGAAAGAGTCAAGGGCCCATTTCCATGTTGGTACAAACCAGCTCAACACAACTTGAAAAGGTTGAAAACCAATCTGGTGTCCCTGAGATTTCACCCTGAAATCTGGGACTACCCCTTTTTAAAAAATCCGTTCTTTTCAAAGTAACGGGTTGTTTTGTATTTGTTTTGCCTACAGTTGTTTGCATTACTCTAAGGTATCCCCAGATAATCATAAAAGCCAAATTCGACAATTACCCACATGTTAGAACTCACCCCATCCCTTCGCCAGGGTTTTTTCTGAGAGAATTTTATTTATTTATTTATTAAATAAATAAAGTTCTGTTTAAAAATAAATTGTGGTGCAATTGAACGCTACTGAGGATTTTCATGCCAATATTGCTTCCGCTTCTCAATGGAGTGTTCGTCAGGGAAGAGTTTTTACTAACGAGCTAATTGGAAGGTTATTTTCAAAGCAATTGTCAGCAACTTCCGGTGGGATTTTTCGTTTTTATTTCTTCTATGTTTTGTTTTTCTCTGTTTTTCTATCCGGTAATTCCCATAGCCTATTCATTATTCTTGCCAGACCATTTCTTGGGCCTAGGGTTTTGAAAAGTTATCCAGTGTTTTTAATTGCTAACTAATCTGTCTAAATGTGATCAGAGCTCAGGATTCCTTCAGGGGATTGCAAAAGGTTGCTTGGTCCAAAAAGGTGCAATAATAGATTTTATGAAAATAAGAAAAATATTGCCACCAATGTGTAGAACTCGATAAAATATGCACTTTTAGAAAAAAAAAACTGACACCTAAAACAGAGCCACGGAGTGAAAGTTATGGCACTTGCAAGATTTTGTTGCTAGATCTTCCCAGACCCTTTCCAAAAATGACAAATTTTATTCTTTCCTTGTGTTTTATTCACCAAAAATCCAATTAGGCTAAAATTCTACCTGTCTGTTACTTATGTTTTCCCTCAAAAGCAACTTAAGTGAAACGCGAAAAAATATACCCCAACAGGGAAGGTAAAATTTTACCTGTCTGTTGCTTATGTTTTTCCCTCAAAAGTGACTTAAGTGGGGAAGTATACCCCAGCAGGCAAGGTAAAATTTTACCTGCCTGCTGCTTATGTTTTTCCCTCAAAAGTAACTTAAGTGAAAAGCATAGAATTGGACCCTAGCAAGCAGGGTAAAAATTTACCTGCCTGCCCCTCAAGTTTCTCCCTTGGCTTATAGCCAAAAAGTGTGACCCATCCTTGTATTATTCAATGCCTGAAAGCTGGCTTCTTTTAATTGTCGGGAAGCATCCAGTTTTGATGCCTAGGGTTGGAAAGACTTCCTTTTTATTATTCTAGCTATCTGCATGTTGATGTGAGTGCACAGGTGAATAAAATAATATTTTTTAGCTTGCTTGGCATGCAAACAAAGTCTAAAAATTGAGGGCAGTAAGGTTTATAATCAAATCTTGGTGAAGAAATTAGGCATTCATGCCATGGATTCCATGCTTGTCTAAATTATTTGCAGGAATACTTCATTTATGCCCATATTGGTGAAGAAAACAGAAATCAATGTCTGATACATTGAATATATCTTCAGAATCAGAGGAAGAAATAGATCCAACGCTCATAATTGCAAAGGCTTCTGCAAAAATTTATTCTCTTGTTTCTAACACAACCCATGTAGAAGTCACTGCATGAAAAATTCCTTTCAGGGTCTTGTGCATGGCTCCTAATCTTTCAGTTGAAGCCTTCATTGAATTTACTTGTATTTTCCTTCACCCGGAGTGCTTTCCAAAATTTAAAATTACTCATATGTAATTAAAAATAAAAGGTGATGAGGTTTGTCTGAATTGTTTACGACAAACATCTTATTAGTGCACGTACTAGAGAAAAATTGCTTGTGCTATAGAAGAACTGCAAAAGCTTCAAGGATAAGAGGGAAGACAGGTCAAAGGCAGCACCCGTGATTAAATCACAGTCAGCTGCTTCCAGATCCAGTTTGGTGAGAATCAAATGAAGATTTTCAACAACATATGGAAGAAAAAGGCATATCAAATTCAAGGCAAAGATATCATTCAGATCATTCATTGCTAAAATAGATGAAGCAGAAGTACAATGCATATTGGATCAACATGCAGAGTTTGGAGGAAGGACAAAACTGAGAGTGTTGCAACTGGAATAATTTTTCTTCTTTCTCTTATTTTCTCCAGACAAAGCAATTGAGCAATCAATTAAAATTGTAAAACTTAGGTAATTGGCTATAAAAGTCGTTGCTTCAAGTTACTGGAAGAAGTCAATTACTTGGAAATAGGTGGCAGACATGCAAAATAGAAGATTAGGAAGTATTTTCAGTTATAAATCATGCATGTCATGTAAAGAGGAATTATAGAAGGAAGATTGTCAGTTGCTTCCCTTTTTCATAGCTTCCACATGTGGCAATTCATTGAAACTTCATATTTGTAATTGCCCTCTATACACTATAAATAGAGGAAGAATCTACGAGTTAAAGGTGATCATCACAATAATCATAATCACAATTTGTTAATCAACATTCTTGAGTTCCAGACATTGTGTTGCATCCCTAGATGTTATCTTTGTGAAAGTTGGGGAATTGAATAAAGACATATTTCTGGAGAACTTTGTGTCCATGGTGCATTTTTCTTTTTTTCTTCTAACTTCTGTGTGGATCTTTAGATAAACTTTGTGTTATCTGAGATTTAGATTTGAAGTTTTTATTTTGCTTTACTTCTGAATATTGTGAGATCTACTTGTTTATTTAATCTATGTGTATGAGACCAACTCTGTAAACTATTGGTTGAATTACATATCTTCCTTTCTTCTTTCCCAAATTGCTATTATTTCCCCCTTCTGAAAATACTTCACAAACAACTGCTTACTTGCTACAGAATTGCTTAGCTATGGTTCATGAGATTTGTAATAAAAGTAAAACCCCTTGAAAATAGTTATTATGATTCATACTTACTAGATTGATTAACATGTCTTACACGAGAGCCTCACCGTTAAATAAGGGAGATTTAGCTCATGATTGCCTAGGTTTTTAGTTGTGTAGAAAATCTAGCCAACACAATCCCTCTAAACAAAACAATACTAATAGGATAGGTTCAACAAGCTCAAACAACAATCCCTAAAGAACCCTTGACTAACTGAGAAATTATTCTAGCAAGGCTGTTAACTTACTCTTATATAGAGACGAACAACCCTA
Organism: Taxus chinensis; assembly: GCA_019776745.2. NCBI lineage: Eukaryota > Viridiplantae > Streptophyta > Pinopsida > Cupressales > Taxaceae > Taxus > Taxus chinensis. Next base: position 867,709,035 of record CM034151.1, on the reverse strand, counting down.
GCATGTGAAAACTAAGTAGGTTTTCAAAACCCGAATTCACATGTGACTTAATGTCATATGATTTCTAGAGTTTTTAAGGTGTGTGATGTCTACCAATATGATGCCATAGTATTCATTCTTATTGTCAAAGAGAACACTGAACCACTTGTACACAATGGATACCATATAAACCCCAACCAAGTAAAACCCTCACCATAGATCCAGAATTCTTCGACAACAGGGCCTATACTGACATGATGAGTGACATTAGCATACCCAGATACCCTAAAGCAGGGATAAAGGAATACCTGTAATTCTCACAAACCTATAATGAGATAGTGATGAACCTCTTGCTGCAGAAAAGATTAAGACAACACAATATAGTCAAAATATGCCTGCAAAAATAGAATGGCTAATAAATCTAGTAGCTGTGCATTCAAATATTATATTTGCATTACAATCATCATTGAAACTACTTCTAGGGACCAATCTCATTTTTGAAATAAAAATACAGGCTCAGAATTTTTGGATTGTTGTATACTAGTATGGATGCATTGCCATTTATACTGGTGTGGATCTGCACTCAAGCTAACTATTGCTTCCCTTTCACATGTGGGAGTAAATTAGTAGTTTTAATAACTCAAGGGACAACATACAAATCAGAGCACAGTACAACCTGGTCCATAGCCTTTATTGTCATGATAAAAAATTATTTTAAGGGAACCGAGCAAGTCTATGAAGAACATGCAGTTCTAACATTCTAACATCTTGTGACATCAGAAACCATGTTAATCTAGATAAGATACTCTGAATCAATGTGCCATTATAATTTCTAAAATAGTAACTATAGATAAATGGTCCTATAATCAAGATCATAATCTAATGATTCAATAAACATCAATTTATGAAAGTAAAATACAAGCAATTAGGTTTAGCATCTATTAAGAAGTTTCCATTCTTCCAAGCTTACAGATTTGGGACATAGCAGTTTGAACATTGGGTCCAATGAGTTATTTCCATGCAGTGTATGTAGAAGCATTAACTCTGTAAATTCTAAGAGCCTAAAATTGAGTGATGGGAAAGTTCACTCTATGAATTTTCCTTAGGGAAGCTAATTCTATCCTTTGTTGACACCCTACGTTAGATTGCTACCTGGGATGTTGGTGTTCAAAACTTATAAGTCCTGTCCCACTTGGTGGTAATAAATACCTTCAAAAGGGTTTGCTAACTAGTAAAATACCTTTGTCTATTCGACAAAATATTTTGAAAACTTAGACAAAATTCAAGTAACATTATGTATGCACTAACCCTTGGTATACTTTAATTGGCATCCTAAAAATCACTGTGTTTGGTTTGCATCTAGTTTTAGAACATGGGACATATTTTTTTGGTGGAACAAACAAAGCCTGCGAAAAATATGGGACACAATTATATGCCAGTTGTAATCCTGCTTATAATATAACTAAAAAAATATAATGGCCTGCTTGTAATAGGTATCAATACAATCAGCCACATTAATGCATTATGCAAATGTCTGATAAATGAGCTAAGCTACTAATTCATTAAATACATAAATGGAGAGATAAAATTAGTTGTCCTTAGGATAGGTCAAAGATGAATCTAGATCCTTCAAGATGGTTATCACCAACCATGATGATTTGAAAGCCTGAAGATTCTACAATGACACAGTTTTGGAACTAAATATATCTCCTTGATGAGGCATGGGTGAGACCGTACATAATTTTGTATGGTTTTGACTTGGAATGTATTATGCAGTGCAGCATATTTAGCATTGACCTAGATAGTACAGCAAAGGATATTAAGATCTGATCTTTGAGAATCATACATGTAATTCTTGATATAAATGTCAAATCCAATAAGTTAGATTGCACAATTATCTACCTGAAAAATAATACATATGTTTCCATATCGCATAATAACATAAACAAAAATATCTTTTGACTTTTAAAGCTCATTATAGATCAGACTTTCCAATTCATGGATTTGGTTTTTTATTGTATGGTAAATCTAAACTTGTCAATGGTTTAGGAATTTGTTAGTATAATGAACTATATCATGAAGGCCAGATCCCTGACTCTTTCCCGAGAAAGTTGAGCAGACATATTAGACAAATTTTGTGAAGGGTGCATTTCTACCAAACACACAATCAATTACGATAAAAGCATAATTACATCCACAGTGGGTTCAAACTTAGAAAATTCAGAATGGTATAACACATTCTCCCATTCGAAGAAGTATTGGAAGCAATACCAGCTTATATGTTAGAACACATACCTGCTAAACATTCAAGCTGAGGCCAGGTAAATCCCTTCTCATGGATATTATCTATAATTAAAATATCCCCTATTTTTTGCATGTACCATTGGCAATTACCTATTTTTCCATTATAAATTTATTTACCCACCCTAATATATCATCGTTTCCCACTCAGATTTTTGTAATTCTTAATGAACCTTTTCTCTAGAAAGAGAGTTTGAAGCCATTAAAAACCTATTACCACTTACCGTATATGTTCCTAGCTTTGAATCATTTATCAATCAATTAAGATGGTGAAATAACTATCATTTGTGTTGATCATATTCAACTAATTTTCGTACCATCTTATTATTGGGCTTACTCAAGAATCTCTTAAGACTTCCCTAGTCAATACGAGATTATAATTTACATTGAAAATCATACCCAATCCTAGTATTTCAAAATGCGCAAAGGCTTATTATTTCATTAAGTCAAAGAATCTCCTAAAATAAAGCATTTACAGATTAGAACAATGAAGAGATGATATAATTTAATGAATAGGGTGGACCATGCAACCATAAGCTTTTCCCCCATCACTCTTAAGGTATTTAGTTTTAGAAACTAAGATCCACAATGTTTTAATTTTATAACTAAAAAACCAGCCTCTCCTCTGTATCCATGCCTCTAATTCTCCACTTCCATCAAGACTTAATTGCAAAATGGGCTCAATGGAAAGCACTTGCCAGATTGTCCCAGTCTATACTTTTTCAATGTGATATGTCGAACGGTATATGTTATTAGATTTAGATGGATAGTTATTAATTTTGTAGTTGCTGTTGATAAGGGGTGTGCTTGACAATTTTGTTTTTGTACTAAAGCCAAAACAAATGTTGCAAAGTATCAGTATATCAAGGGAATGTTAAATAACCTAGTTAGTTGTGTAAATGCATCGAATCAGGACAATAGCCAAGCGAAGAGATGGGAAGTTGATGCTAACACTCACTTTCACGAATGTAGTGAAAAGTGAAGTGTTGACGTCAAAGTACGATTGACCAAGAACGACTAGAGTGCTTTAACATATTAGCTCTCCATTGTTTATGACCAAAGAAAGACACGGACTATTGCCAAGACCTGTACATACTACAAACAATCATAACCTAGAAAGTAACACCTGCAGGTGTAGTAACCAAAAAACACCACAGGAAGAAAGGTATTGCACAACAGGCAACACTGAGAAACCAGAAGACAATACATGAAAACTCTAGACTGGCCTACCAGTACTGAGATTTGTTACAACAATGAAATCATCATGTTGTGTGTAAAGAACATCCAATGTCCACTATAGGATCAGAGACAGGTGGCACATTTGAAACTTACCTAGATATCCTAGTTCAATGATATTGGTTCACGCAATCTAAATTTGTACAATCGTACGAGTGCTTTATTTAGGATCCAAGTTTGCCTGAGGAAACAATGAGATTACTTATTATTCATATTTTCAATAAAAACTACAGATTGGTGAGATTTCAAAATTACAACACCTTGTATATATAAAAGTATTTGTTAAAGTTGTACGAGAAGCACATTGATATTTCCATCAACATTTCATGGGTAGAAATCTCCATGAGATAACTAGCGCTAATGAGATCTTCAATGAGACTATAAACTCTAAATTCCATGCATATTAAAAAGGAAAGTTTTATTTGATATATGATGTGGGGAGCATCACTAAGCATGGCAGTAGCACAACAAAGCTCTGTAAAACATTCAGCGCATATGCTCATATCAGAAGTAGAAACATTAAAAAAAAAAAAAAAAAATTCAGATGGATAAATTTGTAATTGCAAATAAGTTATCAGTACTCTTAGATAACCATTGAAATTATTGCAAAGCCTACAAACCAAGTTATTACAAATAAATCCATGTCTGCAACAATGCTACCATTATTTCCCACTTATCTATTCAAGCTATCTAAAGCAGAGGGCCTGTTGCAGAAGAGAGGCCAAATTTTAAGAAAATCATGATAATGAATCTCAAACATTACCTTTAGGGAAGCCATATGGAGGCCAATTGAATAAACACCTGCTTGCAGTAGTTTTGAACTTTTACGTCACCAATAATCTCCACAGGAGCACACACCATTCTTGAAATGATGAAAGCGGTTGGTGTCCCTCACAATAATTTCTCGCATGGCAATGTTTGATATGAACTTGAAGGCGGTGTGACAATCTCCACACATACGAAGGTTCTTCTTGATTCGGATTGTTACCTCAATAGGTATAATGAGAAGCCCAAAAGCAAGAGCCAATTTCTCACTGTGGTAGCCAAGGAGGTGTTCCTTCTGTTGCTCTTCTACATCATGTAGCGAAAAGTTAGTTTTAGGTACATAGCCAGATTCTTTCATCTGCTGAATCAATCTCTCTAACTTAGAATATATTTCCTCTGTTAGTGGGTGTGATCTATCTCCAACAACAAATACATGCACCTTACTTTTGGCCTCAATCCAACTAAGTCCTATGTCTTTCTTTGCCCCACTGTCTTTCATCAGTTTCCACACCTTTTCTACGTCATCCCACCTACCAGCTGCAGCATAGGTATTTGACAGAAGCACGTGATTTCCAGCATTTTTTGGTTCCAACTCAAAAAGACGTTCAGCTGCACGTCCTGCTAGCTCCATATTGTCATGAATTCTACAAGCTCCTAGTATAGACCCCCAAATAGCAGCATTGGGTTCAAATGGCATCTTGTTGATCAAATCCTCTGCCTCCTGAAGGCATCCACCACGACCAAGCAGGTCAGCCATGCAGGCATAGTGTCTTATATTTGGTGTGATGCCATAATCTTGCATCATGGAATCAAAGTAATGTTGGCCTTCATTCATCAGGCCCGCATGACTGCACGCAGATAAAACACAAACAAATGTGATTTCATCTGGCTTCATTCCTGCCTGCTGCATCTGCTCAAATATCTGAAGTGTCTCGTTACCTCGGCCATGATGAGCAAATCCTGCAAATAAGGGAAGTTTTAGGGGTTAAGATTCACCTATTTATTACTTTCTTTTAAAACATAATCAAAATATGTTGGACAAAAAAAATTGAAGATTTTCCTCTATTTGTATTAACAAATTTGATAGTATAAAATCACAAGGAAATTGACAATTAACATTTGATACAGAAAAATAAATATGCAGAACTCCTTAAACTTTACCTACCTTTAATCATTGCATTCCATGCTGCCACATTTCGCTCGGGCATTCTATCGAACACTGTGTATGCATCCTTTATGCTTCCACATTTGGCATACATGTCAACAAGTGCAGTGCCCACATAGACATGAGACTGGAACCCACTTTTGGTTGCCACAGAATGAACCTGAACACCTTCTTGGAGATCTGCGAGGCTCGCACATGCTCTCAGAGCACTGGAAAGAGTAAACTGATTTTGGTTCATGTCAACGCGCTGCACTTGCCTGAAAATATCCAATGCCTCTTCATCCTCACTATTGGCGGCATAGCCAGCAATCATTGCATTCCATGACACAAGATCCCGTTCAGGCATTTTATCAAACACTTTCCGTGCGTCCTCAGTGCTACCACATTTAGCATACATGTCCACAAGAGAACTCTCCACAAAAACATTGAACTCAACAAGAATCTTAACGATCAAAGTATGAATTTGCCTTCCTTCTCTCAAAGCTGCAGCTAAGGCACACGCTTGGATTGCGCTTGTAAAAGTGAACATGTCCTGCCTTACACCTTCTTGTTGCATTTTCCAAAATACGTCGATTGCTTCTATACCATTACCGCTCTGTGCATACGCTGCAATAATGGTATTCCATGTGACGAGATTTCGTTCAGGCATTTGGTCAAACAGTTGGCGTGAATCCTTCAGACTGCAACATTTGGCATACATATTGATGAGATTGTTTCCCACAAGAACGTCATTTGAAATTCCAGTTTTAATGATGTGGGCATGGATGTTTTTTCCGCTTGCCATAGATTTTTTCTTGATACAGTCCTGCAAGAAATCCAATGTGTCCCATGATCCATTGTTCAGATACTTGATATTCGTTGCTAGAGTATGGAGTTTCTTCATTTATTATGCTCGTGGATTTCATGCTGAATATAATCTAATGGAGTATGTGCGAACCATTAGCAATCTACAAATCTGGCTATTCTATGAGATGGTTTGGGCATAATTGAGCATATTCAGACAGCCATGGAATAATATAAGGTAACAACATAATGGATGGTGTAAAAGTTTGAAATTTTATTATTAGTATTATTTTACTAACAATCGGAACCGAATGTATATGTTATTTGATTTAGAGGGATAGTTATTTATTTTGTAGTTGATGTTGATAAGGGGTGTGATTGATTTTGTAAGTGTAGAAATATAGATGAAGCATTATATTTAAAGGTTCTCTTTCTACATTTCAAATTGGTTACATATTTGTACATATATACTTGCAAATCTTATATCATGAGTGGTAGCGTTTTGCACACTATTTTATTTGTATTAAACACGAATACATGAGAATTTCCATACATTTGCAGATTTTATATCACGAGTGGTATCCTTTTGTGGCCAATTTTATTTACACTAAACATGAATACATTTGATACCCCCAAGTTGATATAACTAACATGGTTAGACATGACTTCATATTGTATAGATTATCAAACAACAAATCAAAAAACAATATCCTATTAGAATTTATTTACAAAGCATTTGCTTGAGAACAGTGCAACATTTCAAAGGACTCTTCTCATAGTTGTCATGATAGGCATTTATATGGTACTTGGGGATGGAGCATTGACTCCTGCAATTTCAGGTATATTAACTCTCACAAAAATTTCTTGCATTGGAATTCTTTCCTCAATTGTTGCTTCTTCTTAATTGCTCAAATTTTTCTCAGTGTATGAATTGATGAATTTATTTTGAAAGTTCTTGTATTTTCATTATACAATGCTGTCAGCTGTGCAAGGAATTCATACTAACAGAAATCTAAGCCAAAGTATGATCCATAACCATGGCCCATCCAAAGCTTTGTACATTATATCATTTTTTTGCATTTTGAATTGTTTTAAGGGTTAGACCTCATATTTGAGATTTTTAAATGAAGTGACTCATCTATATTTCTACACTTACAACTATAATTTGCATGGTCCTTTCTCGGAATTTTAAATTTCTAGGTATTTGTGTGCAAATGAAGACATTAAAAATGTGTTGTTGTTAGTTAACATAAAGAAACATGCAACAATAAAAAGGAAAAATCGAACATGTATGCTGAAACATGTAATTTTGTAATTGTAGATATATAAACGAACCGCTTCATTTAAAGGTTTCATCTCTTCATTTCAAAGTTATTACAAATTCGTACATATACATTTACAAATCTCATATCATGAGTGGTATCGTTTTGCGGACTATTTTATTTGAACTTAACATGAGAAGAATTATATCATGAATGGTATCCTTTTGAGGGTAATTTTATTTCCGGTAAACATAAGTATATTTGATACCCTTTGAACGGAAATGGCGTCTAGGATAGAAGAAGTGTTGAGTAAAGTAGTAGTGAAGGTGTTATCAAAGCAAAGTGTAGTATTTATGAAGGGTTGAGTGATAGTAGTCTTGCTTCCTCCTTTCTTCTTGCTCCAAGTGTTGCTACGTGCGCCATTTTTGAGTACCTTTCGAATGAAAAAGGAGGTGAAATGTGTAGATTTGCAAGCAAGGAAACTCTGGAGAAAGCTGTGAATGTCAGACCCTGCATTTCATTGGTTCCAATGTTGACAATTGCTTTATGCATAGTAAGTCCTTGGGACTTGTGAATAGTTAATGCCCAAGCCATTTTCAGCGACAATTGTCTTCGATTCCCTCTCAAAATATGGCGTATCAGAATATGTAATGGGTTGGAGGGATCCCAACATGGGTCGTTTTATTTATCAAATTTTACAACAACAAATAAAGGTAATGTTGGTGGTGGCATTGATGCGCCGTAAACAATGTTGGTGATTGTTCCTATAGCACCATTTATGAGGCCTACCTCAGCCCATAAATTTGCCTTCAACATCTGAAGGTTGTGGGAGTCCACGAGGTCATTTTTTGCAAACAAATGTGGTGTGTCCTTAAACTTTTTGAGCTCTTGTTGAGTTAGGTATGTGTCTGTGGGAGACATTAGGAGTTCCTAGTCCTCAATTAGAGGGGTTGAATCTCACATGTTGAGCAGTAAATTTCGGAATGAAACTTGTGCATCGGTCGTTCTTTGTTGGCGAAATATAGTTTGCAATGTAATGGAAGAATGAAATCCCTTCCAAAGGGTGGCTCAATAGGATTTACTTGCATAAAGAGGATTGTCCATAACCAGTGGTAATTGCCCGAGGTCGCCGAGGAGGATGACTGATCTGTTTCCAAATTTAGATGTTTTTTAGTGTGGGAAAGCCTTGCATAGCCTACTGTCAATTTTGCATAGCGACTTTGGTTTGATGAAACTCATTTCATCGATAAGAACATATTTTATATGTTTTAGCGACTCTTGAAAAGACGATAATGCTCGGCCTTCAAGGGGTTTTAATTCTTTGATTGGAATACGGAGGGTTGCATGGATTGTTGGTGCGAAGATGTTGAATGTTGAAAAACCAGTAGGGGCGAACAAAAGGAGAGGTGAGGGAGATGTGGTCAATGTTGTTGTAAATGAATTCTGGATTTTATTTATTATAAATGATTTTCCTATGACAGTTGTTCCTTGAATTATCAATCTTAATGGAGGTACAAGTGTTTTTTTGTTGAATGGTGCAATATGGTATCAAGAGCTAGTTGTTGTTATGAAGACAAAGGTAGTGTGGTAGATGGTGGTGTGGCCTACATGTTGGTGTTATTTGTGTCTGCATTTTCTCTCTCAATGAATGATGAACTAGTTATTTGCAAATCATGTGGAACGCCATGTATGTTCCAATTATTGTGTATGTCAAAATATTGTTTCCCCAACATTTCAAGACTGTCAAGACCCATTTTGTTTCCCGGATGAAGTTATGCGAAGACCTGCCATTCTTGCAATGGTTCATGTTGAATACTACATTTGGCCTCAAATTCAGAACTAACATATGTTTCAAGTCTTGTGTTTGTGGTAGTGTGTAAAACATGCCATGGTCTGTAGTTGTGTTTGAACATGTCCCAAGTGTCGTTGATGTCATGTGGGCTTGAGCCAAATTCGGAGGCAATATTTCTGAAAGACTTGTATAAAAGGATTTCTAACCAACAGAAAAGGTCATATGACATTGAATCCTGAGTTGGGACATCCAAAAATCTCAGGTGGACCCGAACAATTGCTTTAGTCGACCACAGTTTCCATTTATCTCCTTTACGGTTCCTATTGTAGCTCTAATCTCGAGCAACCTGAATAAGTGGTAGGTGTTCCATGGTTGTAGGGTGAACTCTATATGCATCCAAGAAAGTGGTTGTTTCTTGTACATTGGCATCACTTTCAATGACGCATCTAAATATTTTTTTGCCAACATTTAATGATACAAACAAATGACTGCACATAACAAGTGGCAATTTTTGCAGCATGTGGCATGTTTCATGTGTGCTTATGTCATGTTCAACAATGCTCTCTGTGAGCATTTTTCGAATCGTAATGTGTGCTGGTGAATCCGTGTTAGCATCTCTTGAAAATATGGATAGCATTTGGTGATAGATTTTTGAACATTACTCTGCTTTTGAAGCATATTTTGTAATATACTTCAGAACTACATAACAGGAAAGTAATAATTGGCAATCGACATTTTCTCTCCATATGGATATCATAGTTTGATTTTGTATGTTCAGTCTATCATCATTTCTTAAAGGGAGGTACTTAATTTTCCCATCACTTTCAATGAACAGGGATGAACTAGGTTACGTGGCCCATGTTGCGTTGTACTTGCACTCCAGTTGTGATTGCTTTCGACGCATGCATGTCTGTTCTGAACATTTTGTGTGGCGCTGAACACGATTAAGTAGTTCTTCAAGGTATACATGTGGGGAGGAGGATAGTATTTGTGTTGTATCTAGCAAACAAGGGTTGTCTAGCAGTGACATGTGAACAAAATTCAAGTGGTTGCAAGCCAGACGGGGGTTCCAAGTAGACACGAACTTATCAAAGTATTGTTTTGTTTCCTCAATAACAATTGTATCCTCCCATTCCATAGCATCAACTTTAGGTGCATTCTCGAGCCATAATAAACCGTGGATGTGTGTGGAGCCTCTATGTTTTCATTCATACCTGCGAGACAAGAGACCATAAACATTAGCTATGTAGTCTGGAAAAACTTATTAAATAATAGCTTTTATTACATGTACTAATAGTCTACTACTCCAAGATCCTTCTGCAATATTTATTCACGAAATATTGTGAATCTGTGACGCAGGTATATTGATACTCGATGAGGGTTTGAGACAATGTTAAGTGTTCTCCAATTTTGTGTGGCTCGAGGATCAGTAGGGCATTCACCATACATAATACTGTGGAGATCTGGCCAGTTAGTGTCTGCAGCACTTAGAGTGAAGAATAAGGTTGGTGTCCCCAATTGTTCCACCATATCTGAAATTTCGCTCCTATTTTTTTCCCAGAATGAACATGTCCCTCGAAGGCTTGATCTAAACTGCATTAAACTGTCTGGGAGGTTATCTTTGGGGCATTCCAATAGTTGTCTTCGTAGATCTCCAATTGTTGTAGGGATTCTTGATTCAATGTTTTGTTTCATGAAAACTGTAGTTGTGGACTAGATTTTGTGCCGCATTATGATGTTTAGAAGGAAGTCGTGAAATCGTGGGTATGAACTGAAGTGACCATCATGGTAGCACATCAAATGAAGAGCATATTCATTCATTGGAACTTCTTTTATACGTGGTTGTTGCCACATTTCTTTTCCAACCAGAAAAAAAAGTGGGGAAGGCCATTGAGAATAGGCCCCCCATATTGTATTCATTTATAGGAGAGAGCCCAAGCTCTAGCCATGGAATGGTAAATGGGGTGTTACCATCGTGGTTGAGAAAGAACTGCTCAATTTCCTCTTCTTCAGTTCCTGAATTGTGGGGTGTTGGCATGAAATACGATGAGTGTTCATATGTTTCATCAAAGTCATTAGAAGCATCAATGACATGAGCTGTAGAGGTAGTTTAAATTTGGGGAAATTCCACTGTGGTTATGTTAAGAGATGAGGAAACATTTGAGAACTCAGATGGTAGGGAGGAAAGGGCGTCATGGTCGATTAAGACATCTTTTTAATAGGGATCGTGATGGATTTTATATTGCAAGGCTTCCCAAACACAAGATCTACTGACGTAGAAACCATACTTTTGTAAATTATATCCTTCCCTTTGTATGAGTACTATCTCCAAATCTCCAAGGTGGTGTGGTAGGTAGTTTGTTATTGAAGTAATGTTTTGTGGGAAACTTATGGTGTGTCTTGAGTATTTGTATTTTCCTCCACGTACTTGGGTGACCTGCAATAATGGATTGACCCATGTGATAAGCATCTCCTCTATTTGGGTTAAAGACACAAGAATGATAGGCTGCTTTTTAGGGTCCATGTTGTTCCACGAAGAGAAGCAATGGCCATGTTTTTCAGATTTACATATGCTACAAAAGGGAAATCCTTCAAAGGAAATTGTTTTAATTCCAGGTTAATTTTCTAAATAGATTGAGAAAGTTTAGATGTTTGCCAAAAAATCTATTCTTTTGCGAAACCGATTTTGGGCTTCAATAGTCTGCAACAAGGGCGACAATATGGGAAGTCTCTGTGTATGGGGAGGGGTGGGGTGTTCTGTTTGGGTTGATTGTGGATTACAAGGTGGAAAGAAGACAGAAGGAGATGAGGAATTGGTTGTACATGTGCGAGGAATCGAAGGAGAGTCAGTACTTGAGACAGTTTCTTGTGGCGGCACAAGAAAATGGTGTGGCATGGTAGTAGTTAGCAAATATGGGTTCGTACGGAATGAATTGGTATGTTCGTGAAAATTTGTTTCCCTAGAAGTTACTTGTGGAATGTTGGTTGGAAATCCTTCAGTAGTTGTATTTATTGGCAAGTTTGGAATGATAGGGAATGGTAGGTTGTTGGTCGATGTAAGTTGACAGATACTTGAGATTTCCATTGTTATACACTTTAGGTGACGACGTCTTTGCTCAAAATTTATGTGAACTTTATTTTTTGCGTAGTTCTCTCTTTGTTGTGCTCATTTTGCAAGAGTTGACATGAATGCGAAGTGACACACCTACGGAGTACCACCTGTTGGGAAAAAATGTGTCGATCAGTAATGAACGATGAATTGTTTGTTGAGATACAAAAACACTTTATACAATAAACTGTATACAATTGTAATGCATGTGGAGATCCATTGGGAACTACATGTAAGAGGTATCATTTTTGAGGATTAAAAATCTGCATTTTTTGCTTAAGGAAATTAATATTAGTTATATGGAAAGGTATAGTATGTTCCAATAGTATACAATGATGCAAATACGTACATAATATAAGTGCAAGTAATTATCATTTATTTTCTTAAAATATCTTTTGATCCACATAGTAATGGGAGGCAATAGTATGTCATAATCAATAAACTATATATGTTTGAAATGCATGTGGAGTTCTAACGGGAACTAATCATAAGAGGTAACAATTTGATGATAAAAAACTTTTATGTGTTGCCTAAGGAAAAGATTTTTTGTTATATGGAAAGATACAATACGTTCTAATACCATACAAGGATGAAAATGCGTACATAATAAAAGTGTAAGTTAAATGCATTTATTTTCTTAAAATTACTTACAATCCACATAGTAGTAGGTGACAATAGTATGTCAGTTTATAAGGAACTACAAAAAATTTCTTTTGAAGTAGGGGAAAAGGGAAAAACATAGATATGAAATAAGCAACATAGTGGTGATAGTTCAAAGTATAGAATGGGATGGGTGAGGGTATAAATTTTGAAGGGACAAATAGATTAAAAGTATTTACATAAATAAGGTTACAGAGGAGTTGCACTATTATCCACTTTCTTATAACTGAGGATGACACATTTCAATCTGTTGTTTTTGCAGTATGTCTCTTTTTTCAGGGAAAGTGTGAAGCAGTATTCATTGCCAATGACATTGCTTGTAATTTCACTGGTCACATCTTCATCTATAGATAACAGGTGGAGATCATTGGCTTCAACAACCATGATTGACTCAATTGTCTCATCAAAGGTAGTAACTGACTGGATTTTTCCTATTGGGTCCTTTAGATCGATCCTGAGTGCATATATATAATCATAGTTATGAATTTGTACTTTGGAACTCGAATAGAACCATGAACCATTACCATTCTCTCTCACATTTTTCCTACATTGTTTGTCACCTTTTTGAAGAGGACATGCCTTGTAAAAAAAGTTGTCCATGTTGATATTTGTGGTTTCTACAGTAACCATGGCCCATTCATTTCTCTCTATGTTCCCCATATGTAGTACTTGTGAAATCATTGTTACAGAGGTCAAGATTTTTGGAGGGCCCATAAATTGGCTTGTGATAAAGAGTACCAGAAGGGAGTAGACATCATAATCAACCCAGCCATGAAGTGTATTTGTTTATGAAATTAGAGTGTTGACGTAACATTTGGTTCTTGAAACTGTGTCAACTGAGCTTCCATTGAAACTGGAGACGCGGACAACTTTCAAGGCAAGGACTAGAAGAGGTGGTATAGAAAGCATGTCTTCAAACTCGTTTCTTATCTCATCTAAGTGTTGTCCCCACAGTGTGACACTTACACTGAATCCCAATATGTCCTTTAATTGTAGTGTTCTTCTCTTTGTTTCAGACTTGTCATGCTGACGAATTGTTGAGCATGGGGACATTGTAAGAACAATGCCAATCAAATCAACTGTAGAACCTTCAATGCTTACATGAATTTCCTTCATTGTGGTGAAGTGAAAGTGATGGGAAGGTATTGTATCCTCATTTGCTATGAGTGGAGATATGGTTGAGGAAGGTTGTAAGAAAATTTTCAAAGCATTTTTCAAATGGTTGTAGCATAGCTTTCCATCAGCAATCCTCATAACCCTCCCATTAGAAATTGTATATAGCTTCCCATTTTCAATTTTCTCATAAAATGCTTCTGCGGCCTCATTGAAACAAGTGATGTGGATTTCCCCTCCTTCCTGATCCACAAAATTAAACCCAAACATGGAAGTATCTCCCCTTGCATTGTGATATTCGCGAAGGGTTGGTTTTTCTAGGGCACAACCCTCTACGGATCACATGCGCATAGATCTATTCAATCCACTTATTTTAGTTGGTGTTCTCTCAAAATATCTGTTAACCTGATTGGATCTTACATCTGTTTGAGGCAACTGACTGTCTTGGAGAAAATTTGTTGGTAGTCAGGTTGGAGCACTGATTATCAAATGTTTTTCGACAACAACATCCATTTTAATGATAAGATCAGTCCTGCAATGGAAAAGAAAATCATGACAGAATTAGAATTGAGCAACAGATGAAAAAAAACATAAAAAAAATATAATTAATATATGGAGTTTATATACATTGGTAATTGAGTAGGAGATGGATATTACAGTTCACTTTTTATCATTCTAATGCAGGATTTGTGTAAGCACACAATGGAGCCTTCTTGTATTAATTTTTTGGTTACACAACTTGCAAATTTGGAGGGTAGAAGTGTTGTATGAAAATGTTTCCCATATGAAAGGTCAACACGATGTTGGGCAGCCATGTTGAGAATGGACCTTCGGGAGAACAATTATAGTATCTGAAACACGGGGTCAACAATGGAACCACCCTCAATCAATTGAGAAATGCCTTCGTGTGTCAAATTTATTTCCATGGCAACTAAAAGATGCTCAAGATAGTCGAAGTTCTGCAAATGTATGGCGGAAAATGTAAACTTGTAGTGCAGTCAAAGATGAAATGAAGGATGTGTTCTGGAAATCATGCATTTGTAAGTAATGAGAACCTTTAAAGTTTGCTTCCTTTTTCATTTATATTTTCTAAAAAGTGCAAACATGAGGTCTAACCATTTAACAATTCAATATGTAAAAAAGTGATATAATGTACAAAGATTTGCATGAAAATATCTAAAAATTGCATGATTCTTTCTTGGCATTTTAAAACTATATGTATTTGTGTGCAAATATAATGAGGAACACATTAAAAATGTGTTGTTGTTGGTTTACATAAAGAAGTGAGAAATTGTATAAAGGAAAGATATAATTAAGAACACATTAAAAATGCGTTGTTTTTGGTTTACATAAAGTAGCGAGTAATTGTATAAAGGAAAAATTAAATGCGTTTGCTGAAAAGTTAGATTTTGTGCTCCATATGTTCCGCCACAATATATACATGGATTTATTTGAAATGAATTATAGATTATTATGTTAAGAAAATAGAATGGACAAAAAATAAGAACAATATGTACATTTGAAGTGAGAAAACTATAGGTATTTGTATGGAGACACAATGATAAATAAATTATGAAATCATAGTTGTTGGATAACAAAAAATGAACATGTGTTTGATAAGTTTGATTCCCTGTCGGATATATACTGCCACAATACATACATGGAATTATTTGGAACGAGTTACATTTTGTTTCAAAAACACTTATAGATAAACACTTATAAAATAACCACTACAAGCTATTTTTTAAAATAAAAATTCTTGCTTTTTTCTTGTGCAATTTTCTTTGCACATTTCTTGTATTTTGTCCATTTGCAGATGCCTCGATTGGAATTCCCATTCTCCTCAATTTGTGGGGTGGTTCATATTTTAGTGCATATTCATTAGAATCATAAATCAAGTAGAAGCATTGTGAATGATCTCCAATCGTTTGGATTTTAGAGAGAAAAATTGGGGATGTTGGCATCAGGTGGAGACGATCTCTTGATCATTTCGGCTATCACTTTTTTAGATGGTTTCAGTTGCCTACAATGCAAAACATTAACAACACATTGAAGATGTTTAAACTCTTTTTCCCTATACAAGTGAGGCGTAGTTAACGTTAGCCCTATTGTAGGGAGGGGAATTGTGTTTCTAGTCTGCATCATATTAAACTTGAGAGGGAAAAGAAGTATGTTAGTTTTAGAAGATGTTTTTAGGTATGACGAGCAGCTTAAAAATCCTTGTCAATGATCAGTCTAACGTCTAACTTGGGACGCTTCAAAATGGCATCATTGGGGAACAAGCCCCTCAGCACATAACAAATCCTATCATTGACGAAGGCACATGCCCCCACATGTCACTTCAAAAAAAGGATTGGAGCCTAAATATAAATGTAACAATCACAAGAAAATAACATGAAAGCACTATACAATAATTTTTTAATCCATAACATGCAATAAACAAAACAAATGAATAAATAATTCAATCAATATTGAAACCCACCTGAAGTTCGTTTAGAGACAACACTCTCTTCTTTACTGCGAGAGAATGAGAATCACAAATACCCTATAAAAAAGTGAAAAAAGAAGTTAATAAAACTAAATATATCTATACTTATTCAATTAGTTACATAAAAAACAACCCTATTTTCGATGAGATTATAAATTGATCAATGAATAACTGAGCACCGATTTTCAAAGGTATAAATTAATATAGAGGTAATTTTACAATATTTTAAATGAATTATATATGCAGTGCAGTTCAAAACACTTATAGTACATAAACAAGGGCACATTTAATACACTAAAGATGAACTCCATGAAGTTTTTGGAATAGGGACAATAAAGAGGTGGTGGGGTGTGGGGGGGAAAGAGGAGACAGTGGGGGGGATGGGGGGCAGTGGCAGACATAAAGCCAATTTTAAAGGGTGAGGGGTGAGATGGTGGTGGTGTCCAGTAAAACTAAATTTCAGTGGTGGTGTCCAATATAACAATCTCATTAAGAAGATGATGAGGTGTTATATTATTGGAAAGAACACTATGTCCAAGGATTAGTTTATCTCAGTTGTTTTTTTGGGTATCATAATCACGAAGCTTTCCTGTTTTGAAATTTATTGGATTGTGGGATTATAAATTTTTGCACACGAACATGACAATATTTACAGGGAAGTGGTTATATATGATTTAGTTGAAGGGGGTCGTGGAATTTTTTTTAAAAATCTAAAAATAATTTTGAAACCTTAAGCTTCGAAACAATACATATAAGAATAAACAAAGAAGACTATACATGTAACATTTTATCCAAACTTTACATAAAAAAATTTAAATACACTTAATTTAAGATTTAATTTTAATAAATCTAGATTATTCAGAGAATATAAATATAATTCAAGAAATAATATTAATTATCATTCTTAAAACTTATTTGAATGGCTAGATTTACATTGAAGGAAACAAAGTTTGGTCGGTGAAGCATCATATTGACTCACTTGTTTTTTTTTGTTGAGAAAATTCAATTATTTAATACTAAGTTAAAGAAAACCGATTATTTCATTATGGTGAGGTCAATTTTCCTTGTGCTCAATGCTTCCACATGTCAACTCATTTAAAGGCACGAGGGACGTGTATTAGCTATTAAGATTTTCCTTTCTTTAGCCTTTCTTTTCCTATTTGTTTCAATACCATAACTAAGTAAAGGTCTTTGTTAAAAGAGTTTGGCACTAAACTAAAAGACCGGTAACATATGTAGTGACATGGGTAACATAATTCTTGCTAGGGAAGGAAGAATCTATGATGCTACCTTGATATGTCTAGGAAAAAGCCTGTATTTTGGCCAAGAACAAGGAAGCTTTGGAGAAGTGTTATATCATGTCAAACATCAAGAAAAGGCATGGTTGTATATCAAACACGGGTTTTTCCTCCCTATTTTGTTAAGCACGTATGCATAAGTGTTTGAAAAACTGATATGTAAATATAGATTTATACAGATACATCTTTAAATACATAATTAAAAATAAATTGATCTGAAATAACAGTCGATCTAAAACAAAAACCTATGTACGAATATAAAAGAGAAACTGTTATTTAGGGTGAGGGAATTACAACCTGCATGAATTCAATTTAATAGAAGAAAAACCATAAAGAATTTCAACACTTGGTATATAATCTTCTCGTGCTTCTGGCTCCTTGCTATAATGATCGGAGAAGACCTTCGGAGAAAACAAATTGCGAAGAAGACACGTAGTACCTATAAACCTAGAAGGCTGCAAAAACTATTGCTGCTTTTATGTTTTATACCAAATACCTAGTAGCTTATAAGTCACCTCTATGGAAAGATATTATAGCAACATGTGTCACATAAATATTGGGCAAATAGATAACATATAAAAATGGTTTTGATTTTTCCGGGATGAAAATACAAGGTAAAATCTATAAATTGAAGATCCCCGCAAATGCAATAAAAACCTCAACTTGGAGAGCCTGAAGAATTAAATTATAGTGTTAGTGACCAATATTTAAAGGTTAATGCATGCAAAAGCTATAAAAAAAAAATTAAAAATAGTTAAAGCCAAAACAACATGCAAAATCAGAAAAGCAAAATTGTTAAAAATAGCAAACCCATCATTTACGTTGTCAAATTTGACACAGTCCCATGAATGTCCGCAAATCCTTTTCCCATAGGGGGTAACGCCTTTGGCATAATTATTGATTTTATCATCAAAGCTAATGACATATTTTAGTAAAAATGGCAAGATGCACTCATCTTGGATTTGTTACATATTATATTTTTTTAATAATTTCATCTCTTTTATTTTTTTTATTTAAAAAATAAATTAAAAAAAGTCTATTATTTTTATAGGAATTTTTCATTTAAGATGATTTCAATAAAGATAAAATGGGTTATAATCAAATTACAACACATATATTCAATTATAGTTAATTAGACTAACAAAAAATATATAAGAGAATAATAAATACAATTAAATAAACTTAAAATTAGAAAATAAATACACATGGTTTGGACTTAAATTTCCTTTCTATAATTCATGTTGTTAATAAAAAATTTCATTACATTATAGGGTATAAGATCTTTGTTCACACTGATCATTCGGTCATTAAATATTTAATGAATAAACTTATAGTGGGTGGTAGAACTATAAGATGACTTTTAGTCCTATAAGAATTTGATATCAATATCATAGACATGCCTAGAAAAGTAAATATTGTTACTTATCATTTGTATAAACTAAATATTGTAGGTAAAGAAGAATCGGTGGAGGACAACTTCCCTGATGAGAAGCTATTTGTCCTTTCATCAACCGCACCATGGTTTGTCGATATGACAAACTACCTAGCTATAGGGGCAGTTTCCACATCACTTTACCAAGAAATAAAAAAAACTTTGATTAAAAGTAGTTCAACTTTTAAATGGGTTAATGGATTATTGTTTAAGCACGACCCTAATTTTGTGCTTCTTAGGTGTGTATCTGATGAAGAAATCTATGACATCCTTAGGGCATGTCATGATGATCCAGGAGGAGGACCATTATTATATGAAAATAACCATTCATAAATTCTTGGGTGTTGGATATTATTGGCCTTCACTTAAGGATGTAAAAATATATGTTTGGCAATGTGACTCTTCCCAAAGGATGGGAAAACCAACCGTTACTAATGAAATGCCTCTCCAATCATAATCGACCATTAAGCCTTTTGAAAAATGGGGATTGAATTTCATTGATCTGATTGATCCACCATTCTTAGGGGAAAAAAACATACTAGTATATACTGATTATGTGACGAAGTGACCTAAAGTGTAGACTTTGGCATCTGTAAATGAAGAAAAATTAGCTGAATTTTTGTATGATAGAATTTTACAGAGATTTGGGGATCCAAGAGTAATTGTGACAAATCAAGGTCCTCAATTTACCTCTAACATGATTCAAGATTTTACTAAATTGTACCAAATCAATCATACGAAGTCAACACCATACCACCCTCAAGCCAATGGCCAAGCAGAAGTGACCAAATGGGAACTGGAAAATATCATGACAAAGACATTGAATAGTAGCAAAAAGAATTGGGCCAATAAGCTAGAAGTCGCAGTTTGAATATATAACACAACCAGGAAGACTACTACAGGATTCTCACCATATGAGCTTATGGATGGTAAGAAACTAATGATGCCTATAGAATTTGAAATTAAAACTTTGAGGACTACTTTAGAAATTGGAATTAATCTCAATGATGTTCAAAAAGAAAGGATCCTAAAGTTGAATGAATTGGACGAGATCTAGAGTGATGCACTACAAAGGATGGAATTGTTCCAAGAATAGAGGAAGATGTGGCATAATAAACATATCAACAAAAGGGAGTTCAAAGAGGGAGATTGGGCTCGATTGTTTGATTCTAAGTTTCAAACCTTCAAAGTAAAATTGCATACAAGGTGGTTTTGACCTTATCAAGTCTTAAAAATATATGATAATGAATCAATCCAACTCTGACCTATTATGATAGCCAGAAAACTCATTTGGTCAATGGACACAAGCTGAAGCCATACAACTATGATTTGTAAACAACAATAGTTACTTTTTTATTGTTTACAACAATGATCAATTAACTTATCAGTATTTGTGACTTATATGAATCTAATATTGATTTAAAATCTGAATTTTAAATGTTAGAAACTGATTCAAAACTGATTTAAAGATTCACAAAAATCAACTTAATCAACAGTTCAATCAAAACCATCCAAATTTCATTTTACTCAATTTTTGTAAATTGTCGTAATTAATTAAAATATGCTTGTCTGAATTAAAATATGACTTAATTATGTGAAAATATATCAGAAACCAAAATGTAAAAATTGGAAAAAGAGACAACACCAAACTTTTTATACGAAGTTCGGAAAATGCCTACGTCTCCGGGTTCATTCGAATGGATCCATTAAAATTTCAAAATTACAAGTATAATCAAACAAATAATAATAATAGATCTTAAAACCTACAAAATTCATCCTCTTATACCTTCGAAATACTCTGACGATGATCAATGTTTGTCCTCCACCTTCCCAAAGCACTTGCACAATCTCTTCCCTTCATTCTCTGTCAAAAATGACTTTTACGCTTTAAAACAGACATCAAAAGAACTCCAAATCATAAAATTAATTGAATGACACCAAGAGCGTCTCAAAATTTTAGACAACTTTCCAGTTTACACTGAAGATCTGAAAATTCCCCTAGACGACTCAAAAATCCACTTTTCTAAAAACTTCTCTATTATAAAATAACACAGTCTCAGACTTCACTTGTATAAATAACAACTCACTTATTTATAGGTTTGTGACCACCATGTGGTCATAATGGTGGGGCCTAATTTTAGCAATGTGGGAGGTTGGGAGGTCGATCCTCCTCCAACTCCCATCAACCCACATTTTACCAACTTGGGATGTTTATCCCACATTCTCATGGGCTAGGTGGGGATAAAATTTTTGAATAAGCCTCGGTGAATTTGCTATAGTAGCTATAGGCCGCTTTTGGACTCCCATGTAGTGAATCAGTTGGGATTTGGTGGTGGTTGTGGTTGATAAATTTGGTATAAGTTTTTTCTCCAATTGGTTGGTGTGGGTGGTCTAAAATTGTTTGTTATGAGATGGAGTTGGCATCAACCACATGGTTGATAGGATTAGACCACGTCATAGTTGTTGAGGTGCATTTGATAACCCCATGGAATGGCATAGTTGTAACTAGTCTGAGAAGATTGTATGCTTTGCAAAGGAAATTTCATATGGGAAATTTAATCCCACATGCACCATACAAATAACTTCTGAAGCATATATATGCAAAAGCTTAACAATGGTAATATGAAGAAAAAGGAGGCCAAAACACCCTCCTCAAAAATGAGTGTGTCGAACTTGGCTGAGGGTCCCTAGCCGAAAAATAATGGGACCTAATTGTCTAAACTTTTCGAGTGTCGAATTATTGGAGGAAAAAACCAAAAACACTTTTTTACCATTTTTATTATTTTTGCATTGTCACATGTCACATTCCAATTGGTCACATTGCCCTATTTTTAATCCTCCAACAGGGAAACTTCTGCAGATGGTATCTTGTTCAAACAGGGTTTGTTTCACACTTTCAAATATGCATGTGAAATATCTCAAAGCCCTCTACTGTACTGTAATGATTTTGGGAGATCTAGGGAAACTCTTTCCACTGAACTGACCTTCTAGATCACACCTCCCCACTGAGAAGGACTTTTGTTCCACAAAAAATTATTTTCACCCACTTAAACTACCAATCATCTTCTTGCATCTCAAAACACACAAGGATCCATATAAATAACATTATAGGAAATTTTTTATTGCAAATTATTGAAAATCATATCACAAAATTGATCAGTTTAAATTGGACAATAGAAATGCAAACAAGAGGCTAGAGTCTGACTGATTCCCTATGAATCTACCAACATCTGCAAACAACATAGATCAGTTTAAAAAGATAAACAAATGTCAATAATAGGTGAATGTTTAACTCAATCCCTTTAGAAATGTCAAACCACAGTGATTGCAATTGCCATCACAAAAATTGATTAGTTTAAAAATAGACAATCAAATGCCAAAAGAGGCAAATGTCAAATTGATTCCCTGTGACATGGCCAATCTATACAAATACAATCTCACCCAAAATAGATCAATAATAAACAGACACCAAAATGTTAATGGCTAGGTTGATGTCCACCGACCCTATGAAACTATTAGATCATTGCAACTACAAATATGTTTGTTAATGTAATCAAAATGTATGCTAACATTGTAACCATAATTTAGAAATCACATTTATTTCCCACATGGGTCTTACAAATCATGTGATTTAAAAGTATGATAACACAAAATTTCACATTGTGATCACAATTGCAAACATTTTCCAAAATATGGGTCTTAAAATGCATCCAATATATACATGCCAAAAATAGATGCATTCAGAAACACAATAGTTACTCTAAAATGCAAGTATGGAAAACTAAACACTACCAATGTGCCCAACAACCTGTGTAAACTAATGTCAAAAATCTCCAAAGCTGAAAATATGAGTTTAATTCCTTGTACCCAAACTATATCAGGAACTCAAAATGCTAAATATGGAGATTCAAATGGAGTATTTTCAAATTTTCAAATATAAGAAGATAACTGAGCATGATGAACTTGTCTCTTAGTTCCTCTCATGAATCTAATAACTCCAAAAATCATTTTCCCTTTTAAATTGATTTTTAAAATTTGGGTTTAATTCCTTTACCAAAATCAATAGGAATCACAAAAGCAAAGGTAATAAAATCAATTAAAATCATGTTATTCATCAATATCAATAATGCTATATAAAGTTATCCATTAAAACAAATGTTTTTTCATTGTCCATATCAAAATAAAATGGACTCATATGTGGGAAATTTGTGGATAGATCCAAGGTTGTTTTATTTTCTGCTGGTGGATTAAAAACTTCTTTTTATTTTACCTTATAAACCAACTTATTCTTACCATTTCTGAGATGTCATGTTGGATGAATTTTCCAACATCTTTCAACCTTGTGTCCACTCATATGACAATGAGTGCAAAAATTCCTCTTCCTGGGAGAGGAAAACTATTTACAATTTCTCACCTTAATGAGTGACGAGATTGGTCTTTAGCACTGAGCTCATCAGGAAACCATTTCTATAAAAAATATTTCTCTTCCAAAAAAATGCAACAAAATGATTACTTAACCCACAAAATGTGCACAAAAATCATACATCATTTTCTAAATAATCAAATCCATATTGTTTAAACTAAAGATTGCATCATCAAAAGTTTTACAATTTTCCTTTTTTAGTGCTTAAAGGTATGTAAGAAGGAGGAGGTGGTATTTCATTACCTCATCTTTTTAATTTCTCACACCTTTCATTTTATGACGATGAATCAACAATTTCCTACAAAGAGTCTTCCTGTAGGACTAGTGGGGTAATCACTTGGCTATTTGAAGCTTGTCTCCCTTCAGTGGGTTTGGAGCACTCTCTAATTTCCATTCCTCACTAGAATAACCCAAACATGCAAAACGAGGATGATCCTCTACCTGTATTAGGTTAGAAATACCTTGGCCATTCTTTACCAAGGCATCTTCCATCAAATCACATTTTAAGCAATAATTTAGATCCAATTCCCTTAGTATGTTTTTCATAATTCACCAAAAAAATTACCTGAATCTGAATCTCAATGGGAAGAAGAAAAACACTGGTGATAAAATTACAGTGAAATCATCTTTCATAGTTTCTACATCTGAAGTGGAAGGAAAATAATTCTTCTATTCACCACATTGCAATCTAATCAAGAGCTCATCCTTGGTCTCTAACTCTGATTTCAATTGTTTAATATTCTCTTCCAAGGAGTAGAGCTTTCATCTCAGGAAAGCATTCTCTTCCTGAATCTATTTGTTTATGCTTTCAAGATATTCCATCCTCTCTCTTTTCAAGGCTTTACCCATAGCTACATCAAAACAACATGTACTTACTAAACAATAAACACTGTAAATGGAAGATTAATCCAAAAATTTATACAAATCTGTTGGAGTTAGAAAACCAAACTGAAATTAAATGAAAAATGAAATCAAAACCACCAAATTCAACCGGATCTGATACTAAAAACTTGATCTGTAAACAACAATAGACCCCTTATTGCTTTGATAGTTTTTAAAAATGATCAATTAAACTATTAGTTTGTATGACTTGTGTGAATATATAATTGATTAAAATATGAATTTTGTAAGTTGTAAATTGATCCATGACTAATTTAAATATTCCTAAAACATCAACTTAATCAACAGTTCGATCAAAACCATTCAGATTTCAATTTAGCTGATTTTTCGTAAATGTCATAACTAATTAGAATATGATTATTTGAATTAAAATATGACTTAATTATGTGAAATTAAATCAGAAATCTGCTATGTACCTTGGGATATGATAATATAATATATATGGTTTGATGGAGATGCCGACATGTGGCACACATCCCCTTAGTTATATGTATGGGTTCACATGAGATATGATATTATAATGTATATGGGTTGATGGAGATGCCAACATGTGGCACACATCCCCTTAGTTAGTTATATGGGCTCACATAGGAATTAGTTATATTGGGTAATGGGTCAGCCTACATTGGGATTAGGTGTTACCCATCCTATTTAAAGGATGTGAGTATCATTATGAGATGGTAATGTATGTATGAATTTGATTCTTCTACTTGGTAGAGGTATATTGGAGGTGTCCCCCTCGAAGTGGATTTCCATCTTGGGAGATTGTGGAGTTACCCCTTCCTTAAGGAGCATTGTATGGTGTCGCCCTACCTTAAGGGTATTATCTGCATATTTGGGCATCTTGGCCCCCCATATATTTGGTGTTGTGTTATATTATAGAATTTATAGATTTATTGTATGCAAAGTTCTTATCAAGTGGTATCAAAGCAGTGATCCGGGCAATTTGTGGGATGAAACCCTAATGTTGGTGATTCGTCTATATCTTGAGATCTACTTGAAATTTTTTCAAAAATTGTTTGTGGGGAGTGGGACACATAGTTCAAGTGATCTTTCCTCCGAATTTCATATTTTTTTGGAGCTGTTTTGCAAAAGTTGTGTCCGTTTTAGGGCTGAAACCTTAATTCTATGGTTTCATCTATATCTTCTGAATAATGACGAATTAGGAAACAATTGTTTTTTGAGTTGATGGTAATATATTTAAAGGTGATACCATCTAAAATTTCAGAATTTTTGGATCTATTTTGTCAGAGTTATTTCATTTTTATTGGTTTTCACTATTTTGCTCCATAGGCCGAAATTTGAAGAATTTTTCTAGAATTTATTACATGTTCCGGAAACCCTCTCAAAAATTAAATTTGGGTTTGTGTTCTGTGATTTCTGATTTTTATCCGACCTTTAGCCGAAAGGGTTAGAATAAGTTTTGATAAAAAGGGTCTATTCCAAAAACCCTAGTTTTGTGGATCATGGGGATGGTAGCTTTTTTTGGAGATGGCAGGATTGATGCTAGAGAATGGTGGAACAAATTTAGGGATAAATTCTCTAAACCATCCGATATTTGGTTATTCGAGTTGTGGAATATTGGCCCTGCATAGATTTGGTTTTCTGAGTTAGAAAAGGAAAAGTCTAATTGGTCTTTGGAGGAACTGGAACAAGTTTTCATGGACAGATGGGCAACAAAAGAAGAAGAAGATGAAGCAGAAGAAGAAGAAGAAGAAAAAGAAGAAGAAGAAGAAAAAGAAGAAGAAGAAGAAGAAGAAGCAAAAGCAGAAGCAGCATCCGAAGAAGAAGAAGAAGAAGATGTTGATGATAAAGTTGCTACAACAGGATAGTGCATCTCCAAGGAAGGAAGCTTCAATATTTCAGTTTGAAGGGTCCTATTCAAAGGAAAAAGGTAATTGTTTTCCATAAACCATAGCAGAAAATATAACTTCATCAATATGGATGTATCTCAAAATCTACATGTATAAGCAAAACATATTAAGGAAGCTCAAGTGGATGGTAAAACATATTCAAAGTTTTTGAATATTTAAAGCTCTCTATGGATAAATATGTTTTACAT
Organism: Taxus chinensis; assembly: GCA_019776745.2. Classification (NCBI taxonomy): domain Eukaryota; kingdom Viridiplantae; phylum Streptophyta; class Pinopsida; order Cupressales; family Taxaceae; genus Taxus; species Taxus chinensis. The sequence continues at coordinate 867,682,267 of CM034151.1, read as the reverse complement.
TCATATTTTTTATGCTTTCTCTATGGATGGTATGGATATTGTTCTTGGATATCCTTGGTTAGAGAGCTTGGGAAACAATTAATATTAATGTGCAAAATAAATTCATGAAATTATGGTGGAAGAGAAAGAAAATTACATTGCAAGATATCACCACTTAGCAAAGAAAAAAGTAATGTAAAATTATATCATGAAGATGAATTTGAAGATGGTGACGAAGGGAATAAGGATGAATTAGAAGGAGAGGATGAAAAACATGATAAAAAATTCAAAAATAAATTTCTCTACCTCAAGAGAAAAAAGAAATAACAAACAAGTTGGAAGAGGAAAAAGAGGAAAAGATTGATAAGGTTGAGCATATTAAGGCTGATCCATATAGACACCCCCATCATCATGAGAGGAAACAATCATGGAGACATACTAGGACAAATGAGGTCAGCAATCTATATGGATATACAGGGAATTGGAGGAGTAATAATTTTGGCTATACATGGAATCAATGGAACAATAATTGTATGACATGGAATCATCAGGAATAATCATTATGGATATGCATGGATGCCGAGGAGGAACACATATGGACCACGATGGAATCATATAAGAAAAATGGAATATGGAATCAGGTTTGAAGTAGCACCACCCACTAGGATTTCATATGGGTGGGTTGGATGATCGAGCATGGCAAAAAGTGTGTAATAATTTAAAGCACACTCATTATATGGTTTCTTCTTATGTTTCGGGGACGAAACATGTCAAAGAGGGAGGCAATGTTATATACCTTGGGATATGATAATATAATATATATGGGTTGATGGAGATGCCGACATGTGGCACACATCCCCTTAGTTTATATGTATGGGTTCACATGGGATATGATAATATAATATATTATGGGTTGATGGAGATGCCGACAATGTGGCACACATCCCCTTAGTTACTTATATGGGCTCACATAGGAATTAATTATATTGGGTAATGGGTCGGCCTACATTGGGATTAGGTGTTACCCAACTTATTTAAAGGATGTGAGTATCATTATGAGGAGGTCATGTATGTATGAGTTGATTCTTCTACTTGGCAGAGGTATATTGGAGGTGTCCCCCCTCGAAGTGGATTCCCATCTTGGGAGATTGTGGAGTTACTCCTTCCTTAAGGAGCATTTTATGGTGTTGCCCTACCTTAAGGGTATTATTTTGAACATATTTGGGCATATTGGCATTTCATATGTCTGAGTTGGTTTATTCTTCCACTTTTATATAATTTATAGATTTCCTGTTTACTTTGTTGTTATGCTTGATTTTGTTTGCAAAAATAAGAAGTAGTTACGACTCCAAACTTTTTATGGACTTCAGATGATTTCTACGACTTCGAATGTCATTCGAATTGATCCAACAATATGTCAAAATTACAATTACATGTAAACTTACAATAAACAATAATAGATCCTGAAACCTGTAAATTCATGCTCTTTGGACCTTTGGAATACTTTGATGATGATCAATGTTTGTCCTCCACCTTCTCGAAGCACTTGCACAGTCTCTTCCCTTTGTTTTTTGTCAAAAGAAAATTTCATTCTTTAAAATGGCATAAAAAGAAATCCAAATTGGAAAATAATGGATGCACCAAGAGCATCCCAAAATTCTAGGAAAGTTATTTCTAGTTTACACCAAAATCTGAAAATGACCCTAAAACACTCAAAAATCCACAAGTTTTTAAAGACTGCTCTGTTATAAAAAACACAATCTTAGATTTCACCTTATATAAATAACAACTCACATATTTATTGGTTTATCACCACATCATGGCCTAACGAAGGGGCTGAATTATTTTAGTATGGGGGAGGTTTGGAGATCGATCCCCTCTAAACCACATCAAACCACATTTTTCCAGCTTGTGGATCTTTATCCCACATTCTCTATGTCGGGTGGGGATATGGTTTTTAAATAGGACGTTGTGAATGATTCTTAGTGGTTATAGGTCATTTTTGGTTTACCACGTAGTGACTTGTTGGAGTTCGGTGGTGGTTGTGGTTGCCAGAGTTGGTATAAGTGCCCATAGTTGGCACGTAGGTGGTTAGATTGTTTGATATGCATGGAGTTGGCTTCGACCTCGTGGTTGATAGATCAGTCACGTCATAGTTTTTTTATATGTTGATAACTATGGAATGCATAGTTATAACTGCTTTGAGCAAGATGCTTGATGATTTGTAAAGGAAATTTCATATGGGAAATTTAATCCCACATATGCCATACAATTAACTCTAAAGCATATATATGCAAAATCTTGACAATGGTAATATGAAGAAAAAAGGAGGCCAATGCACCCCTCCTCAAAAAGAGTGTGCTTGACCCTAGTAGTGGGGCCCACTTGTCTGAGATTGAAAATCTGAGGCGAAAACCAAAAACACTTGTGGCCATTTTTATTATTTTTGCACTTCCATGTGACGCATTCCCTTATGCCCCTATTTTTTCTCCTCCAACTGGGAAAAATGGGTTCTCTTGCTCAAACAAAGTTTGGCCTCTTTTTCAAATATGCAAAAATCTTATCGAAGCCCTTTGCAATTTTTACAATGATTTTGGGAGATCTTGGGAAATGCTTTTCCAAATGAAATGACCTCCAGATCAAACTATACTAAAAGCAAGGAAGAGTTCGTGCAAAACTAGATCCAAGAGTTTTTTGGTCTGGAAAACTCATCAAAAACACCACTATATTCTTCTTTTATCTCATCTCTTTCCTTCATCCCTTCATTGTTGTCCAGAATAGGGAAGTGTTAGAAACCCTACTTTTACAAAATTTTCAGAATGAGTATTTTTCAAACAACATGGGTTGGAAAAGGAAGGCAATCTGGGGATCTTATGTAAGATGCACGAGGGTTGTGGTTATAATTCCTTCAAAAATTTCAAGGTTTTGACGATTTAAGGAATTTGTCTATAATCTATCAAGGGACCATTCAATGGTAAAAGGAGTCAAAGTTCCTATGCCATTAAGATATCGATCATTCCGAATTTTTATTAGAGGAAAACCCTCCTATAATGATTTAATTTCTATGTTTCAACAAATGGAGAATTTTAAGAGTAATACATAAAGCAAGTGTTTAATAGACTAAGTTTCCATCACCCTTGGCAAAATGTTGCAAAAATTCTTTAATGATGGGAAATTTGTTTTTTTAGGATCTTCTATGAGAATTCTAAATCATTTAAGATACTTTGAAATAAAAGTTGAATGGAAAATTAATTTACCCCAATCTATATAAGGCCATTTAGGCCATGGCAGGGAAATATGCCCAAACAAAATGGAATTTTTAGTTTTTCAACATTATTTCCTACAGAATCTGAAGGGAAAAACAAAATGGAATTTTTTTTAGATGATAAACCTTAAAATAAGAAATTAATGTATGCATAAGAAAAAAATAGTCAAGAGAGGGGAGTTCATATGGAAATAAAAGAATTACCTCATAAATTCCTCCTAGGCCGAAAGTGTTGATTGATTTGACAACTCTAGATAAGGATACATTCCTTCATCATATAAAAAGGAGAATAAGTAGCAAGAGACTCTCCACACAAAAACCTGCTCAAAATAATGAAATACCAAAAAACAGCATGAGAGCCACCCCACAAGAACCTGCTTCTTCTATAAAAATTACTAGAAAGCAAGTGGACAATAAGGAAACCCCCACACAAGAACCTATTGAAATAAAGCACGATAGTATAGGGAAACCTACACAAGAACCTACCCCAATTAAGGGGAGAAAAAGAAGAAGGAAATTGATATTGCAAGAAGAATAAACTGAGGAACTATTAGCTACAAAAGTCTTGGGAAACTTAAGCAAGAAAACTCCTCTAATGGGTGAAGAAACTATAGTATCAACCATTTCCCCCATCAATTTGGAACCCTTATCTCTAAAGAACTACCTCCATGCATATCTCAATTAGATAAGGGTAAAGATCCCATGGTGGGAGAAATAATAAAATCTAGAAAAGAGGAGTTAACATAAGAATTTCAATTGAAACAAACACTAGTTTTATCTAAGGATGAGCTACTCATAAAACAACAAAAACAAGAAATTGATTTATTTTAAGAAAACCCAATTACATAAGGAAAATATCATTCTTGATCTCTAGAAGTCTCTTCAAGATGTAGAAGTAAAAAAGAAGGAAAGCAATGATGAAATTATTCAACTAAGAAGAGAATTGGAAAAATTCAAATCAAGCATACCCCTTATTGTGGATAAGGCAAAACAAGAAGTCCAAACTAATGTAAACTCCTACCCATGCTATAAAAGTGTGGAAAAATACTTGCATCCAGCTAAAAACTATAGAAAAAGGAAGTAAAGAGGTTGGAAAGTGAGCTATCAACAACATGTGAGTTGGGATTTGCAATGACAACCTATAAAAAACTAATCTCCCATATACTCTGTATTTCTAAAAGAACAATTTTGTAAATGGAAACTGTTGAGAATCTCAAAAAAAAATATTACATGATGTTGAAAATGAAAAATAGTTTATGCAAATTTATTTTGACAGTGACTTGGAAGAAAAAATCGGATGTGTGAATTCTTTCTACATAAATATCTCCTCAGAAACATGGTGGACATGGTGGACTTCATGATAAACATGTATTTTGGAGAAGTACAACTTAGAGATTTCACATCCCTTCTTCACCATCAAATTTTCTATAGAAATGTTGCAGAATCTTTTTGATACTTAAGAGAAAAAAATGGCCTACTTATAAGACACGAATATCCCAAGTCTAAACACTTCATAACCAGGCTTTGTCAGCTAGTTCATACTTCTAGCATTGGTAAATGGTATCCTATCAACCTTCAACAGTCAGATAAATATTTCGCAGATTTTTACGTATCTTTGTTCCTAGCTGCTTTTGCTACATGTGTATTCCGATGGAACCAATTGGGAATATTTTTAAGAAAGAAGGAATTCATTTCCCCACCTACCTTAAATTTGTCTATGGAAAGGGCTTGGACGATAATTGAATTAATGGGAGAATTTCAAAAATAATGGATTGAAATTAAATATAGACCACCTTAACTTTTGTATCCCGCGCCATAATGGAATGAAGGAGGAAACTTTCCTTTTACTGATTTTATACAATGGAAAATGGAGGTTGAGTGATATAAGGGACACAGAAGGGAATCTAAAGACAATTGGGCCACATTATTCTCTGAATTTAATCTAACAAATTTTTGCAAGGAGAAATGGAATAAATCTCATGGGTGATATTAACTTCTCTCCCGAGAACATGCAATAACTTGGGTGTGGGGGAGATGATTAGCCCTCATAATTACCTTTTTTCTCATGATTTTATTATCCTTTTGGCCTTTATGATTATCAAAACCATGGATATAATTTATGATATTAAATATTTAACTTGTTTTGAAGTAGGAAATATGAGGTTTATCTTGGGAAATTATTAAAGAACCCCAATTGTTCTTAATGTCATGTTTTGCTAACCCAAATAGTCAAAAGTATGCAATTTTGTGTTAATAAAGGCCTAAAATAATAAGGAAGGATTTTATATATAATTTCTATCTCTAGTTAAAGCTTTTGGGATCACCATGATGTCCTATAAGAACTCTGTAGGTGTTCTGCTAGGCTCCAGAGATGTTCTGCGAAGCTCTGGAGATTTGTCGTTGAGCTCCGGAGATGTATTGTCAAGATCCGAAGATGTCTTGTCAAGCTTTAGAGATGTGTCATTGAGCTTTAAAGATGTATTATTGAGCTCCGAGGACATGTTTCTAAGCTCCAAAGGCCATGTTTAGTTTCTTTTTCTGAATTTTGTATAGATATGTATAGAAACTACTATTTTTAGTAATGAATAAATTAGTATACTAAAAATAGCATACCAATCTATGTGCGAACTTTTCTAGATTGATTAGGTGAGCTTGTCTCCAGGTTGAAGATTTATTTTAGGGATTATTCTTGTTTAATTTGAAAATATTGTAATGATCCATAAATTTTAGGGATGCATTTAAGTTGTGATGAGATGAAGCAAATTATTTGGAAAATCAGGTTAGAAATTGGATCATATAAATATGAATCCACCATGATAAGAAATGGGGTCATTGTTATTATGTAAAAAAGATAATTTTTTGTTAACAGATTATGTACTATCTTTTTAATTTTGAATAAAGAACTAGAGCTATTGAGTTTTCAATAATTTTTGCATGTATCATTCGTTTTCAAGGGAGAGTTGGTCTTGTTTTGTCTGGAAAAAGTTGGAGTTTACGTTTTTTTCAGAATTCTCTACTATTATTAGTTCATTTAGGATTTAATTTGATCGGTGCAACAATTAGGAAAATGGAAACTTGCAGGAAAAAATAAAAAAAATAAAAATCATAATTAGCTATTTCATTTCCAAGAAAGAGTGTTTCATTTCCAAGCAAGTGTGTTTCCTTTCATGCAATAGAATTAATTCTCGGAAATAGTTGAGTAAGACATGATTTCAATCTCTGAATTTGGAGTGGAAGTGTGTGTAATTTGTAGAAGATTGTTTGAATTATGTGTTTTAATTGGAGGGGAAAAAAATGGAGCGGCAGTGGGGAGCGGGATTTACTAGAAATTTCAAACGAAGGAAATGAGCTGGAATCTTCAGTGGGTCAGATGGAGCAGCAGGATGAACGGGTTTTGAACCTGGTAAAAGATCACGTGATTGTTGAGTCCAAGGAAAACAAGGATAAGGATGGGGTTGCGAGCATGTGGGCAGAACGTTTGGTCAGTAAAATCTTGGACAAGGAGATTTTGGAGGGACTAGAGCCGTCTAAAGAGAAAGGTAACTTATCCCTTAAAGTTCCTGAGATTATTTTGGCTAGAACCAAAACCTCCATGGAAGGTACTCTTTTTGCTAAATGCCTTGGCTCTAGACCAAATATTGACTACTTTAGAGGATGGGTCAAGAGGCGTTGGGCGTCTAATGGAGCTGTTGAAGTTTCAGCATATGCCAATGATTTTTTCTTAGTCTCTTTACCTAGTAAAGATCATGTGGCGAAGATTTTGGCTGGAGTCCTTGGTTTATTGGAAAATCTCATGTGGTTGTTCAGAAATGGGAACCAATTTTAACCTATATGTGACATCTTTTCTGAGTTCCCTATCTGGGTCAACCTTCTGGGCTTACCCCTGGAGTTTTGGGAGCCAGAAGTCCTTATTGGCATTGCAAAAATCCTGGGTAAGCTGATAGCCTTAGATCCAGTCACTAAGGCTAAATCTAGACTCACTCATGCCAGATTTTGTGTCAATATGGGTCAAGATGCTATTTTGGAGAGTAATATCAAACTCTTGACTTATGAGGGCGTTTGGATGTAGAGATTTGATTATGATCTGTCTCCCTTTGCCTGTAGAAAATGTAAGCTGGTGGGTCATGATCATATAAATTGTCCTCTTCATAAGAAAAAATTGATCCCATAGTTGGTCCTCAAAAGAAAACTAATAAGGAGGCAAAGGAATGGAGGTTGATTGGGAAAAATGGAAAAGTTGTAGAAACAAAGGATCCTCTTATCATCCAGGAGGCTGTTAAAGAAGTGGATCCCTCGGTCCATCTTAATACCCCATGCAAGGAATTGGTTGTCTCCGGTTTTCATGAAGTCAATGAATTTGAAGATGAAGATGAAAATGAAAATGAAGATCCAGGCTTGGAAGAGGTGGTTCTAGAAACAGAGGAAGGGGCTAGCCAAGACTCAGAAGGTAATGATTTTTCTCTGCAAGTGGCCTGTGGACCTTCGCTGGATGAAGTTTCTTCCATTGGTCAGAGTTCCTTTGGTCAGAGATAAGAAGAACTCCTACCCATGTCTAATGTTTTTGGAATTCTTGTGGACTATGTTGCTGATACATATGATTTGGTGGCCTCTCCTAAGACCCCAGTAAGTAAATCAAAACATGTCACTCATAGTACCTCTAGAGATGATGTTGGTAAGGACTCAACTCCTAAGGGTAGGAAAAGTAATAAGGAATTAAGGGAGACTAACTCTAGGAGGGAAGTAGATGCTGGTATTCAGAGTACTTTGGGGAAGTTGCTTCTCTCGAAATAAGAAATGTTAAATGATCCTCCTCTCTTGGAACATTAGGGGATTGAATAATCCCAGTAAACACATAATTTCTAAGGATCTTAGAGTTAAAAACAAACTGGATATTTTCATGCTCCAAGAAACCAAAATGAAAATGGAAAGATTTAAAGAGGTGGGTAGGCTAATTTGGAAAGAAAGTTTTCTGGGAGGGGTGTAGCTCCTCGGGAGCTTCGGGAGGTGTTGTCACTATGTGGGATCCTAGAATAGTGCATGGTGTTCTAATCCTTTCTTCCCCTGGTCATGTGGTTATGAGTTTCATGGAAATCATCTCTAAAAAATCCTAGTATGTTTCTAATATTTATGTTCCCAATAAACTCAGTGAAAGACGGAAGTTCTGGAAGGATCTCTCGAGCTTTAGACTACTATTTAAAGATAAAGATTGGATTATTGGAGGAGATTTCAATACCCCCCTTTCCCTTGGTGAAAAGAAAGGGGGCTTGATCTCTTATTCAGAAAGTATGGAAGATTTAGCTTACTTCCTGGCCAATAATAGTCTGTTTGATTTAGAATTGGAGGGATCCAAGTTTACTTGGGAAAACAGAAGGATGGGAACTGAGCTCATTCAGATTAGATTAGACAGATTTGTGGTGAGACATCTTTGTAATGATCAATCAACTTTATTCTCTAAAAACTCTCCCCATAATTGGATCGGATCATAATCCCATTCTTCTTGATTTGGGGATGAATCAAATGAAAAAAGCTAGACCTTTCAGATTTGAAAAGATGTGGTTAGATCATCCTGATATTTTCAACAGAATTCAAGAATGGTGGGATATTCAGGTTCGTGGGGTTGCTAGTTTCAGATTTTGTTTTAAACTAAAGCATATCAAAAGTAACTTTAAAAGATGGAATAAGGATACTTTTGGAAATATTTTCCAGGAAAAAATTAGAATTGCTGAAGATTTAAGAAATATTGAGGAACTTATGGAGAACGATGGTCTTAACATTGTTCTCAAGGATCAAGAACAAAAAACTCATGTCTGAGTACCATGAGATCCTGGCTAAAGAAGAGGTGTATTGGAGACAAAAATCTAGGGTTAAATGGCTTAAGGAGGGGGATAGAAATACTAAATTCTTCCACTTCTCTACCACTTCCAGAGCTAATATCCTAAAGATTAATGAGATAAGAAGTGAGAATGGTGAGATCTACATGGATAGTAGGGATATCAATGCCACTATAATAAATTACTTCAAGGAGATTTTTAAAAAGGGGCAGAGGACGGAGGAACTGGTTTAGAATAAAGTCCTAGATCTTTTCCAGAATGTTATCGCCCCTCTTGAAAATAGAGATATCTTAAGGATCCCCATCAAGGAGGAAATTCGTTTTGTGGTCTTTGATATGGAACCGGATAAATCTCTGGGGCCGGATGGTTTCCCTTCCTTTTTCTTTCAAAAAATTTGGGAGGTGATAAAATATGAGGTCATTGAAATGGTCCAAGATTTTTTCAACAATGGTCATCTTTTGAGGTAAATGAATAACGCTTTCCTAGTCCTAGTGCCGAAAATTGTTGGTGCTAAGGAGGTTAAGGATTTCAGACCTATAAGCCTGTGCAACACCAACTATAAAATTCTGACTAAAATCATAGCTGGGAGGATTAGAATGGTTCTTCCTAACTTTATCTCCAAGAATCAAGGGGATTTTGTTCCAAGAAGGCAAATTACAGACCGCATTATTGTGATTCAAGAAGCCATACATTCCATTGATAGCTCTGGAAGATCGGAAATGTTTCTTAAGTTGGATATGCATAAAGTCTTTGATAGGATAACATGGTATTTCCTCTAGGCCATCTTGTTAAAGGTTGGTTTTGATAACTTCCTGGTAAACATGATTATGACCTGCATATCCACTGCTAGTTTCTCAGTTTTGGTTAATGGAAAACCAGAAGGTTTCTTCCAAGCAGGTAGAGGGTTGAGACAAGGTGATCCTCTTTCACCTTTCCTTTACGTCATAATGGCTGAATCCTTGAGTAGAATCTGTCAACTAGCCATGTTTTCAAACTGTATCCAGGGTATTAAAATCTCTAATGGCCTTCCCTCTATCTACCTCAATCAGTTTGTGGATGATAACTTTATGATGGGGAAGGCCTCTTTCCACGAGGCCTAAAATTTTAAGGTGGTTCTTAATGATTATGAACTGGTTTCGGGACAGATGGTTAATTTCCATAAAAGTGTTGTTTTTTTATTAATGTGGAGAATCAGGTTCAAGTTATATTAGCTCGCATCCTGTGGTGCAGGATTAAGCATTTTCTAGATTCTTATTTGGGTATGCCCCTGATCCAAAAGAACCCTGACTTCACGGTTTGGAATGCTCTGCTGGAAAGAGTTAATTATAAACTCTCATCTTGGAAGGGTCTCTTACTTTCTCAGGCTGGTAAGATTCAACTGCTCCAAAGTTCCCTTCAAGGCATTCCCATTTATGTGATGTCTCTTTTCAAGCTCCCTGCTAAAATTATTAAATCCTTAGAGAAAATCCAAAAGAGATTCCTTTGGATGGGAGCTAGGGAGAAGTTCAAATTCCCTCTTGTGGCCTAGGAAAAAGTCACAAAACCAAAGCTTTGTGGGGCTTGGGGTTAAAAAAATTATCTTATGAATGAGGCCTTAATTACCAAGGCAGGTTGGAGGATTTCTAGAGAGGAAGGACTTTGGGTGGAAATTATAAAGATGAAATACTTGCGGAATATAGGCAGAATGGAATCCTTTTTTAATCAAGATAATCTTCCTAGAGGGTCTCCCTTTTGGAACTCTTTTGTGGCCTCCAAATAAATCTTAACCAAAGGTACTATATGGGAGATAGGAAAGGGCTCTAGAATCAGTTTTTGGTATGATAATTAGATTGAGGATTCCCCCTTAGCTAACCTAGAAATTTGGAAAAGGGTTGCTTAGTTCTACAAGGAAATAGGAAAATTTTGGATTCGTGACTTCTGGATCCAGGAAGATTGTCTAATGGGAAACCACTGAACCTTCCCCAGATTTTGATGGTGACATCCAACCCTTTTAGGCTCTCAATAAGAAATTAAGGGATTTCCACATCCCCATGTTCCAAACCAAGGAGGATTCCATCAAATGAAAAGAATAAGATTCAGAAATTTTATCAGTTAAATCTAAATACATGTTAAATTTCAAGACTGATATGCTCAAGGATTATTGGGGTAATCTTTGGGTGAAGGATCTTATCCCAAAGTTTAATATATTTTACTGGTTGGCTGCCCAAAATAAAATTTTGACTGTGGATAATCTCAGGAAAAGGGGAATGAAGCTTCCCAATATATGTTCTCTTTGTAGGAAGGAGGAGGAAAATTTCAACCATTTCCTCCATTTCTCCTTCTCCCACGATGTGTTTTCTTCCATTCTGGATCTATTCAATATCCAATGGACCTTTCCCTTGATGATTGAAGATTTTTGTTTTCAATGGGAGAGTCCCTTCTGTTTTCCCATTTTGGTTTGGGCTTGGAATATTTCCCTCCCTCATTTTTTTGGGGTTTATGGAAGACCAGGAATGATTGTATCTTCCGGGATCATAAATATCTTCTCTTAAAAGTTAGAAGAAATTTTTTGGATGCCATTAAGGAAAACATCAAACTCTTTAAAGGCAAAGCCAAGAAACCCTACTTGAAAAGTGAGCAAAAAGTTCTTGATAAGTTCGCCCTTGGACCGGTGGAATTACACAAACCAAAAAAGAACTCCATTTGGATAAGGCCTGTGGAAAATTTTGTTAAGTTAAATTTCAATGGGGCATCAAAATGGAATCCGAGTCTTGTTTGACGAGGGGGAATTTTAAGAAACAATGAAGGAGATTGGTTGTTTGCTTATGCGGGTCCATTATGCCAGAAAAAAAACAATATGGCGGAAGCTAGAGCTCTTCTTTGGGGGGTTTTATTGGCTAAAGAAAAAGGTTTCAAGGAAATCCAGATTGAAGGTGACTCTCTCATCATTATTAATGCCCTCAATAATCAGGGTTCCATTAATTGGTCCATAAGAAATATCCTCAACGATGTTAAGGAAACTTTAAAATATTTTGTAAGGGCTTCTTATAATCATACTTTGTGTCAAGGGAACAAGTGTGCGGATAAGATGGCTAATTACAGAGCCATTAGTAATGATTACAAGATATGGTGTAAAGAAGATGAATTACCCACAGACATTAATGAAACCATTATTAGAGATAGTGGGAACTAAGTTTGATGATGTTGTCATGAGTGAGCTCTGAGGCTATGACAGCTTACTTAATAACTTGTATTCCACGATTTCTGTTAGTGTGAAAGGGGGTCTTGATTTTGAGAAGTGTTAGCGAACAAGGGAAGTTTAGTCTTGTGAAGATGGGTGGTGATAGAATTAGAGTTGAACTTGCTAGCCAGAACATTGAAGCTTTTAATCAACATTTTTGGAACAAGCTTAAGATTGGGGGCTTTAGTAATTTCATCGCCAAATTACATGGTCACGACCCCTCCTTATCAAAGGATTTTGGAAAATATTGGAAAGAGGGTAAGTTTGAGGTCAGAGATATGGAAATTGAGGTTTCTGAGTCCACCATTTCCCTTGCGACAAACATGAAAATGGATGGGCTCAAAATTTTTAAGGACAAAACCTACAGAGAACATGAAATTGAGTTGTTCTTTGTGCGTAAGGATATGTGCTCTTTCTTTACTGATGTTATTTCCAAGTCATGTATTCCAAGAATATGGAGAGATTTTTTCCTTCAAATCATGAAGTATTTAACTCTGGAAGGCAAATACCGAAAAATATATACTCACCATATGACCCTTCTCAATATGTTCCGTCATAAGGTAATGGTGAGCATCCCTTCCTTCTTGTTTATGTATTTGAAAAATTCATTGATAGCTTTCCAGAAGAAGAAGGATGAGATTACTTTGCATGAAGGGCTCATCCTTCTATTGTTTGAAAATGGGAAACCTATTCTGAATTCTTCTTTGAAAGATAAGGAGAAAGAGGATGACCTCACTCTTGCAAAATGCCTTACTAAGATGAAGGCTGGGAAATGCAAAAATGTGGGGGAGGATTCTGGTAAAGAGAAAAGTGAGGAAGGTCATGGGGAAGCAAGCACCTCGAGAAAAAGGAATTGGGATGGTAAATTTAAGGGTTTCAAGGATTTGAGTAGAAAGGTTCAGTACTTAGAGGGTGTGCTTCATGCGATGGAGGAAACCAATGTGGGTCAAAGGGAAACTATGTTGGATGTTATTAACGATTCTAAGAAAATTTTCTCTACTCAGGTGAAGTCCAAGAAGAAGGTTCTGGAGCTGGAGTACCATGTCAAAAATCTGAGTGATAGGTTGGAAGGGATGGAGGAAAGCACTAAAAGGAGGAATTTCAACTTGCACATCAGTAGTTCCAAGGACGAGCTGGAGGAAGATATTAATGTCAAGGGAAATGAGGGTGCCAAGAACAAAGGTAGTCATGATGGTAGCAGTGAAGGATATCCTAAAAATTAACTTTGGTTTCTGGACTATTGGTAGACTTTTGGCAAACTTCTGCAGTTTTGAAGTTTTGGAGCTAGTTTTCTTTCTCTCTGTTTTACTCTCTTTGGTTCAAATTCTTGATCTTCATTGTAAGATTTAAGCATGTTTAACTCCTTTCATGGAATTTTATGTTTCTTTCTTGCTCATTGGTTTATGTTCCTCCTTTTGTAAAGGCCCCTGGGAGCCGATCTTTATTTTTTCCTCGTCTAATAAAAAAACTTTTGTTGTAGCATTCATAATTTTAAGTTTTGTGTGTTTCTTTTCAGTAATTTAGGTAGCCTTATAGACTATTAATTAAGATCAAACCCCTAGGTATTATTGTATATTGCCATTTCACATTTCCTCAAATTAATACTTAATAGATGGTGACTTTATAAATCTACAAAAAATCCTCATCACCGAATACCATTTTTTTCCATGCACATGCCTTTTTCCAATTAGCTACAAGTTTTTTTCCACATCACCAAGTGTTATCAACAATACTTTCAATCCAAAAACACAAAATAATTATTCATGACTTTATCAAAAGGTGTGTATAATGATTTAACAAATATTGAAATATAAATGTTAAATTCTAATTAATTAACAGTGAAGATATAAACAATTAGAGTACATATATGACAAAAGAAAGTAAGCTAGAAAAATGTAAAACCCTAGTTACAAGAGAGGGGATAAATTACTTAGCTAATTTAAAATGATCCCAAAGATATGCCAAGCTGGAAAAATATTGGAACAAGAAAGCATATTGTCACACTCAGACCCAGAAAAATGTAGAGTTGTCAGGAATGCCATGACTAGAGCACCTATGCAGGGTTAGGGGCACCTAGGGCACACAGACCTCATCTGAGCGCATGTGACTGCTCAAAACCTGAGAAAATTAGTTTCGAAGGGTCGCAAGATGTTCACTGGATGTCGCCTTTAGTCACATGTACTTTTTTGCTTGATCGTTGAATTCACCTAAAACCTGCAAAGAGAAAGAGCACTTGTAAAACCCCAAAATACATCAAATCCTAAAAACAAATAGAATGTAAATAGGGAGTCGAGACTGACCCCAACGGTTACCCGATAGAGGGAACTTACAACCGAGCTGTTGCACTACATCTGAGACTCCATGTATTTCTATGTGTGTGTGTAGAAATTGTGCCCTAGGAAGATCTTGTGCAAGATGCACTTGATAGTGAGCAATAGCTAGATTTAGAGAATGTGGATAGATGTGTGGATGTCAAAATGAACTTCCCATCCTATGCGCACAGTGTATGCATAAGAATGCAGTCCCTTATCCCTTGTATGAGTGCTAGATGAATGCCTTTTATGCTCTTAGAATAGCCTTTGGATGCAACCTTAGGTGGTGATAGTAGAGGCTTAGAGCTTGGTCCTTTATCTATGGTCACATAGCTTATATATATCATATATTATTCCCTTATTTGAATTTAATAATTGACAACTAAAAGTTTTTACCAAGTGCGGGGATGACAATAATATTCCCAACAGCTGGAAAGGATTCAAAATCCTGTAGAGGCAAGATTTAGATGACTTCAGGGAAACCAGATGGTGCAGTAGATGCAAATATGCGTTAGCGAGAAGGGTGACTCGTGGATCCAGGCTCATAGGAAATGAAGTGTTATAGATGGTCTGGACTGGAAGTAAGTTAAGGTCTGTGAGACCAGAAAGGAAGATAAAGAGGATATAGACAATGTTCACTTGGAGTAGAGTTCTCACTTATGAATCATGTGTAGAGATGGGAGGTGATCGTAGATTTAGAAAATGTACCCATATAGAGCATGGGAGTTAGATGTCTACATTTTCCCCCAGATGGGGATGGAGGTGGAGATAGGTGTAGAGAACATAGAGTTAGGTGAAGAGACTGATGTGGAAGTAGGTATAGGCAAGATGTAGAGGGATGGTGATAATGGATGCCAAGGGGAGTAGATAAAAAGCGATGTGAGTGCTATATAGATGTGATAGCGTGTAGGCTAGAGTAGAGGATAGTGAACAGGGGTGATGACCCTAGAGACCTGAAAGTGTATTTGTAAAGTTGATCGTTATCCTAGTGTCAGGTGTCATTGTGATGTAGAAGGATGCAACCTGCTACTTCCCAGGTGAGTGATTGGGAAAGGGCTTCTTGAAGATGTTTAGAGGTTGATTGAGTAGGGGCATTAAGATATATGTCACTATGGAGGTCCCCTTGGTTGATCCAAGTCGAGTTAACAAGTGTCCTTAGAAGGTATGTAAATTTTTCAATGTCATGACAGTGGACTCGATGATGTTTACAATACATATTCCTTATAACTGACCAAGATGGGTTTGGGTCTTGAGAGTCATTGATGGGTCGGATTAGAGGAATGATTAGATTGAGTGATCTGGCATCCAAGAATGCTTATTAAAGATGGAACTCATGCCAGACTACGCCTAATTATGATTATAGTTTGGGGGTAGGTCAAGGATCCCTTTTGCAGAAGGCTTGGTGTAGGGAGGTAGATGTAGAAGAATAGTTTAATTCTCAATAGCACTTACCACACTTTTAGATTTAGTCTAATCCAACGTGACAATAGAAAAGAAGGATTTGGTGAAATGCATGTTTTAGGTTTTTTTTATTTGAGTGTGTAACATGGCCTTGCTTAAGGGCACTGAAGTGAACTAATTGTATGAACCATGATGCCAAAGCTTATTTAAAACTCTGAAAGGACTAAATCTGAAGGGTAGAAGAAATGTGCTTATGCACAAGATTGAGAGAAGCAGCTTGATGAGCTCGTATTTGAGTTGAATACTAAAGACCCATAGTTGGTTAATGATGGGCACACCGTCTATGAGACTGAAGATCCGTGATGGATTTTTACTTTGAATTGTGTTGTACTGTGACGTATAAACTCAGTGATAGGGGTGATTGATTCACCTAGTGATGCCCCCTGATTTGGGGTACATGTTCTAGAAAGAGCTACACGGAGCTATGTAAATTAAAAGAGGGAGTGTTGGGGGATGTCATTGTACCAATCATAGATACCATGTAGTGGGGAGGGAATGTGCATGGTAGAAGGTTCTAAGGCATGAGATCTTGATCAAAGTGGCTAGAAATGATGTGTTAGTACAAGCATGATCAAATAGGCACATAGGTGCTATTAAGGGTCCTCCTTGCTAAGTTAACATACAAGAGAACTTAAGAAGTTCCTAGTGAGGAGGATAAGTTTTAACGAAGGAAAAAGGATGGATGGGATCATTACATGATTTGTTCATACTTAAGCATACAAGCTCTTGAGACCTAGAGTACATAGATTCATAAGTTGGTTAATCCTACCCAGCAATTTCATGCATGGGGTCGTTAGAAGTAGATGGATGAGAGGTTGACCAGGAAGAGGCATCAAACTGAACTAGGGTAAGCACAGTGGAATTTCAAGTAAATGGATTGCACATGATGTGACTGATTAGCATGATAGAGAGATAAAATGGGATTTCTTAGGATGTGGTTAAGGGGGAAGATGAGTGAAAGTGTTACGATTGGATGGTGTTGGTCGTCAAATAGGACTTCAAGAAGAGCAACAATCAGGGGACAAGAAGTCCCTCCTCTTTAATGGGAGAGGTTCCCTTATTCAGAAACGAACCTATTTACACATATACAAAGTATGGTTTTCTTGTGGAACTTGGATATTATGAAAGTGTTTTCTATAAGGATCATCAATTACAAAAGGACCGAGGAATAAGAATGCAAGAACAAGTAGAAAGGCACCATGTCAGAATTATAGATGATACAGAGTAATTCCTTATGCATGCGAGGGTACAACGAATTGAGAACAAGATCATTTGTATCATATTAAGAAGATGAAATTTGAAAAGACACAAAGTTCTATAAATAACATCTGTGAGAATACAAAGCTTCTTCAGCATAATACAGGCAAATGATCTAATCACGAAAGTAAATGAATAGTTTGGGAATAAAGGAAACCGGATAGACAAAGAATGAAAAGTCCTTCTGTATTGATTTCTTTATGATTTATTTACACTTTCAGAAAATAAGCCAAGTTCTTCCTCCTTTTTAGAATGGCGAGGAGAGGCCATTATATAGTTTACAAATCAGTTACTATCGGTAACTACTTCTTTTAACTAAAGATTAGTTAAAGGGTTGCAAATCGCAATACCCCAACTTGATTACAACAGAATCCGAGAGAAAGAAGGGGAAGAAGAAGAGAAGAATTAGGAGAAGAAGACAGGTGCTTAGTGACTGGGAGGGACCCACTGACTTTAAGATCCGTTGTCTGAATCTCTTCAACGCCTCGGCTATGTCTTTGCCACGATGGGACTGACGTGTTGGCTGGTAGACTGAGTCCAAAATCCGAGGCACTTCTCCATTTCCTTATCAAACTCGACATGAGTATGATAGTCTTTATTTGCTTCTTCAATGGCAGATTAAAGAGAGCAGATCTCCTTCATTTTTTCTTTGGAAATAGAAGCTTTCCTTGAATTAGATCACCCTTGACAAAAGCTCTGAATTGAGCTTTGATTTCTTGTAGGGAGAGAGGCACACCAGAAGTCTCATCCTGAAGATGGCAATGTATATCTTTGAAAGCAGATACAACTAGTGTTTTGAAGGCCTCACCCTTCTGCCAGCTATTCCTTAAGTTCTCCCAAAGCCTCCTCCAAGGACCTTGATCTTCCATTCCACGCTGTAGACCCAGGACTTTAGACAAATTATCCTTTGTATCCTCGAAAGACTTTGCTTGCCAATCAAAATATTTTCATCTGTTTGTCCCATGAGGTGGAGGTCTACTATGCAACTGCTCCAAAGTTTCAGTTCTTTATCAATGCTCCCAATAGTGGAGGAGAGCTTCTGTTGCAAAATTTTTCACCTTCCCGTGGAGTTTGAAAGCTTCATCAATGAAGTTCAATCCCTACAACAAGCATATCATCCACCATGGCCTCCATAGCTCTGCCATAGACGGAATACTTGTGCATATCTTTGATACTCTGTACCTCATCTTGGCTCAAAATTACAGTTGGTGGAAGAGTAGTCAATGGGGTAGGGTCCAAAATTTTGTCCTTGGACAAAAGAGATTTGATGAAACCTGTGAGAATCTGGGCTTGTTCTTCCAACTGTTCTATGGTTTGCTGCCCTTTCTCTACCCTCCCAATGACTCTGGTGACTGTTTCTTGAAGGTTGTGGATCTCACCTTCAGGGGTAGACTCTCCCATAGGAATTCTTGAGAGCTCCAGGTCAGATGCCTATAAATCCTGCTCTGGTTTATCTACCATAGACTTGGCTATCTCCAGGAATTGCTGGGCCCTGAGCATCAGACACTATCCTGGAGGTAATTTTGGATTTTTTAGCACGAGAAGGAGGAGTAGTGCCTAACAAGGCTGCCAAAACATCAAAATTTGGTCCTGAGCTCCGAGAGGAAGACTTTCCTCTTCCTACTGTCGACAAGAGGCTGCACCCATGCAAAAGAGGAGGAGGAAGAAGTAGGTGGGGCAAGAGGACCAAGAGATAGAGAACTCATGGCGCCCAAGGTTTGTATTGCTGTTGTCTCAAGTTGAGACATGAGTGGGGAACTTGTAGACAATTGGTGTAGAGGAATCAACAGTACTTGGAAGTTCAGTGCTCTGGACTTCTTTGTCCTTATCAGTTGGATCTTCAGGAGCATTTGTAGGAGTTGGCACCTCACTCTCCTCACT
The DNA here is from genome assembly GCA_019776745.2 of Taxus chinensis. Taxonomy (NCBI): domain Eukaryota; kingdom Viridiplantae; phylum Streptophyta; class Pinopsida; order Cupressales; family Taxaceae; genus Taxus; species Taxus chinensis. The sequence continues at coordinate 867,663,061 of CM034151.1, read as the reverse complement.
TTCACTGAGAACAATAATGTTCTCCGGTCCCATAGGCAACTCTACTTGATTTTTCTGGAGATCTTCTTCCACAGGCTCCTTCTTAACCTCTTTGATCTTCTTTTGATATACCTGGGTGGATGAAGAAGGAGTAGAAGCTACAGGTCCATGTGTTGATGAGGCAAGAGGGGTTTGCACTGGTGTATCTGACCTTGGAATCGATGCTTCCATCCTTGGTGTTGAAACATCCTTAGAGGAGGATTCCCCTGAGTGCCTCCTAAGCTCTCAAACTTTCTTATCAAACCAGATCTTAGTTCTGACTAAGACTGGAGCTAGAATCTCGGCCAGATCATCTTTCTCTCTCCTGTTCCAATCCAAGTCCTCCAAGGGAGTGTGCTTAACCACATTGTCATACTCATATGAGTATAGATCAGAGTTGTCATCCTGGAGCCCTTCAGGGACTTGATACAAGCCGAGTTCTTGAATCAATTGCAGAGAGAACCTGCCATAATGCCTTCTTCTGGCCTCAAAATCATCGACACAGTCGGCCCAATAGTCTTCTATATCTGCCCTATGATGATAAATTATCTTGATGTTCTGCTCGATGAACTTCTTCAAGTCAAAGCAAGTTCTTGGCTTGAAGAAATGAACAGTGACGGGAACCAGGGATCTTTCTATATTCTGTGCGTCCAGGGCTGTTTTACAAGTGTAATTTCCCAAAGAGATGGGAAAGTGCAAACCAGTAATCTTCTTGTCTCTGCAAGTTCTGTGAAATTTGTCTAACTGCCTGCATACTTCTATCAAAGCCATTTTATCACTGCAGAACATGGGAAGCCTCAGAGGAGTGCCCTCATAGCCAGCAAGCCTGATATAGGAGAATTTTCTGAATTGTATGAAATAGGCACCGTAGTGCAATATCAAGTTCATGGCTTCATCAGAAAACCTTCTAGCAGTGTCACCTTCAAGGAGCCTGACCACGTACATGGTGAAAGCATCGTTTACCCTTCAGAAATTGCGATTACTGGTCTCCAAGGTGAACTTCAGGCAGTAGGCATATACTGGATCATCTTTGTGAGCATCAATGTAAGAAAAACCAAACCATTGTCTTGATGCTGCCAGAGTATACATCAGGTACGAAGTCATGTAGAACTTCTTCGTTTGTTGTACATTAGACAGCTGCTCCATCAAGTTCATACTGATGATTTCCACCCAGTTGATATTTTGAGTTCCTTCACAGACCATGCTGATGAGCGGGCACATCTAGAAATGGAATTCGTTAGTAGAGGGTAAGCCCATAACCCGAGCCAGTAGGATTATAAAATCTAACAATTCTTCATTGAAATCAGCCTAGAAAAGAGTTTTGGACAGACGAGATGCTCCCTTCTTAGGGTTCTTTAGCCAGGACTTCGCCACCCGCGCCTTGTATTTGTCGCTGTCTTGATTGAACAGGGCATGTGCTTGATCCTGGGAAACAACTATAGCATTATCCATCTCTAAAATTCTCAGTGCAGTGCTAATGGCGGTAGCATCTAATTTGGCGATGAGTTCCCCGTGTACGTTGGTTAATTCGCTCGAATTAGGATCGAAGTTAGCTCTGCACGAAAGCACTGTATCAGCACATTGCACCGAGATTGGGAAACCTCCAGCGAAAGCCAAACCGCTGTCCGTGAATCATCTGCGCCATTGGTGTAGGGTTTGCATCTGCCATCCTTGCCCAAAAATCGCTGAAATCAAGATGACGAGCTTCACTGTCCCCAATATTGGGAACGGCAGATTGTAGTGGCAAGATTTGTTCCTGTCCCTGAAATTTAATCTTCATATTGATAGTAATTCGGAGGACAGAGACGCAAATTAGACTCGGGAAGGAATTGTAGAGGGAAGGGATACACGCACAGGAATTTAGGTCGTAAGGGTTCGAGCAAAGGATAGCATGGAAGCAGTGTGAAAAATGCAAAGGGGGTTCACTCGTTATATAGCCGTTTAGGAGAGAGAAAGGCCATGAATGTGCATTTAATACATACCTACCAATTTGAATTAGCAAGACATTCGGGTAGAGCGGCAAAAACTAGCACGAATGGCACTTGGTTCATTTGGGACACGTGGGACGCGAAGGCACGAAACACGTGGCTCGACTGATTTGGGCGAAGCGGGGAAAGGACGCACAAATGCCTTTTGGGACACGTGGGAAAAAAGTGCGCGGGGTACGCAGTTCAGGTGATTCGGCCGAAAATGGAACAACTTGCCCGATTGAACTTGGAACATTTGGGACGTGAAAGCGCAAAGTACGCGGTTCGGGTGATTCGGTCGAAAATGGAACAACTTGCCCGATTGAACTTTGGGACATGTGGGACAAGAAGTTCCAACGGGCCCGAAAAAGACAAACTTCGGATAAATCGGCCGATCAGAGAATAGAAGGCCCAAATGAACTTGGGACACGCAGGACAAAAATGTCCGACAGGCCCGAAAAACACACAAAACGACCCAAAAACGTAGATTTTCACAATTTCCCGACGTTTCACACTCAGCTCGACAGAAAAGACACTTAAACTCAAAATTTGAAAATTTTCATTTTCTAAAGAGCAGGGGAATTTTGAGTGGACAACAGCTGGCTCCTTCTGGGGATGACTTGGCATAGATTCAAGGAATGAGACAAGGCAAGAACTTAGACAGACTCAGAAAGTAGACCAGTACCTTATCTATTGGGCCACGGAGTCAAAAAGCAAACCAATACAGAGGACAACACACCAAAACCCAAAAGGAAAGAAAAATAAAAAGCTGTACAGAATATACAAAGGGACTCCCTAATCACCTATGACTTGAACAATTTCAAATACTACCCACTATAAGGAAGTGGGAGAGGAGAACCATCCATGTAATCAAGGTAGAAAGAATTCTTACCAGCAAAGTGTCTGATCTTGAAAGGTCCGAGCCAAAGGGAATCAAATTTGCCATGGCTGCCATGAGGTTCATGTCTTTTATCCCATAACAAAACAGTGTCTCCAACTTGGAAATATTTGAACCTGGATTTCTTATCAAATAGGACCTTTACCTTTTGTTGGTGAACAGATATCCTATCAGTAACCTCCAATCTTCTCTCATTCAATTGATGAAGATACATAATTCTCTTATCCAAAGCATCACTGAAACTGGTATCTTCAATGGCTTTCATTAGATGCAAGGCTGACAGCTCCACTGTTACTGGAAATTGAGCTTCTACTCCATATACCACTTGAAAAGGAGACATTCCAATAGCTCTCTTTGGTGTAATCATGTCTGCCCAAAGAGCATCATAGAGCTTCTTGTGCCAGTTTCGTTGAGACTCATTGACTAATTTCCTTATAATAGTCACCAAATTTTTATTAGTGGATTCCGCTTGCCCATTTCCCTGGGGGTAATAATCTGAAGAATGAGCCAGAGAGATGCCATAACCATAGCAAAAATCCATTATCTCAGTTGAAGAGAAATTTGAAGCATTATCTGTCACAATCTTGTTAGGTACACCATACCTTACCAAGATGTTCTCTTTTATGAAGCTACACACCACTTCAGAAGTAGTACTCTTTACTGGAATAGCTTCCGCCCATTTGGTGAAATAATCCGTGGCAGTTAGTACATGAGTATGACCAGCACTAGAAGCAGGATTAAGTGTTCCAATGAAGTCCAAACCCCACTGTTGAAAAGGTTCTTCAATTACAACTGGCTTAAGAGGCAAAGAGGCCAATTTAGGTCTTCCCACAAAGGTCTGACAAGCCTTGCATTTATCAACCCACTTGGATGCATCCCTAAACAAGGTAGGCCAGTAATATCCTCCACGGAGTATCTTATGAGTAGTGACTGTTGATGAATAGTGCCCTCCACAAGCCTGATCATGAAAAGCCGAGAGTAACTTTTTCTGCTGTTCCTTGTCCACACATTTCAAGAACCTTCCATCTATTCCCCGTTTGAACAAAGTGTTTTCCCACAACACATACTTTACTGACCTTAGTTTAACAGCCCTCTTTTCTTTGGCAGTCAAATGAGAGGGGCATTCTCCATAGGTGAGAAAATGGGCGATGTCAGCATACCATTCGTCAACTGAGCTGAGAAACAGAATGGTAGGAAGGTCAACCTTATCCTCCAACAACTCATGTCTAGCTCCTTCTGCAATGAGCTCACAAAGGCCTTTACCACGAACAAGCTTGGTCGGTTTAATGTCAATATCATATTCTTGGACCTTAGCAACCCAGTTCCCTCTCTTGGATCCAAATTCTTGTTGTGTGAGAATTGACTTAACAGTGGTATCTGGAACCAACACCATGGAATGAGAGTTGAGGATGTAAAAACGAAACTGCTTAACAACTTTGACCACTGCAAAAGCATGTTTTTCCATCATGGTGTATTTTAACTCATGATCTTTCAGAATATAGCTCATGAAAGCAATTGGAAGTTCGTGCTCATTAGAATCTTCTTGAGTCAAAACAGCAGCCAAGGTATTATCTGTGGCATAACAATAGATAATAAAATCTTTGCTGAAATTAGGACATGCTAAAATAGGAGTTTTAGCGATAGCTCTTTTAATACCTTCAAAGGATTCCTTTCCTTCAGAAGACCAACCAAACGTTTGTTTCCCTTTCATCATCTGAGAAATATTCAAAGTTAATTCTACAAAATCAGGGATGAACCTTCTTAAAAAATTGATCTTACCAAAGAAAGAGTACACACCCTTTTTGCTGGTTGGGAGAGGAATTTGCTGGATAGCTTGAACTCGCTCAGGATCAATCTTAATACCATCTTTGGAGACAATGTGCCCTAATAACTTACCCTTATGTGACACAAAAGACATATTTTTTAGGATTCAAAGAGATGCCATGCTCTCTGCATCTCAGCAGAACTGTCTCCAAGTGCTGAAAATGATCCGCCCTTGTTTTAGAAAACACAGTCAAGTCATCAAGGTATATGACAATACACTTCCCTTTCAAACTTCCAAAATCCAGATCCATAGCACTCTGAAAAGTGGCACCAGCATTGATGAGCCCAAAAGGCATCCTCTTGTAAGCAAAGGTACCCCAAGGAGTAGCGAAAGCTGTTTTGTGTTGGTCTGCAGTATCAACCTCTACCTGATTATATCCCGAGAATCCATCAAGCATAGATAACATTTCAGATCCTGTTACTGCTTGCAAGACCCGATCCATCATAGGAAAAGGATAATTATCCTTTAAGGAAGCCTGATTCAGATTCCTAAAATCAACATAGATGCGGATCTCACCATTCTTCTTCCTAACAGGCACAATATTGGCAATCCATGTTGAATGGTGAATGGGAAAGATGATCTTGGCCTTCAACAACTTCTGTATTTCTTGAAAGATGGTGTTGGCTATTTTGGGGTTGTACTGCCTCTGTTTCTGCTTAAAAGGCTTAATTCCTGGTTTGAGAGGAATAAAATGCTGCATATCTTTTGGCTTGAAGGCTTTCAAATCCTCATAATACTAAGCAAGAACATCCTTATACCTCTTTAAAAGATCAATTGATTTTCTCCTCTCATCTGCTGTGCAACATTTTCCAATGTTCACGAGCTTAGGGTCAGTAGAACTCCCAATATTAATTTTGTCATGCTCAGCTGATTGCTGAGGCCCAGTGGAAGCTCTAGACTTCACATACCTGTCATGTTTATCAAATAGTTCCTCTAAACTCACCAACCCTTTAGGAATCTTATTTCCTTTGAGTTTGATGAACCCATCCTGATCCGTTTCTTCTTCTCTGGGTGACTGCTTTATCAGACGGGAACACTTTCCCGAGCCAGGTTATTGCTTCCTTCAAAGTACAGCTGTTCAAAATTACCCTTAAGTTCTAAGAAAGAAAGCAAGTGTTGATCATCATTGAAAAATTGCTAGTTATTTGTATTATCAGGTACACTAGGTCGATGGATCATCTCAATGGTGAACTTATCTTGAGAGAAATCAGGATCAGGAATCAGTTGTGACCCTGAGACTGCTAATGAATCAGCCCTGCTGTTCTTCTCCCTCGGTATTGCTTCGAATGGAGAAAGCATCAAGAAACTCAATGGAATCCCAAACCTGATTTCGGTAATGTTTCAACCTTCCATTTTTTACCTGGAAAAGGTTTCTAACTTGCTTCACAATCAATTCCGCATCACCACGAGTCTAGAAGATTCTTTACGCCTTGTTCTTTGGCTACTTGCAGTCCAAGAATGAGAGCCTCATACTCTGCTGTATTATTAGTATTTTCGAACTGCAACTTGAATGAAAAAGGATGTATGCTTCCTTCAGGTGACACCAGTAGGACACCCGCTCCAGAACCAGCTGAGGAACAACTTCCATCAAACTCTAAAATCCAAACACCATTAGGATCTTTAGGAGACACTTTGGGGAGTTGAATTTCATCAGGGGACATAATCATGTAGTTACCATGCCCCATATCCTCATAGAGTATTTGTGCTTTAGGATCATCCGTTTTTTGCACAATATACTCAGACTGCTTCTCAGGCAGCAACTTCTTCATTTTCCCATTGACAGGTACGAGTGCATGTGACCAATCCATTTGAATTTCTCCACCCACATCCTTACAGAAGTTTCTGCTTAGCAACATCCCGTATGAAGGAGGAATATCTGCTACTAAGATGGTAGCCAAAACTTTCTTTTCAGGCAAAGCAGCAAAATCCACTTGTGCATCTTTAATTCTTCCAACCAGGGGCACTTCCTTACTCTCCATAGAGTAACAAGATCCATAAGTGTGATGTGAGGGTCAAGCCTAAGGCATGAGCTACTTTAGCAGGCATCACATTATCTGAGGCTCCTGAATCTATGACACAATTACTGAGCCTATGGCCAGCTATAAGAAGTGTTACATAAAATGGTTTGATTTTGTCATTAGGTGAGGTGACAGCGGCTACCAGACTAAGCTGTGGTGCAGAAGAAAGAGTGGGTAAAAGGCCTTTAGAGGTGGTCTTAGAATGGGAATTGACAAAGTGAATCATTTTAGCAAAATGCTTTGGGATGGGTTTGATAATACTCAGCCTCTGAGATTTGAACCTTAGTCTTTTTCAAGTGATCAATAATATCAAAAGATCCAGAAGTGGATGGGCCATCATCACTTGAGATCCTAGGTTTATCAACTTTAGGAGAAAAAGAAGTAGAAACTTTAGAAGCAAGAATGGACAGGACTCACCTTTTGTGTAGATGAAGTGGGGATAGGAGATCCTCTTTTTGCAATTACGGGGATAGTTGCCGACTGCTCCTTAGATTTCTTGATGGGCTGCGTCACTTTCTCCCTCTGATTTTTTTCTCTCGAGTCATGACAGCAAATGATTCGCTATTCATGTCTGCTACTACTTCATCATAGTCATCTCCATCATCAATGCCCTCAGTGGTGAAGAAATTAACTCGAGATCCCTCAAGTTCATCTGCTTCATCATCTACTTCTTCAACAAGCTCCTCACAAGCTTCATTATCCTCATCATCATCTGGTTCCTCAACTTCACAGGTTGCATTGACAGGAACTTTAACAGGAGGTCCTTCAAGCGCTAGTCTTGTTTGAGAAGCAGGCAAATGATTTCTAGGCTGAAAATTCCTCCTTGGTACGTCTGCATAGGGAGCATGTTGAGCCAGTTGTTTCTTTATGGCAATGAGATCATTCGCAAGTTTTGAACTAATGGATCAGTATTAGGTCCAGAGAGTGGAAGAGGAAGAAGAAGCAGTTTTAGATTGGGAAGGGTCTCTTTTCAATTTCCCTGACATGATTAAGTCATCTTCGACACTTACAACAAGAGTTTGATCCTCAGTCAACGTTGCAAGATTAGCCCTTCTTAATGCATAACTAACTTCAGGTGATTGGGAATTTAGGAAGAAACATTTTTGAATTTGATCTACAGGTCGAGTAGCTGGCTGAATTTTATTAATCAACCTGTTGAATCGGGCCACAAATTCTCTCATGGGCTCTTGTGAATCTTTCTTTATCTGAGAAACTTGGGCTAGCAAGGCATGCACATCTTCTGCTGGTTTGAAATGGCTTTCAAACTTAGTTCTCATTATGTCCCAGTCGGTGATAGCACCAGCCGGAAGGTGATAGAACCAATCAGCAACATTATCTTGTAAAGTCTCAACGAACAGTCTTACGGAGACATCTTCATGTTCGACTCCCAGAACTCCACATGCAACAATGAAGGCTGTGATGTGTTCATCAGGATGCACTTTGCCATCACCTTTGAATTTAGGGAAATTCTTCTGGTTACCTCTGGGTAACTCATGTAAAGGCTGAGGAAGAGCAAGGGGCCCGACACGATGACCCCAGGGCAATGGTGCCAGCCATTCTTGGAAAAATGGCCTAGAGTGGAACTGCAACACCAACAAGAATCAAAGCTTGAAGATTAGGACTAGAAGGCTTTGGAGGAATGCCACCCGTAGGAAGTCTATCTTGAACAGGTGGAGTGCTTGTCGAAAGAGTCCTTCTATTTGTTGTTGAAGGAAAAGGAAAACCATGTTGCTCCAAAAGCTGAAATAGAGAATCTTCAATACCAAGGGCCCTTCTCCCTCGAGTAAAACACGGAGTCGCCAGATCAAAGGATGATCACAAATTACAGAACTGGAATATGATTTTCCCCAGCGGAGTCGCCAAAAACTGTTGGTCGTCAAATGGGACTTTACGAAGAGCAAAAGTCAAGGGACAAAAAGTCCCTCCTCTTTAATGGGAGAGGTTCCCTTATTGAGAAACGAACCTATTTACAAATATACAAAACATGATTTTCTGGTTGAACTTGGATATTACGAAAGTGTTTTCTATAAAGATCATCAATTACAAAAGGACTGAGGAATGAGAGTATGAGAATGAGCAGAAAGGCAACATGCAGAATTATAGATAACAGAGTAATTCTTTATGTATTCGAAGTTACAGTGAATTGAAACAAGATAATTTGTATCATATAAATAAGATGTAATTTAAAGACACAAAGTTCTACAGATTCATTAATCAAGGACACAAAGTTCCTTCTTGGTTATACAAGATCACCACGCTTGCAAAGTTGGAGAGTATGTAATCAACGAGACTAACAAACTAGAGACAAATGATCTTCACGAAAAATTAAATGAAAAGCTTAGGGATAACAGAGATCAGATAGACAAAGAATGGAAATCCCTTCTGTATTGATTTCTTTATGATCTATTTACACTTTCAGAAAATATGCAAATTTCTTCCTCTTTAAAAATGGCGTAGAGAGGCCATTATATAGCTTACAAATCAGTTACTCTTCGTAACCACTTCTTTTAACTGAAGATTAGTTAAGGACTGCCAATCGCAATACCTCAACTTATTACAAAGAAAATGGAAAAAGAATGGGAAGAAGAGAAAAGAATAAGGAGGAGAAGACAGGTGGTCAGTTACTGGGAGGGACCCACTGACTTCAAAATCCACTACCTGAATCTCTTCAACACCTCTGCTATGTCTCTACCACGAGGTACTGACGTGCTGGCTGTAGACTGAGTCCAAAATCTGAGGCACTTCTCCATTTCCTTATCAAACTCGACATGAGTATGATAATCTTTATTTGCTTCTTCAATGGCAGATTGAAGCGAGCAGATCTCCTTCATTTTCTCTTTAGAGATGGAGCTTTCCTTGAATAGGTTATCTTTGAAAAAAGATTTGAATTGAGCTTTGATTTCTTGCAAGGAAAGGGGCACACCAAAAGTTTCATCCTGAAGATGACAATGTATATCTTTGAAAGAAGAGACAACCAGTGTCATGAAAGCTTCACCCTTCTGCCAGCTATTCTTCAGTTCTCCCAAAGCCTCCTCCAAGACTTTGATCTTCCACTCCATGCTGTAAACCCAGGAATTTGACAGATGATCCTTTGCATCATCAAAAACCTTACTCGCCAGTAAAATGTTCTCATCTGTTTGTCCCATGAGGTGGAGGTCTTTTATACAACTGCTCCAAAGTTTGAGCTCTTTATCTATGATGCCAATAGTAGAGGATAGCTTCTGTTGCAAGTTGTTCACTTTTCCATGGAGTTTAAAAGCTTCATCAATGAAGTTCAACCCTGCAACAAGCATATCATCCACCATGACCTCCATAGCTCTGCCATAAACGGAATACATATGCATGTCTTTGATATTCTGTACTTCATCTTGGCTCAAAATTACAGGTGGTGGAAGAGTAGTCAATGGGGTAGGGTCCAAAACTTTGTCCTTAGACAAAAGGGATTTGATGAAACTTGTGAGAATTTGGGCCTGTTCCTCCAACTGTTCAATAGTTTGCTGCCCTTTCTCTACCCTCCCAATGACTCTTGTGACCGTTTCCTGGAGGTTATGTATCTCTCCTTCAGGGGTAGACTCTCCCATTGGAATTCTTGAGAGTTCTAAGTCAGATGCCTGCAAATCTTGCTCTGAGTTTATCTACTGTAGGCTTTGCAATCTCCAGGAATTGCTGACCCTAAGAATCAGACACTATCTTGGAAGTAATTCTAGCCTTTCTTGGCACCAGAAGGAGTCGTGCCTAACAAGGCTGCCACAGCATCAAAATTTGGTCCTGAGCTCCGAGAAGAAGATTTCCTCTTCCTACTATCAACAAGAGGTTGCACCCATGTAAAAGAGGAAGAAGAAGCAGCAAGAGGGGCAAGAGGACCAAAAGACAGAGAGCTCATGGCGCCCAAAGTTTGCACTGCTGTTGTCTCAAGTTGAGACATGAGTGGGGCACTTGTAAAAATTGCAGGAGAGGAATCAATAGTACTTGGAAGTTCAGTGCTCTGGACTTCTCTATCCTTATCCGTTGGATCTTCAGGATCATTTGTAGGAGATGGCACCTCACTCTCCTCACTTTCACTGAGAAAAATAATGTTCTCTGGTCCCATAGGCAACTCTGCCTACTTTTTCTAGAGATCTTCTTCCACAGGCTCCTTCTTAACCTCTTTTAGTCTTCTTCTGATATTACCTGGGTGGATGAAGAAGGAGTAGAAACTGCAGGTCCTTGTGTTGATGAGGTAGGAGGGGTTCGCACTGGTGTATCTGACCTTGGAATCGATGCTTCCCTCCTTGGTGTTGAAAAATCCTTGGAGGAGGATTCCCCTGAGTGCCTCCTAAGCTCTCGAACTTTCTTATCAAACCAGATCTTAGTTCTGACTAAGACTGGAGTTAGGATCTCGGCAAGATCATCTTTCTCTTTCCTGTTCCAATCCAAGTCTTCTAAGGGAGTGTGCTTAACCACATTGTCATACTCATATGAGTATAGATCAGATTTTTCATCCTGGAGTCCTTCAGGAACTTGATACAAGCCGAGTTCTTGGATCAATTACAGAGAGAACTTGCCATAATGCCTTCTTCTGGCCTCAAAATCATCGACACAGTCAGCCCAATAGTCTTCTGTATCTACCCTATGATGATAGATTATCTTGATATTCTGCTCAATGAACTTCTTCAAGTCAAATCAATTTCTTGGCTTGAAGAAATGAAAAGTGATGGGAACCAGGGCTCTTTCTATATTTTGTGCGTCCACGGCTGTTTTACAAGTGTAATTTCCCAAAGAGATGGGAAAGTGCAAACCAGTAATCTTCTTGTCTCTACAGGTTCTGTGCAATTTGTCTAACTTTCTGTACACTTCTATCAAAGCCATTTTATCACTACAGAACATGGGAAGCCTCAGAGGAGTGCCCTCATAGCCAGCAAGCCTGATATAGGAGAATTTTCTGAATTGTATGAAATAGGCACCGTAGTGCGATATCAAGTTCATGGCTTCATCAGAAAACCTTCTAGCAGTGTCACCTTCAAGGAGCCTGACCACGTACATGGTGAAAGCATCGTTTACCCTTCAGAAATTGCGATTACTGGTCTCCAAGGTGAACTTCGGGTAGTAGGCATATACTGGATCATCTTTGTGAGCATCAATGTAAGAAAAACCAAACCATTGTCTTGATGCTGCCAGAGTATACATCAGGTACGAAGTCATGTAGAACTTCTTCGTTTGTTGTACATTAGACAGCTGCTCCGTCAAGTTCATACTGATGATTTCCGCCCAGTTGATATTTTGAGTTCCTTCACAGACCATGCTGATGAGCGGGCACATCTAGAAATGGAATTCATTAGTAGAGGGTAAGCCCATAACCCGAGCCAGTAGGATTATAAAATCTGACAATTCTTCATTGAAATCAGCCTAGAAAAGAGTTTTGGACAGACGAGATGCTCCCTTCTTAGGGTTCTTTAGCCAGGACTTCGCCACCCGCGCCTTGTATTTGTCGCTGTCTTGATTGAACAGGGCATGTGCTTGATCCTGGGAAACAACTATAGCATTATCCATCTCTAGAATTCTCAGTGCAGTGCTAATGGCGGTAGCGTCTAATTTGGCGATGAGTTCCCCGTGTACGTTGGTTAATTCGCTCGAATTAGGATCGAAGTTAGCTCTGCACGAAAGCATTGTATCAGCACATTGCACCGAGATTGGGAAACCTCCAGCGAAAGCCAAACCACTGTCGTGAATCATCTGCGCCATTGGTGTAGGGTTTGCATCTGCCATCCTTGCCCAAAAATCGCTGAAATCAAGATGACGAGCTTCACTGTCCCCAATATTGGGAACGGCAGATTGTAGTGGCGAGATTTGTTCCTGTCCCTGAAATTTAATCTTCATATTGATAGTAATTCGGAGGACAGAGACGCAAATTAGACTCGGGAAGGAATTGTAGAGGGAAGTGATACACGCACAGGAATTTAGGTCGTAAGGGTTCGAGCAAAGGATAGCATGGAAGCAGTGTGAAAAATGCAAATGGGGTTCACTCGTTATATAGCCGTTTAGGAGAGAGAAAGGCCATGAATGTGCATTTAATACATACCTACCAATTTGAATTAGCAAGACATTCGGGTAGAGCGGCAAAAACTAGCACGAATGGCACTTGGTTCATTTGGGACACGTGGGACGCGAAGGCACGAAACACGTGGCTCGGCTGATTTGGGCGAAGCGGGGAAAGGACGCACAAATGCCTTTTGGGACACGTGGGAAAAAAGTGCGCGGGGTACGTAGTTCAGGTGATTCGGCCGAAAATGGAACAACTTGCCCGATTGAACTTGGAACATTTGGGACGTGAAAGTGCGAAGTACGCGGTTCGGGTGATTCGGTCGAAAATGGAACAACTTGCCCGATTGAACTTTGGGACATGTGGGACAAGAAGTTCCGACGGGCCCGAAAAAGACAAACTTCGGATAAATCGGCCGATCAGAGAATAGAAGGCCCAAATGAACTTGGGACACGCAGGACAAAAATGTCCGACAGGCCCGAAAAACACACAAAACGACCCAAAAACGCAGATTTTCACAATTTCCCGACGTTTCACACTCAGCTCGACAGAAAAGACACTTAAACTCAAAATTTGAAAATTTTCATTTTCTAAAGAGCAGGGGAATTTTGAGTGGACAACATATTTTGAAATAGGAAATAGTATAAATCGAAGCAATAACACCACTGATGAGTATGAAAGTGGATGCCCCCAAGAGCCACTGCGGGACTAGTAAAAGGTAATGTACCAAGCATTCGTGCTGCATGTAACAATCTGTGTAAAGGCTACATTCACAACTATAAGGAACATGAATGCGCGTAGTGTATATAGAAATATAATGACATACAAAGTATTTGTATAGAATGGAAACAAAGATTATATGTAAACATAAGAAAGCAAGAGTAAATGTGACCAAGATATGCAATAAGTTGTGGATGAGATGGAATGGAATGTAGTGTGAGTGTGATAGGAGAAATGTGCTCCCTGAGTGGATGTGTATACATGAGATGAGGTTCATTTATAAAATACCCCTCGGTAGTCAAGAATGAACTATAGAAAAAAGTGTGTCATCGGGTAATGAAGATACCAATGTATCAATATGTGCAATGTGCATGTGAAAGTATAAACACAAAGTGTAGAGTGAAGAAGTAGAAATGTGAGATGCCTAGAAATGTTATAGGGGGAGGATAAGCACGATGCCCCCAAGTGTGTAGTCATGAGTATCTTATATGATAAAAGTGAAAGACGAGAGTCTACCACCCAATGCTTGCAAAGATAAAGGTGTGTGACCATGCTCTAAGGTTAGCAGTGTATGAGACAAGTGATGTGTTTGTAAATGAGACCTATGTACTTGAGACCTGTGTACACACCAAAATATGGTATCACTTCCCTTTTCACCCCACGTTCACTTCTTTTACCATGGTCACCTACCTAGACCCCCCTTCTTCATTAATTCATGTTGATTTTAACATTCTCATCTTTCCCATCTATTATCCTATCTATTTTAATTTATTACTAGTCCCCATCAATTATCCCTTAATCCTCATCTCATTATCTAATTAATCCTAATCAACCATGCTTCCCTTCTCTAAGTTTTTTACCATCCCTAAACTCCTTAGTTGTTTATCCCTACCTCTTATTTAATCCATTTTAGCTCCCACCTACCCATGACACTCTCTTAGGAAACCCTTACGCTCCCTAAATACTTTAAATCACTTATCACAATCCATAAAATCCCCATCTCTTGAATAAATCATCTTCTACCACCAAAAGGAACAGTTCCCCGCAGTTGGCGGCGACCCACCTGGGTCACCATTGACCCTATAAGGCCACATTTACCTCTCCTCTCCAAGAGAAGCATAATCAAAATTCTCTTGTGTTTTTGTGAGCCTATCTTCCAACATGATATTTCTTGCAGCTACTACAATCTTCTTGGAGTCCCTTAGAGCTTATTTTGCATCACTTGTGAAGACTTTAGGGAGTTTATCTAATATTATATTCGTTTATGCTATCATTTCTTTTCATTTTCATTATTTCTCATTTACTAACATTTTACAGGTCTAGATGCCATCAAATTTTCAGATCCACCTTCTTCCTTCAGTCATTATGTTTGTAGGTTATCGATCCAACCCATCCACCCTCGGCCTTATTTAGCACTACCTAGGTTTTTGTCATTTCTGTCAGGTTTTCAATGACCCAACCCATTGTTTTCATCCATTTTGTCTTCCAGGTCCACATTATCCTCCCTCCTTACTCAGCACTCAGATCGATCATTTTGCTTCTATGTCAGCCCAATTTTGTTTTTTCATTTGTTCGCCACCAACAGAGCCATGTCATTGTCAACACGTGTCCTGCTAGCCATAAAATCCACCAAAACCCTCATTTTATTACATCCTATTTATTTCCATGTCCCGTACCTTTCCATGCAAGTGTCTGTCATTATTTTCATGCCTCTTTGATCATCTGATATGCACTCAGATATCTCTAGATCTACATTTTTAGCTTGTCATCCAAATCCATCCACTTAGGTCGTCGTCGACCTCCCCTCTGCAACATGGGTCATTGTCGACCTAGCCAGATTAATTTTCTTTCTAATGATTTAGATCAAATTTTCACTCTTCATCCATTTCTATAATTTCCATATTTTATTTAGTTTTAGTTTATGTATGTTATTCACTCCTTTATCATTGATTTTATCATCTTTTATCAAACACGAGGGTTGACATCTGCATAAGGAAGTTAACGCTTCTTGGAACCGACTTCATCGGGAAACCCCCTCATCTACCATCTAATCCATTTTCCTCTAAGTTACCTTTGTTTTGTAGGTTCATAAAATTTGTAGCAAAAAAGTATACTTTGCACCTGTTCATTTATCACCATCCATTTCCAAGGTACCTTAAACCCTTACATATTTGAAGTTGTTTGATTTTATTTGGTATCTAGTTCGCTAATCTGAATAGGAAAGAGAAAAATTGGTCAACATTTTGGCACGCCCAGTGGGATGAACCTTTTAGGTGAGTCTCTTACATTTGGTTCCATTTCATTTTCCATAGTTCTTCTATTTTCCACTAACATTACAGGTAGAGGCTTTTCTTTTGCTTGTTCGTGTTGGGATTTTGGATTTCTTCGAGTTTGTTATTTGCTTTCTTTGAAGATCAGATAAAAAGGAAAAGTGTTCACCAAGTATTCTCTTTTTTGTATTATTTTATCCTTTTTGCATCACACTTTCCATTCTTGTGTGTTATTTTCCTCATCGAATTTCCATATTTGGTTGTGGGCTTAAAATGAACCTATTGCATTCTTGTTTGCAAATCTAGTGTAAGTAGTGGTTTAATTGGTTGCATTTCACATTTATTCACACACATCCAAACACACTAATCAATTCACACATCTATACATTCCCTACTAGGTGGAACTGATTGGGATTTCATCACCCAACATGAAAACTACAGCGATGTTTTGGCCGCGTTATAAATCCTACACAAATTTGGGCCTCATGTACCTTTGAGTATATCGAGGACTCTCCATCCAAAACTACCTGAAATCAACATTAGATTTTCATGTATTAGGTACATTTGTTATCCATTTACTCTTTTCGTTTTCACGTCTTTTAATTAATCAAGATCAAGAAAACATTACATATGTGTCTTGTTTCCTTTAATTAGTGAAGCTATTATTTTCTCGTTGTATTTCATGTCTATTATCACACACTCTTTAGCTAGGAAAATGTAACAAAATATTGCATCAAACAATCCCATCATGTCATCCCAATTAACTTCCACTATGGCCATCGGCTCATCCATGCCTATGGTTACCTCTTCTCATGGTCACCCAACCTTTGATCATCAATGTGTCTCATCAAGGACCTCTTGCTCAAACCACCACCTATGATGAAATCAATCCTTTCTTGCATCATCAATCCATCCCATCTAGACTAGATACCCCTCCATCCACTATATTGGTTAAAGATTTTGGGCCTCTCATTATCCCTCGTGGTAGTATGGAGTTCCAAGAGATTATTGATGATAATCCCATAGCCCTCCATGACTACCTTCTTAGTAAGTCACCCCAACTTCTAATGGATGGGCCACCTCTCCAATAAATATATGGCTACCATTCCAACCCCAAAATAACCAAATTTCTTTCTTCACAACTTACGGTGTTTTTCCCTAGAGCTATGAATGAGCTCATCATGGTCCAACATGAGCTTAACCCATCCTCTTCTACTAATCCTCAACCTCATCACACCACCCAACTAGTCACACCCATTCCTCCTAATCTACCTCCAATCAACACAACTATCACCACTTTCATTCCAATCAGTTCTTCGGCCACTATCATCATTAGTGTCCCCATTCAATCCTTTCCCATAATATCTAAACAGTATAGTCAATAATTACCTATCACATCCCACATTCATGAAAATTTCATCACTTCCCAACCTCCTCCTAGGGTTTATTACCACTACATGATACCTAATCCACCCCCTTAACAATCTCAACCTATCATTACCCATATCCCCACTCATCATATATCTCAACAACCAACCCAATATCAAAAATCACATCATGTCCCTATTTCTCAACATCAACCATTGCAACAACTCATCCAATCTCAACCCATGACCTATATGCATCCTCATCAAGTAATTCCTAAAACACCCACTCATCCACAAGCTTATCAAACCCCTTATCAAATCGCTTCCCATGTCACACAATCACAATCTCATCCAACCATTTCAAATGACCCCATGCATGCATTGATGTATAGGTTGGCTAGCCTTAAGGCCACTACCTTAGGGTAAAAGGTCACATTATCTTATGAAAAAATTATAATGAACCTATTCATCCATCACTTCCAATCAAACCTTATCCTCCTTATTGGGAGCTTCCCATATTCACCAAATTTAATAGTAAGGAGGATCCCCAACAACATCTTTGTGCATTTAGGCATGCATGTTATCTCATTCCCCATGACCAATAACTCGTGCTTTGCACTTTTTCTATGTCCTTGGCCAGTCCCGCATTAGATTGGTAGAATGGCATCCCCCAACACTCATTGTTATCATCTACTCAACTTGCGCAACTCTTCTTAGAACACTTCTCAATTAACATTGCATGCAAGATCACCATAACACACCTATACGCCATTTTCCAATTCGATGATGAGTCTATCACAGAATTTTTCACACAATGGCATGGAATCATAAACCAATTATCATTCTCCCTTCCACAGACAGAGCTTATCAAATTATTTTCACGCTCTTGTGCAAAGCATATCTCATCCACATTACAAGTCTAATCATTTCAAACATTTGAAGAATCCTTTACTATGGCTCGTAAACTTGAGAATCGTGCCCTTGAGAAAGGCCAACTTAAACTTCAATAGAACAACCCAAAGACTGATTTTACTAAACCATCCACACATAATGACAAATCCAAGAGTGTTTCCAATGTCGTGGTGCTTAATTCTTCTTCTACACCCACCTGCTAGTACATGGCCTCAACAAAGAGCTCCTAGACTGCCACCTAACTACACTCCTCTTGGAGAATCCTACAGCTCTATATTTGATAAATTGATGGTAGTCCATCTCATCACACTTCCACCCATTCAACCATTCAAATAATCAATACCTAAACCAGTGTGGTATTGTGAGGATCATTATTGCAAATACCACCAAGTTCACAGGTATGACATAGAAAGGTGTCGAACCTTCAAATATCTTATTCAAAAACTCATCAAAAAAGGTGACCTTAAAGTGGATAACCCCAAGGCACCTCCAAATCAGCAACTTGATGTTTCTAAACAACCATTTCTTAACCATGCACCAAAAAATCAAACCACTCCTCCTACATCTCAACCACCCAATCCTCACACCATTAGCACCATCAATACCACTGATAAAGATCTTACCCCATCAAAAACTCCCCCTACTTAACCAACTATTAAACCCACTTCCTCTTTGGACATTATCCCTATATCTAAATTCCACGAACACTTATCCCCATTTCTGCACTTATCATATCCACATCGACATTAACATCTACTATTGATCCTACAACTACATCTACTTCACCACTTGTTACATCTATTTCATCAGATTTGATGACCACCTCACCTACATCTACTCCACCCCCACTTATTATAGCAGATCCATCCTTAGCACCTATACCTAATTCCCCTTTCTACACTTTTACCCACACTAACCACATCAACTATTATGACCACATCTACACCATCTTCTCCTCCCACATCATTCTCATCATTTAAATAATTTTTGAAAGCACACCAACTTGCAATAAATTCAAATGATGTCCCTATTTCATCCATAAAATCAAACATACCCACATCAATCCAGTCTTCTACCTTCTTTAGATCTCATAAAACACAAATTACTTCCTCCACCAATACCAACCACACAACCTTAGGACCCTCAAGTTGAGATAGTTTTCATTCCTCCCAAGGGTACTTATTCATAAGAAAAATCTAATAACCTTAGCACGTTTCCTCAAAGGTCTATATTTCACATCCCCATAAAAAGATAGAAATTCCCCCACCTAAGATCAAACAATCCAATACCACATTGTCTATCTTATGACCATATCCATCTCTTTTAGGGCCAACCCCTTCATCCAAAACATCACATTCAATCAATCAGCCTAAACCAAAATCATCTAACATTTTTTCTTCTAGAACACCAACCATCACTAAACGTGAATCCAAGACATCAAAACCTCAAAATACTAGAACTCAACCTTCAACATCTAAGTCATCTCACACATCCACATCTCAAACATCCACTTCCTCTTATAAATCCAAAATTTCTCACAAAGATAAGGCACCACCTAATAATTTGGTTGAATCATATGTGGAGGTCCTTCAATACTTACTTCAACTTTTTGTCATCACATTCCCTCATATCAAGGCCTTTGATCCACATAATAATAAGCCGCCATGGTTTGAATCTGACCTCATTTGTGCCTATCATGGCACCCCTAGACATGACACAGAACATTATCAAAGCACTTCAAACCATTTTCCATAAAATTATTGAGGAGGATGACCTTCTTCTTGAAACAAGTCAATCCCCTCCTTCCACATCCATTCCAACATCCACATCATAAAATTCATCCACCGAAATGCATAATTCCCTTCACTCATCACGGAATTTCTACGGCCATCCCACCACCGAGTGATGATTTTTCTAAGGATGGTCCCCCCTTATTCATTAATGTTTTTAGGATATCCACTCGATCTGGCCCAAATGATTCTAAACCAACAACCCAATAAAAATCCAAGACTTTTTTTGTCATCCCTTCTCCTAAGGAGCTTATCTCATCCACACCTTCATCAAAACCCATTGTTTTCATCGATCACTCCTTCTAGCGAGCCCACTTCATCTCCATCATCATCATCAAAACCTAAGGTTTTTATCTTATCCTCCCCTCAGCCAATTGAACAAAGCATTATCAAACAACTCCATCAGGACCCAGTTAAGATTTCACTTTATGAGTTCATCCAAATCTCTCCATACCATAGACATGATCTCACTAAAGCCTTAAAATGTATCCCAACATCTAGCGACGAGACTCGGCCTTTTGCATCTCTCAAGGGAGCACTTGCGGCTTCTACTTCTATATCATTTGACGATGTTGAGATCCTAGATATCCCACCTAAGGACCATGACCTTCCCCTTTTTTATCACAGTTAGAATTAATGATACCTTCATTCGATGATCCATGATTGATAATGGGGCAAGTATTAACATCATCCCATCACATACCTTTGATCAACTCAAAATCCCTAAATCCATTGTCACCCAAACAACCTTGGTCCTTTGTGCATTAAATGATGCTATCACTCCCACCTTGGGAACAATTGTATTTCCTATCCGCATTGGTGAGAAGCTCCTCCACGAAGTCTTATATATCATAGAGGGGGGAGTTGCAATACAATGTTCTTTTTAGACGACCTTAGATTCATGTCATGCATTGTTTCCCCTCCACACTTCATTGTTGCATCAAATATGAGCACAAGGGAAATATTTTGACACTTCTTGGTGATGTAAGTGGCCTCATTAGGGAGACATCCCCTCAACATACAAGAAATCATGGCGAGGTCGAAGGCACATGCCCCCACATGTACCACAAGAAAGTTTCATGAGAAGATTATAACAAAAAATTCAAACATTCATCCAAACATGGTCATGGAGGCCAATTTAAACATGTTATATGGTTGTCGAGGTCATGAGAAGAGCTTCAATTTGGATTTCAAAGTTAAAAAGTTTAAATTTATGTTTCCCTCCTTTTTGGAAATTCAAATTATAAAGCATGAAAAAGAAACCCCATAAGGGTTTAAGGAGTCTAAATGGTCTAGGTATGTGGCTGGTACGTATGGTATAGTGGGTCATAGGGTATGAAAAATTCATGAAATGCTTTAAACTAATGTGATAAATGCCTCATAGTATGTTAATGGGCATGTAAAGAGTCACTAAGAGCAAGAATCAGTTAGGTTTTCAAGGGAGAAGTTATCTAAAAGAAATGGAATTCAAAAAAAGGGAGTTTCAGAGGGGATGAAGGATTTGGTTAACCTTCTAAGGAAGGTAAGGAGGAGGGGGAGAAGAGATTCCTCAGAGGAGGAATTCTGGATTTTGTATGAAAATACACCATTATGATATATGAACTCTATTTTAGGATCATTTATGCATGGTTTTGTACCTTGTGAAGTAGTCTTTTCTCCTTACTATTGATGTTATTAGTCATACTGAAATTATTATGAGGAAATTTGTGTGTGTGATAGGTTATATTTGAAGAAGAGCATTGTATCCTAAGTCTTATTGCATGTTAAGAGAACTTAGATTACAAAATTGAGAATATGAGAGAGGGAGAAGACTTAGATTGTGTTTATTTGGGTAAGAATATGAATATTTACATTATCTATGCTTGAATGAATAACTCATTTGATGAGTTTGGGATTTGATCTCTTGAGTAGAAAATCTTGCATGTAATTGGTTTTATGAATAAAATCTAGTTGGGTAAGTCGAAACCCATGTTTTTGAATCTTGAAGAGACACTAGATTGTGTGTTAGCTTAAGGTGATTGAGAAAGCCTTGAAAATAATAAAATGAGTGAGTTGGATAATGGTTGAATATGATTATAAAGGATCTATATACATTCAACGAGTTGTCATTGTTTTGTTTTAATGAAAAAGTGCATTACATGACTGTGATTTTGAGTACCTACATGTCAGCTGAGTGAAATAACTAAGTGAAGTACATATATACATGTTATCCATACCTTTTTGGTAAATTAATCATGTGTAAGAGGTAGATTCATACCTCTGGTTCGAATTTGGTGATTAGCAAGTGAGTTTAGTAAAAGTTACAAGACTTTTAAGCAAACCAGGTTTCTAGGAACCCTCACTCAGGTTAGTGCTAGGGTTTGAAAGTTGAGATACCAAATCAATGAGTTTCAAACCAAAAATTGTAAGGAACCATCTTAAGGATGTACCCTAGCTGTTAGAAAAATAAATTTGAAGTTTCAATGGTGAAATATGAATATATCCTTACCAGTCCTATAGGTGGTTGGTTAAATTCAGTGAAGAGCCGGTGTAGAGGGGTGATTTACAAAGGAAGTGGTATTTGTCTTCTGAGCTGGAACTTGAAAATTATTAGGATTAAAGAAATCAATAATGGGTCCTCAAAAATGTTGAGTTTGTGTCTTGGAAGTGTCGTGATGTGCCAAAATCCCTGATATGATATTTGCTAAAAAATAAAAAATAATTTATTATGAGTACTTTGGAATATTGTTGTGTAACTCCAAAATTAAAAAATAAAAGGTTTAATTGGAGAGGAACTTGTCAGGACACTATTATTTACATTAAACTAATTGTAAATTTGTAATTTGGAAGTTACCGTTGTAACATTTGGTAATGAAACTGTATCAGGCAAAGTATTATTTAAATGACTTGTAAGACTTGTTGAGGATCTCGGGGGAATTTTTTTTTATTTTTTTTGGAAATTTCAAATAACTTATGGAAATTTTTCAGGGAAGTTAGGATTGTAAGCAGGGTTGTGGGCAAGAGGGAGGGGGCTCCAGAGGATTCCTAATCGGGCGTACAGAGTACAACCCTGGATGGTTCCTGGTCAGGGCATCATTTTGTGCTTTTAAGCATTTTTTCTTCCCCTCATTAATGTAGCCATGGTTCTAGTGCTTACATCTAAGTGGAGCTGGGAATTAAGCATAGCAAAGCCCTTTTCCAGATTGAGATAAGTCCCTTCTCTATATTTTGGTTGTATACTATGCAATTACAGAAAGAAATTAAATAAAGGACTAAATTATTATGGTTCTTTTATTTGTAATATTTATTGGAATGGATATTTAATTGTGATATGACACTATACTAAGTGATATTGCATTGCTAATTTACTTTTACAGTGTCGTATTGCTTGTATTTCCAGAAAACAAAATAAGTTAAATACACAGGTGTTTTTTGGTTGGTTGATTTAAAATAAATATAAGTTTATATTAAAGCCGAACATTTACTTGAGTGGAAAATTATTAACTCTTGTTTTTTTAACTTGTATAGTAAAATTAAATAAAATATGTGCATTTGAATAGTTAACTTCTAGAAAAATTAATATGGTTTTATTACATATTTTTAAAAATATGTATATTAAAATATTGTTATAAAATAGTTGAAGATAATTTATTGAGAAGAGCTTTATGAAGTTTACAAAATTGATATTTAATACTTGTGTTTATTTTTAATTGAACTAGACTTATATTCTTATTTATATTTAATTAGTTTGCTTTAGTGTGGAAACACCTAGGGAAAAGATCAAGTGAATTTAATTCACCTAAGGTTTATACGGGAGAGAACTCTCCTTAAGAATAGGAAATCAATTGTTCCTATTGGTTCATAATTTACTCTTGTCCCCCCGTGTAAAATTCTAAGATTGTATTTTCATCTTTAATATTCAAAAAAATAATTTTCCATGTCTAAAAATACCCCTTTAAATAAACTTGATTAGATTTATGTTGGAATAAAGTATTCTTATGTCTAACCTATGACCCCTTGTGGACCCCTTATAATTTTCTATTGCAATCCTAAAAACTATATGTTTTAATGGTACTAACCTATGTGTATTATTGGCTCCATTTATTCTTACATTTTTTTTATGCATGTTAAACTATATATTTAAATATTAACACTTATGTTGAACAAACATAATATGACACTAAGGAGAGGGCACACAAAAGATTCACACACGGGAGAAAGACATTTTTGAAGGCGTGAAAGGATAGGGAAGGAAACGCATGCATGAAAGACAAATTGATTTGGGACTTAGTCATTTTCATGGTTACGGGATATTTTTCGAGATAGCGTATAGAGCACACAACGAGATGGAGACTTGCACGAAACACAAATGTTATTTTGGTAAGAGCGTCTACTAAGCGCCATGCATGAGTTTGAGTTAATAATAGGATTACTACTGCCAATTAACTATAAGAGATCTATTATTAGCGCACTTGCATGTGTGCATGTTATTGTAAAGGCGCATGACTATTTTCAGCATGTGACCTATTTTAGGAAGTGAGTAAGTGGTGAAGGGAAAGTCCACACCCTTATAAATATGTATTAATCTGTGTAGTTAGGGATACAATGTGTATGGGCTATTGTGGAGTTATGCTGTCATATACTGATGCGCGCATAAACTTATGATACTAACTTATTATAAGAAGATTTTGTATTTACTTTGTTTTAATATAATGGAGTGTAGTGGGTGAATAATGGTGTTAAACATGACTGTAACTGGTTCTTTCATGCTTGACTTCATTATGTTTATCGCTTAATTCATGATTCATTTAGATCTAGATCTGGAATATGCTCTATGAAATATTTATGCTATTTATGGATGTAAATACATTACATCTTCATCATGTTCACATCCTGAACAAGCAAATCTAAGGAGGGGCCTGGTACCTTTGCGCACTTCAAGTGAGTGCTCAGCTCAAGTTGGGTGATGTGTCATCTCATCTGGGTTATTCGTGGTAAATTCTATGCTACATCATTGGTTCCATTACTGGGACCTCTTTTTCAATTGTTTTCAGGATGGTTCGTAATGAAGATGTATCAGTTGACCCTAGCAAGTGTTGAGGATTGGATAAAAGATATATAAGAAGAGTACACATGAAGGTTCAACACTAGATCTAAGTTTGACGCATATGTGTGGGTGGAAAAGAATCTTTATGAGAGCTTCTTTGCTATTTTCCCAGTAGAACTATATGAGTGGCTAGTTGCTTATGCGTATAAATAGAATTAGAGGTATCACAAAAAAAATTGGACACAGGAAGAATTTCAGGCCTTGTATGATGCTGATATGATTTGGACATGCATTGTGGATACTTGGTTCTGTGGTGTTTTGAACAGATATATTCTAGAGTAATCAATTTCCACTTATTCTTTCCCAGAGGTAGTTACATTCCAATTTTTATGGTATCCTAGGGGAACTTACTTGTAAGGCATCTCACTGGTGATCAAGATTTTGATGGTAACCCTAAAGTTAGAGGAAAAAGTTGATGGCTAGCTAAACCCCACCACACACGGGGGCAGGATCATGTTTGGTGAAAGATGGTGGACATATCGGTAGAGAGGCAGAGAGAAGAAAGGCATCTTAAGTACAATGAGGTGCACGAGAGGGAG
Organism: Taxus chinensis; assembly: GCA_019776745.2. NCBI lineage: Eukaryota > Viridiplantae > Streptophyta > Pinopsida > Cupressales > Taxaceae > Taxus > Taxus chinensis. The sequence continues at coordinate 867,637,632 of CM034151.1, read as the reverse complement.
ATAGAGAAGCAACATGACATTACAGAGTGGATGGCGTTGAGGAGAGAGATGGATCATGAAGGATTTAGAGCTCATGCATAAGGCATGGAGCCAAAGTATCAGGAACTCCCCCATTTGGGAAAACATGACAGGGAACCCTCCTCGACCTCACACAGGAGCACGCTAGCAGAGATTACCTAGGCTGCATGTGTGCATCTGAATCTACCTGGCAACCTAGCCCTTACACTTAGTTTTCCAGTATCTATTACATCCAATAGTCATCAAGCTAATTCGGGAAGTAGGGAAGCAAGAGAAAGTCACATAGCAAGTACATCTATAGCAGGTAAAACATCTTCATATTTATTTGGAGGTACCTTCTTAGGTGCATCATCTGCACATAATTCGTGCGCGTAAAATTTGGGGCTCACTTCTAGGAATAGTACCACCACGCAGATTGTAGGAGTTCATTACAATACTTCTGTTAGGACAAAGGGAAGTACATCTTTTGGTCCACTTCCGACTATAGGTGAAAAAATATGGGGTATAAGTGGCTCTAGTTCTGGTGAATCTAGTGGTTCAGGAGGCATAGGCAACACATGAGGTTCTAAATCACGTGGGTAGATTCTGCATCAACCCCATAATATTTACATGGAGATATCTCTTCATCTTCTAGATTATATGGGCATAGAAGATGCTACTGAACATGTGCACATGTGTGAGATACTGTGGTGCGCAATAGGAATCATGGCTTCTGAGCATAAGGCAAGTTAATTTACAACTACATTGCAAGGACATGCACACAGTTAGTACAGGAAGTTTGATGCTAATCAAACTTGTGTAGATTATGCAACATTCAAAGCTGCATTCCTTAAAGAGTTCTTAATCCCTGAATTTGAGCAGAAGAGTATAATCGTGCTCAAGGATATTAAACAAGGAACTACTGAGAGTGTCTGGGAGTATGATGCTCATTTTAAAACACTTTTATCTAAGCTTTCTTATGATATTCATACAAGTCAACATGCACAATGGTTGATTGGCATTATGATCACACTTTTTAGAAGGGCGATGTCACATAAGACATACACTGATCCACGTGAAGCACTTAAAGCAGCTTTGCACACTGAGGTAGTCAGGAGTATAGACACTGAAGTCATCTCATTCTTGGAAGCACAAATTGCAGCTATGGCAAAGTAGTTGGAGAAACTATCAGGGAATTTGACACATGAGACGTGCACTGGGATTTGGTGTATAGATTGTGAAGTGGAAGGGCACACCAAAGATAGTTATCCCTATAGAATAGTACATTTATTATTGCTAGATGGTGAGATATATCACCTAAACCATGACGCCAGCCACTGCCCCTTTATTACAATAAGGAATAATGTATCATGCTATTGTAATATTTCCGGTCCATGACTCAGGATACAAAAGACTACAAGTTGATTGGTCAGATCCATGATTCTATAGATATTGGTGTGCGACAGATAGGAGTATCAGATAAATCTAAGGGTAAAGGTGAGCACCAGGATCGTAATAACAATCAAGTGCACTATGATCGGAACAAGGGGCGCTATGAAGGAGGACGTGATAGAGGTCAAGGATACCGTGGTAGATTCAGAGGTCGAGTTCGTGGTGGTGGATGAAGCGAATTCCCTCGCGGAACATGCTTTATATGCAGATCACATAACCACTATAGGCACGAATTTCCTCAAAATATTACATGTTCTTTCTGTGGGAAGAATCATAGCTATGAGGAATGCCCAGATATTTATGAGCATCTTAGAAAGAAGCATAAATATGATAACAAAGGCATAGGGATGGTTAGGATGCAGCGCGTTGTGGAAAATAAATGGATACCAAAGTTGGCACCGGAACCTGAGTTATTACCTATGAAGATCACTACACGCATTGAAGCTTCGCGCACTAGAGAAGAATTATAGCAGAATCATACCATCACTAATGAGGACGTTTTTCATGCAAGGTATCCAGATTCTATGCACCAAAAGGAGGTTTATCAAGATACCATGGAAGTACTCAGAGACCTTTAAGGGGGAATACATTGTTTAAAGGAGCAATCACGAAAGATGAAATAGAAAAAGGCAGCAGAGATGTTCCAGTTAGATATTGTTGACTTGAAGGAGGTATGAAAAATGTTGCACCAAGAGAATATCATTCCATTACTAGGGAGTTGGCTAAAGGGAAACACTCCGTGCACGAATATTGAGAATGGGTGTCAGATCCTGCATGAAAATATTTCCCCCCATAGCCAAGATTACAACAAGGAGATCACTCTAAATGTTGTTGTCGATGGATGGCTCTTTAGTAATATATTGATCGACACAAATGCGGAGGTAAATGTGCTTACTTTAGATGCATGGGTAAAGATGGGGAGACCTTTATTACATCCATCTTCTAATGTACTATTTATGGCTAATCGAACTAAGGCCACTCCTATCAAAGTTTTAAAAGATGCATCAATTACTATACAAGTGACCAAGTTCACTGGGGATTTTGAGGTTTTAGCACTTACAGAAGCAGACAGTTTCCCAACTCTTCTTGGGTGCCCTTGATGTTATGCAAATAATGTTGATCTTCAGTTCAACAAGGGATATATCAGTTTTGATAATAAGGAGGAAAGAGTTATTATCCCTTTAACAGATGAGAAATCTTCACCCTATGTTGAGCCTTTGAGTGAGGAATATCTTAATAGGATTTATGTACGCATGCCATTCGGGACCCACAAGTACTCGAGCCATCTAAGGAAGGAATCCTTCAGTGGGAAGATGTGTAGTCTATTAGTGATACTACAAGTATTGCTTGTGATAATTAGGCTTATGGTACTTATGAGATGGTTTGGGGCGTGAATTAAGGAGTGCATTTACGCATGGAAAAGCAAACCTCATTGCATCAGGAGGATAGGTAACAACTCTATACCTCGGTTACACTTGAGAAGGAGACCCTACGGTATTCCTGTGTGCATCATGGAGGAACAATGGATAGACCAATTTGAAAGAATAAATATGTTATCATATACCCTGCACAGGACAACATCGCGTGCTAGTGGGTGGTTCACAGGGATAATATTGTAGAATGGAATGAAGTCAAGATTTCTCTTACAACTCAGTTTTCCAGGAGCAATGCACCCACTCAAATCTTCACATATCATGGTAATCAACCTGTTAAGCACCACGTTTAATGGTGTGAGAGGCTCTAGATAGAGGGACATGAAGCTTTACCACCTTTGCTATGGGTACACAAACTTTATTCCACTTTACAAGGTCACACACGCGCTTGATATGTATATGCAGAGCTACATAGAGAAACTGGAAATTGGCACGATTTGATTACAGGAATGGTCCATACTTTTGAATACTTCTCTAGTAAACCTCCACTAGAAGAGGCATTAAGGGTTATAAATTGTTTAACTATGGAGATAGTGCAAAGGCATAAGAACTCATTCAGGATTTATTTGATGAGAATGACTCAAGAGCGCACTTTGATGAAGAAGCAGAGACAGATGCCACACTACTTAAGCCCACTAGCTTTAAGAAAGAAAAAGGAAATACAACCTACATAGTGGATGATGAGGAAGTAGAAAATTTGGATATAGATCATTCAGCAGGTACGCGTGAGGTCTTAGATAATGCAAACAACAAAGCGCACACCTATCATGAACCTATGAGGACAAAGAAAGTGAATAGTGGTATGAATATTGAACCTAAAGAGGTGATAATTGGAGATTATTGGTCTGACTCTGAAGTGGAAAAGATAGTTGAGTTGCTCTGTGATTTTAAGGACTTATTTCCTAGGGGCTACCATGAATTAAAAGGAGTGCATGAATCATTAGGAGATATGAAGATCAAGCTTAAGTAAGGTGTGCGCCCGGTCAGGAAGAGACCCTACAGGGTGAACCCTAACCTATGCATAAAATTTAAAGAAGAAATTGACAAGATGTTGAATTCTAGCATTATCACACCCCTAGAAGAATCAGAGTTGGTTAGCCCCATGGTTATCAGTATAAAGAAGGATTTTTCGATTAGGAATTATGTGGATTATAGAGAACTGAATGATGTATGTGTGATTCATCCCTTTCCTACACCTTTCATAGAGGAGATATTAGAAGGTGTTGCGGGGCATGAAATCTATTATTTTATAGATGAATTCTCTGGGTATCATTAGGTCCGGATTGTATAAAAGGATCAAGAAAAAACAACTTTCAGCAGTGAATGGGGAAGTTTTGCATATACTGTGATGCCCTTTTTTTTGAAAAACGTGCCTACTGTATTTTCACAAATAGTTTTTCAAGCATTCTAGGATTTTATTCACATTTTCTTGCTAGTTTACTGGGATGATTGGATGATGTATGGATTGGTTAAGGATCATTATGACAATTTTTGTTTAATGTTTGAAATATGTAGACAATTAAGCATCTCTTTGAATATCAAGAAGTGTGTGTTTGATACACCTTTTGGCACTCTGTTAGAGCACATCATCTGTGAGGATGGTTTATTAGTAGATCCAGCTAAGGTTGCAGTTATTATAGGCGTGAAAGAGCCTACCATTCAGAGTGAGGGCCCGGATTCTTAGGTCACACTAGGTATTATAGAAAATTTATCAAAGGATATGCTAAGGTTGCCACACCCTTGGAAGAGTTACTAAAAGGAAAAGGGACATTTTATTGGGGAGAACCACAACATCACGCATTTGATACATTAAAGGAGAGACTTAGTAAAATGCCTATTATGTGTTTTCCCTCATGGGACTATCATCACCAATCTGGCACTAGGATAATTCTTCACCGGGAACTCCTCGTGCTATGATTATTTACTAATGCACAGCCTTTAGTTTGGTGGATGTAATCTGGAAACAAAACAACAACATAACACAAGAATACCATCGACTATGATAAGACAGAATGATGAAAAATCTGAAATATCAAAGTAAATTATAATATTAACATGAAATTGTTACAATCTCACCCATGAGGTACTTGCAAGTGTTATTGACTTCACTTTCCTTTCACCAAGACTATGGGAGAAACTTTACAATTACACCTCTTAATGGCTTTCCTTCACACACTTCCTACAATATTTCTCACTACTTCCTTCTATGCTAAATGAGGGGGGTGGCCTCTCTATTTATAGAACTTCCAGGCTTATCCATCTTATCTCTAAGATAGGATAAGAAATCCACTCTGACGAATCATATTCCATACCTTAACTCTTATCTGTACATGTAAGCTTATCTTTTAAGATAAGATAAACCTTATCATTTTACATGGGTTCCACATTTTTAGACTTTTTACAAATAAAATACACAAAATATTTATGACCTCACTCCTTGTCCTTATTACTAATATAATATTTCTAATTCCTAATCATGTAGACCCTACTTCTCTAATTACCCAAACTTTGACATTTTAACATTACCGGACCACTTACGACAAATATTTACTTTTTACAACATTCCTATTGTACTTTGACTGTTACCGTACTCCACATTATTGGCGGCACCGTACTGACGGCGTCGTTATCTTCTATCAGACGCTACTACTAATTATACTTAACAACATCCTATTCCTAATACATACATTAATGAAATAGAAATTACGGAGGAAAATTTTAGTGTCGACATCTTCCCCCTTCCTAGCTTCTACTCCGTCCTCGGAGTAGACTTATTCTGGTGCTTGGAAAATCTTCAACTTGTCGTGGTTGACCCATTTCGTAATGGGAGTGCCATCCAATTCCTCCAGTCGGTACGTACCATTTTCATGCACAGCTGCTATTTTGTAGGGCCCCATCCATTTTGGAAGAAATTTTCTCTGTCTTCTTTTTTTGTATCTGGAATCATATACTAGAACCAAGTCATTCACATGAAATGGAGACCACCGGATCTTTTGATCAAATTATTCCTTCTGCTTCATTTTCTTCTTATAGCTTGTATCCTTAGCTATTTCCCTCATTTCCTCTAACAAATGAAGATGTACCAACCTTTCTTTTACTGAATCACTTTCATCCATTCTTTCATTTTTCATTACTCTGACCGTGGGAATATCAAACTCAATAGGAAGAACTGGATCAATGCCATAAGCCAACTGAAATGGGGAGTATCCTGTTGCTGACTTTGATGTTGCCCTATATGCCCACAATGCTGCATGAATCCTCTTATCCCATTTATGTACCTGCAAGGCTGCATCTTTTGCTAGAATTTGACACAACACAAAATTTGTTCGTTCCACCTGTCCATTTGTGCTTGGTTTGTATGTTGTTGCCTTCATGTGCTTAATAGAAAACTTATTGACTAGGGCTTCTACCACCTCATTAATGAAGTGGCTTCCTTGATCTGTTACAATTTCTAATGGACAACCAAATCTGGTGACAATGCGTTCATATATGAACCTTGCCACTTCATCCATGGAAGTTGTTTTCAATGGCCTAGCTTCAACCCACTTGGTTAAATAATCTGTGGCAACTACAATATACTTATTTTGGCGTGAGGTAGTTGGAAGTGGACCTACAATGTCTATTCCCCACTTTTCAAAGGGACCAAGTGGAAGAATAGGGCATAATGGAGCTGATGAAGTCTTACGGTTACCATGTGTTTGACAAATATCACATGTCTTACAATAATTATAACAATCTTTAAAAAGAGTAGGCCAGTGATAACCTGCATCCAAGATCCTTCTTGTTGTAAGTTGTCCAGAGAAGTGCCCTCCACATGTACCATTGTGGAATTCTTCTAGCAGTTCCTTCCCTTGATCACGTCCAACTTCCCTCTTGTACTGTCCATCAGGTCCTATTCGAAATAATACTCCATGCAGAATAGAATATGGACGACTGGCTTGAGTAATATTTCTCTTAGTCTTTGCATTGGCACCATCAGGAAACTTGAATTCATTCAGATAATTCCAAATATCTATGTATTCACTAGGGATTGTGTCAAGGGATAACAATGCTGCATCGGGGAAATCATCATCATCACAAGATGATCCTAAACCATCATAGGCTCGAGAGAGTGCATCTGCATTGACATGCTTCTTTCCTGGCCTATCTATAATATCAAATTCAAATTCTTGTAGCAAAATTATCCATCTTGCTATCCTCCCTGATGGGTTAGGCTTATTTACAATATATTTTAGAGCCTGATGATCTGTTACAACTAGAAATTTTTGCCCTAGCAAGTAATTCCTAAACTTCTTTACAGCAAAAATGATAGCCAGAGCCTCTTTTTCAGTTACAGTATAATTTACCTCAGCACTGCTCATTTGTCTGCTCCCAAAGTAAATTGGATGTTCATTCCCATTTTCATCCTTTTGGCTCAAAGTACTTCCTAGTGCTGCATCTGAGGCATCAGTGTACACAATGAATGGCTTGCTCCAATCTGGATTCTTTAGAACAGGTGAAGACACCAGGGCTTCCTTCAGTTGTCCAAAAGCTTCATGCGCCTTATTTCCTGGTTCATAAGTAACATCCTTCTTCAAGAACTGGGTTAGTGGCTGTGCAATCTTTGAGAAATTCTTGATGAACCTTCTATAGTAACCCACATGGCCTAAAAATGATCTCAACTTACTTCTATTCATAGGAAATGGTAAATCTTTGATTTTTGAAACTTTATCAGGATCAGTACCAATACCATCTCTGGATACAACATGCCCTAACAAAACGCCTTTAGAACATCCAAAGACACACTTTGTAGGGTTTAGTGAGGCTTGTGCTTCATCTAACCTTTGAAATGCTGTCTCCATCTGGTGCAGGTGGTCCAACTTGCTCCCATAGATGTAAAAATCATCCAGGAATACTCTGATGAAGGTCCCAATGTAGGGTTCGAACACCCTATTCATCAAACGCTGGAATGTTGCCGGAGCATTACACAACCCAAAAGGCATAACTCTATAAGAAAACGTTCCCCAAGGAGTGGTGAACGTGGTCTTCAGCTGATCTTTCTCTGCTATACGAACTTGGTTGTAGCCGCTATATCCATCAGCAAAACTATAGCACTCCTGGCCAGCTACTTCGTCCAAGATCTGATCTGAAAATGGAAGAGGGTAATGATCCTTCTTTGTTTCCTTATTGAGCTTCCTGTAGTCAACACAAATGCGTAGCTTCCCATTATTTTTTATTGAGATCACAATGGGAGAAACCCATTCTGAATTCTCCACAGCAAATATGAATCCTGCATCAAGCAACTTATCTATTTCTTCTTTTACAGTCTTGGAAAAATTAGGATTCATTCTATATGGCATTTGCTTTATGGGCTTAGCACCATCTACCAGCTCAATAGAATGTTCTACCCAACTTACTTGACGGAGTTCCTTGTAATCAAAAGTGAATATGTGTATGTACCTTCGAAAGAGCTGGAGGTAGGATTCCTTCTCACTCTCCATCACAGCATCACCAATCTTTATTTGCTGGAGACGATCATCAATTTCTTCTTTAGATAATTTTATGGGGTCATGAGTCGGTGTGACTGGAAGGATATCCATGACCGAAACATCAACCTCACTTTCTTCATCTTCTGTGTCCACTTCACTGGTACTAGAGTAATCAGAGGATGTCCAATCATCAGTTTCATCACTTGAATCCACCGGTTCTTCCTTATGATGTCGAGGGATCACGTTTATCTTCACCCTCTCTCTACCACGTCCAAGTGTCATGAAGCCTTCATTCCAGTAGTTTCTTGCATGAACTCTCCTTAGCCATGGTCTTCCCAGCAGCATTGGGTACGCAACAGTACCATTTTTCATCACCTGAAAGTCTACCACACATACAACACCCATAACAGATATTGCCACATTTGAAACTACACCTTCTGGTTTAGTTTTTCCTTTATTTAATGACCTTAACATAAGTGTTGAAGGGCGATCAATTTTTAAACCCAACATATTCATTACAGACTCGGTCATTACATTAACTGCAGCACCTCCATCAACTAAGACATCATGAATTGAAATACCATTACATAATACCTCAGCTTGTGGAGCATAGGGATCTGCCTCTGCCTCCAAAACAGGGACCTCAACCTCCTTCCTTCGTCGAGCATTGAGTCCACTTCGCAGCTCCCGCCTCTTCTCCGAAGACATAGCCAAGAGTTGACCATATGTAATATTTGCAGGCCTTTTGGACAGATCTTCCAAGATGGAGTATGGTCCTTGCCCCTGTGAAATCAGAAAATCCTGCACACCCAACTTTCTTCTCCTATGTTTCTTACTAGTTTCTCCTTTCATCTTCTTAGGATCATTTCCATCTTGATTATCTTTTTCTTTCTTTCTTTTTGTTACAAACACATCTACTTCATTATTTCTTCTCTTATCTACTACATCAAAAGAATTCACAGGTGCTTTTCCTTTATCATTATCTCCTTTACCAGATGTAGAAGCTCTATCTAGACAATTATACTTATAATGACCCTTTTTATAACAACCATAACATACAACTTCAGAAATATTTCTTTTTGGACCTCTATCTCCTCCCTGAGAACTAAATTCTTTTCCTTGAAGAAGATTAATAGTTAACTGACCCATCTTTTTGAGCAGATCTTCATACTCAGTAGATGTACTAGGAGAAATATTTGTGCTCACCGGGAGTGGTTGTGGATTCTGGACCAAAGGTGCTGGTGTAGGCTCTACTTTAGCAACAATTTCTTTGGGCTCCTCTTCCATGCTTTCTTCTTGCCTTCTTGCAATCTCCTTTGCTTGTTCAATGGTAGCTGGGCGGTCATACTTCACTCGTTGTCTGATCTCTGGCTTCATCCCAAGAATGAAGTGCTTACATAGGAGATTATCCATGCCATTCATCAACCCATCCGCTAATCCTTCCTTCCGGATCTGGGCATCGAGCTTCCTCCTTAGCTCTAGAACACGAGCATGATAATCCCTTATCTTCTCCTTCTCTCCTTGGGATAGCTTTGTGATCTCGATCATGAGATTTGCATATTTCTGTTGTTCACCAAATTCTTCAAGAAAACTTTCAGTTAATAAATCCCATGAATTTTTCACATTATCACCTAGTGTTTCAAACCACCTAAGTGCTGAACCATCCAAAAAGGTAGGAAAAAATTCAGTCCATTGTTCCCTTCTTATGAGGCCATTACAAATACAAGATCGTTTAAACTCTTGAATGAAAGAAGAAGCATCTTCATTAGATTGAGCTGAAAAAACAGGAATCTTTCCCATTTTCAAAAGTAACCACCGTGAAATACCAACCCACAAGTACAATCAACAAGACTTATGTGCACAAATAATTGGAATCACTATACTAGAAAGTGACTTTACACCTTTCTACAGTAAAATAGAAATGACCACGGTAAACTATGGTAAAACTTGACTTACTGCGGTAAAAACTGACTTTACTGTGGTAAACACTATTCACGGTAAAAAGTGAAGTTACTGCGGTAAATACTATTCACGGTAAAAAGTGACTTTACTGCGGTAAATACTATTCCCAGCAAAAATGAATTTACCATGGTAACTACTATTCACGGCAAAAATGACTTTACCATGGTAACTACTATGCACAGTAAAAACAAGGTTACCCTCCAATTGATTTTTGACTAAGTGGGAATATCTCTCCAGAAAATCCACCAACGAGGAATGGTCCCGGCAACGGAACCAAAATGTCATCACCAATCCGGCACTATGATAATTCTTCACCGGGAACTCCTCATGCTATGATTATTTACTAATGCACAGCCTTTAGTTTGGTGGATGTAATCTGGAAACAAAACAACAACATAACACAAGAATACCATCGACTATGATAAGACAGAATGATGACAAATCTGAAATATCAAAGTAAATTATAATATTAACATGAAATTGTTACAATCTCACCCATGAGGTACTTCAAGTGTTATTGACTTCACTTGCCTTTCACCAAGACTATGGGAGAAACTTTACAATTACACCTCTTAATGGCTTCTTCAACACACCTTTAACTGATGGCTTCCTTCACACACTTCCTACAATATTTCTCACTACTTCCTTCTATGCTAAATGAGGGGGGTGGCCTCTCTATTTATAGAACTTCCAGGCTTATCCATCTTATCTCTAAGATAGGATAAGAAATCCACTCTGACGAATCATATTCCATACCTTAACTCTTATCTGTACATGTAAGCTTATCTTTTAAGATAAGATAAACTTTATCATTTTACATGGGTTCCACATTTTTAGACTTTTTACAAATAAAATACACAAAATATTTATGACCTCACTCCTTGTCCTTATTACTAATATAATATTTCTAATTCCTAATCATGTAGACCCTACTTCTCTACTTACCCAAACTTTGACATTTTAACATTACCAGACCACTTACGACAAATATTTACTTTTTACAACATTCCTATTGTACTTTGACTGTTACCGTACTCCACATTATTGGTGGCACCGTACTGAGCAGCGCCGTTATCTTCTATCGGACGCTACTACTAATTATACTTAACAACATCTTATTCCTAATACATACATTAATGAAATAGAAATTACGGAGGAAAATTTTAGTGTCGACAGGACACAACCATTGGCGTGGTGTTAGCTTAGCCTGGAGAATATATTATAGATTATCCTATTTTTTTTGTTATTATAAATTTAACTCCTGTAGAGCATAATTATACAACTACTGAGTTCGAAGCTTTGTTTATGATTAGTGCACTGCATAAATTCAAACAATACCTTCTAACAACACCATTCGTATTTTACACCGATCACATGGCATTGAAATAATTGGTAAACAAGCCCGTTTTTACAGGGGTGAATATGTTGATGGGTGCTCTTATTCCAAGAATTTGATTTCCTAGTTGTGGTAAAACCAGGGAAAAGTAATTCTGGCCCAGACCACTAATCAAGAATTCAGTCAGGGGAGGACATGTAAACAATTGAAGAAACAATATCAGATGCATAGTTATACAGGTTACAACATGAGCCTTCGTAATTGGAGGATATTTCTATCTTTTTACGTACAGGTATGGTGCCAGAAGGAATGAAATCCTTAGAGAAGAAACAACTTGCAATTCGTGCGACACCTTTTATGTTGATTAGTGGTGACCTATACAAGTTAGGTCGAGATGAAGTATTATGTCGATGTGTACTAGAGCACGAGTGCATGGAGATCATGGAAGAGGCTCATGGTGGTATTGCAAGTTGACATTATGCAGGTGATGCCACCTGTGCACAAGATTCTACTCATTGGATTATGGTGGGAGACACTCTACAAATAGTATAAGGCGTGTGATCATTTTCAATGTGTTGGTAAACCTAGGCAAAGAGATGAAATGCCTTTAAGACATATTCCTAGTGCAAATCCGTTTGAGAAATGGGCTATAGACTTTGTGGGTCATATTTTTCCAGTCGTGCGTAGAACTGGATCACGCTACATCATCACTTGCACATATTGTCTTACAAGGTGGGAAGAAGCAACACCTACCAAGGATTTTACAACAACCAATTTCTTATGGGAAAATGTTCTTACAAGGTATGGATGCCCCCCCGAGCTTGACAAGTGATAGGGGTACACACTCTCTGAATGAGACAATCAAGATACTATTGGATGAATTTATGATTGCACACCATAAGGATATACCCTATCATCCTCAGGAAAATGGGACTGCTGAGGCCTTCAACAAGATTTTAAGCCAAACATTGACAAACATTTGTGATGTTAGAAGGAAAGATTGGGATGATACAGTTTATGTCATACTTTGGGTGTATAGAACAACATACAAGAGGTTGAACAAAGCCACACCCTTTCAGTTAGTGTTTGGCACAGAAGTAGTTCTTCCTATGGAATTCATGTTACCTTCTTTATGTATTACGCGCGTTGGAGGTCTAGCTAATGAGAAATTCCTAGAAGAAAGAAATGATAAATTGATACATTTGGATGAGAGGTGCACCATAACATGTTAGAGTCAGAAGCAGGAAAATTCCAAGTAGAAGGCATGGCATACAGGAACATCAAGGACAACATTTTTGAGATGGGACAGATGGTGCTTCTTTATGACTATAAGTTTATGTGCCATCCAGGAAAGCTTAAAGTACATTGGTTGGGACCGTATATTATCACACATATATTTGAATCAGGTTCTTGTCAGTTAGAGACACTTGATGGAATATGATTACCCGGTTACTTCAACGAGAGTAGGCTGAAGCCCTACTATAAATAAGTCTTCTTGGTGTTTGTAATAAGGTAGTGTTGCCATTTAGACTAGGGTTTCATTTATGTATTTTCTTAATGTATTTCCTTCTTCATCGTTATGCTTTGTCAATTTAGTTGGTGTTTTGTGTAATAAGTGTGTTTGTTCACTGGAAGCTAATTACCATTTGAATAATTTTTTATGCATAGAGGACTACACATACCATTGGTGTGGGTGGCTATTTACAACTAGGTACACATAAAGGAACAAACTGCTATAGGTGTTATTCAAGTTTGAAGACGAGTTGTTAGATAGGAGATTGCTTTAAAAATATGACCATAGATGGAGATAAATGAGGGAACAGTATAACGTGAGGTAAGCAATGGCCATGGAGACTACCAGGGGAAGTTGCATTAGTGAGGTACTTGGGTGCATGGAAGAAAACTGAAGAGAATTTTGTAGCTAGAAGGTAGGAAGGCGCACTAGAAGGTTATAGCTAGGGCGCGAAGATGTACCGAGCGGAGATTGTGAAAATGGTCAATTAATGAGAGGATTGTTGGTTGGTGAAGGAGTAATAAATGCACTAACTTTTTGAAAATATATATAAGGACGTGATTCGGTTTCATTTTTACCTTTGTGATCACAATTATTTGAGCAAGCTAAGTGTGATTGAGCCAAGCGAGTCATATTGAGGTGTGGAGAGTGTGAAACTAGACATGGAGAGTGGATTATTGCGCAAAAGAGGCTTGTGTCCCCATTGGTGAAGGGTTTGAGAGAAGCAGAGGTGTTGAAAAGAAGATAGTGCACACAATTTCAAGCTAGGGAATGCAAGATTCAAGCTAGGGTTTGATTTTTCTCATTATAAACAATGAAAAAGCGTGGATTTTTACTATGGCACCAAAGAAAGTACCTGCCGTAGGCACGAAAGGAAAGAAGAAGGTAGAAGATGAAGTTGAAATGGCTCCTGAGAGTAATTTTTCAGAGATGTAGTACCCAGAAGGTGTGATTAGTCAGACAAGAGTGGGATTCCCACATCCATAGGTGCAAAATAAGTGACTACAACCACCGTACATCTGACAAAGAAGAAAGAGTTGGAAGCATTTTTGAATATAAATACCAAAAAGCACATGGTGGAGGATATGCCAATATATGATGATGTTGGAGAGAAATTGTTGAAGCAGGTAGGAGTCTATTAGTTGTATGAGCTCCCATATTTTGGCAAGTATGAACCATTATACCAATGGTTGATGAGAAAATTCCATGAGGACTTCTTCTATTTTGCATAAATGAAGTGTTAGAATCACAACAGCCCTGATTTTGACACTGACAGGATTGAAGGGCATAGGGGTAGACCTTGCTAGTGATTTGACTGATAAAGTAGTAATTATAGAGACAAGAAATGAGTTGGGGTATACTAAGGGTCCACGCGGAATGGAAATTGATAAATTGAAGAAGTACCTAGTGGTGCAGGAAGCCGTGCATCTGGTAACCAAGTTGAATGATCAAGAGAGATGACTCGCAGGTAAATACCATGTGGTTGCATGTTGTGAAGAAAATGTCTCAATGAGTAGTCTACAACCTAGCAGGCTATATTGCAGACACCATTGTTGAGGAAGCATGCACAGGAGAGAAGATAATTTTTGGTGTTGTCCTCCTTTCCCTTGTGTTTGTAGAAATTAGAGTGCCCGATGGGCCAAAGAACAAGATCTGGGAGTATCCCATGGATAATAAGTCCCTCAAAAAGAGGTTTGAAAAACATTTATGTGAAGGATCAATGAGTGGGCCATTTAAACAGAGGGCAGAGATGTGGTATGACCAAATTTGTGTGACATTTGAGGAGGAGTGGTGCATTCCCAAGGAGCTACCTTCAATGGTGGGAAAGGCAGTACAATTTACAGTGTACCAACACTTCTGCATCACGTAATTTTCTATGAGGGATGGGGCATGGAGCCCATGGTGCAAACTTCTGTATTCCTTCACAGCACGCTACTTCCAGGCATTAGTCCACTAATTTATTGATGCACACCACCTGAACTTTAATGCAGACAAGGTAGATTGTGACCACCACACTATGAGGAAGGCATATGTGTATCCAGGCGAGACTGCCTACATTGAGAGGCTCATCTTAGATGTCATAAGTATGAATCTAGTAAGCTTGGCTATTGGGGACAATGGAGCCGCACTCGTATACCTTCAACTTAATCCTAATCTGGAGAATAAAAAGTATGTAAAAAATGAGTTTACGCTCCCAAGGATGCCTAAAGGAAAACATATAGTGGAGAACGTGCCAGCCCCATCAGCCTACAAAAAATATAGTTGTAGATGAGGAGGATGAAGAACATGAAGATAGTGGTGGCTTAGATCATAGAGGCCGAAGGTAGCCCATAGACAGAGTAGATACTGAGCATGTGGGTACTCCACCTCAGGTACAAGAAGAAGATAAAGACTTAGAAGTGGAAGAATTCCATGGAGAGTGCCACTTTAAAAGGGTATTCAGAAGAACAAGGACCTAAGGTGCAGGAAGCCCACAACCTATGAGGAGATTACCATGACTTTCTCCTCAGAAAGAGACAATTGAGAGGAAGAAAAGAAAACTGAAGCTGAATGAGGAGGTGGAGGAGTCTGCAGAGAGCGTGCCTAGAACCCCTTTACATCCAGAATATGTGGAAGAACCTAGGGATGAGGATATGAAGGATGAAGAGGAAGGTGCGAAGGAGGTAGAATAAATAGAGCATGATATTTCTCAAGACATCAAAGATCCAACTCCAAAACCTTGGCGCTCAAGTTCCTAAGGGGCTAAGAATGAGGAGAACTAGTGGGGAGTATGTTGGGCCAAGTATGGGCTATGCTGAGGACATAAGTAAAATTGTTCACACCCATTTCCAGAGCATAATGGGCCTTAAGGGGTTGTATGGATGGGATTTGATGGACCCAGACATGACCACTACACATGCAAGGAAACAACTATCCTAGTCCATGCAAACTCACATGGACAAGCCCAATTTTGATGTATGTGAGGAGTCATGTGTGTCCCAAAGAATGAAGAAGGCACCACAGAGCAGGCACATGACTATAAATCCCACTCTCATATCTGATGAGCAAGTGAGAAATGCCTTGGTTAAGGTATCTACAAAAGTGGCACAGAGGAACATAGATAAGGTTGCCACTATTAGAGCACTACGAGAAGATAACAAGGCAAAAGCTACAGAAATAACATGTCTAAAAGGGGAGAAGGACTTAGAACAGAAAAAGAATGAAGCCTTCATCAACATGGTAGAATAAATTGGTGATTATGTCCTGGAAGCAAGACCTCACTTAGAGTCTAAGGTACCTAAAAATTTTCCTTCGGCTATGCATTATGTGCGTACGTTAGTTGATTTGGTGCTTGAGGATGGACCAATTCACATGTCAGTGCCAAAGGAACCTGAACAGGAAGCATAGAGAGCAAGGGCCTCTATGATTAGAAATATTTCATCATACGAGGCATATTCCAAAATTTACAAGATGAGCTGAAGAAAGCAGATCAAGCTTTGAACATATGCGCAGCTCCAGGAGCAGTGATCATGATTAGAACTATATTAGAAGATAATGAAGTCCTGAAGGTAATGAAGGATGAGACTTTAGGGTGCACAGAGAGATTGACATTAGTAAATCAAAAGTGTGAAGCCCTTGCAGTAGCACAACATCCACATAAGGAGAGGTTGGATGAGCTTGGAAATATCATAGCACAAAATATGGATCTTCTAGAGGGAAGGATATTTGTTATGGCTAACATTTTCCTAGTATTGCAGAATGAAAAGGGAGAGATGACCCAGGACGAGTTGGAATCCATCGCCATGCATACGTTCCAGAGAAGACCAGAAACGTGCATGGATGATTGGCAAGCCTTGGAGGCTAAGATTAAAGAAGAATATCCAGAGTTGATCCTGTCAGTTGATGGAGAGGGTGTTGCTGAATAGAAGTCCATTCTTTGTAAACCAATTCTTTACATTCTTTCCATTCTTATTCTTTATTCTTTGGGAACATTAAGAGGAACCTCATTGTCAGGACAACAATGTAGTTTAGTGTGGGGTAATTTTGAGCAGATAGAATATGACACTAAGGAGAGGGCACACAGAAGATTCACGTGTGGGAGCAAGGCATATTTAAAGGCGTGAAAGGATAGGGAAGGAAACACGTGTGAAAGATAGATTGATTTGGAGACTTAGCCATTTTCATGGTTATGGGCTATTTTTGGAGATAGCATACGAAGCACACAATGGGATGGCGACTTACATGACATGCAAATGTTATTTTGGGAAGAGCGTCTACTAAGCGCCATACATGATTTTGAGTTAATAATAGGATTACTAATGTCAGTTAACTATAAGAGATCTATTATTAATGCACTTGTATGTGTGCATGTTATTGTAAAGGCGCATGATTATTTTAAGCATGCGACCTATTTTGGGAAGTGTGTAAGTGGTGAAGGGCAAGTCCCCACCCTTATAAATATGTATTAATTTGTGTAGTTAGGGAGACACTGTGTATGAGCTATTGTGGATTTATGCTGCCAGATCTGATGCATGCATAAACTTATGATACTACTTATTGTAATAAGCTTTTTTATTTACTGTGTTTTAATATAATGGAGTGTATTGGGTGAATAATGGTGTTAAACATGAATGTAACTAGTTCATTCATGGTTGATTTTATTATGTTTATCGCTTAATTCATGATTCTTTTAGATCTAGATCTGGAATATGCTATGTGGAATATTTATGCTATTTATGGATTTGAATACATTACATCTTCATCATGTTCACATCTTGCACAAACAACTCTAAGGAGAGGCCTGGTACCTTTACGCGCTTCGGGTGAGCACTCAGCTCAGGTTGGGTGATGTGCCAGTGTGCCTGGGTTATTCATGGTAAATTCTAGGTTGCATCAACTTATGCATTATACCGTATTAATTTCTAACTTAAATTTCTAACCTAAGTAGTTGATTAAATTAGAATAAACTACCACATATTCCCTAAGTGTTTTACAGAACATGTTTTATTAAACACTGTACCTTTAAAATTATACTTAAAACCTACCCTTAGTAACCTATTTTTATATAGTTTAAAACTATGTATATATAATTTAATTAAATTTTATATACTATGTAACATCCTAGCCACTATACATATTTAAATATTATACTTACCAATATTTAAGACGTATATGCTAAACAACATATATATTTGTTAAAAAAAACTTAAGTGCTCCACTTTATTTGGTTTTGTAAGTAAAATTGTTTTTTCAAACCTTAAACTATAAACTCTCCGCCACCTTAGAAATACTCTGTAAAGTAAAACATTTGCTAAGGGTACATCTTAATATAATTTGAATAAAACGTCAAATTGTCATGCTTCATGTGATCCACTTATAACAAGTAATAATTTTATTCCTATGTGGCCTTTATATCGTTTACTCTCTGTGCTTATTAGTCCCCACATGGATGAACCTTTGGCCGCTGAAATTATTAAACTATCTTTTTATTTTTAAACTTAACCTTGAACATTATGCCACTCGGTCTCCTTGAATGTACTAGTCAAATTAGATAGGTTTGTATATGAGTATAGTTGATTATATAACATGATTAGTATGTTACATCAAATAAATATTCCCTACCATTTATGAAGGACAATTGACAAAATGAAGCAAAGAATACTATAGTATTTGGGAAGTTACATATTTAATAAGTGTGTAAAAGTAGTAATAGAGTGGGTTTATAAATGAGAAATATAGATATAAAAATTGTTTAGTAGTTATAAATAAAATATGTTTTTGTAGACATTACTATGATCAAGTAGAAAGTGTCATTTTGCATATGATTGTTTTGTCATTATGTTAATGGAGTCGTCGGCCTTTTTCCTAGTGCAGAGGAAAATTTGTGTTACAATTTTTTTATCAAAACATTTTTTGATGTCCTTTTATGTGAGTTATGAGTCTTGTAAGTAGGTGATTTTCTTTTTTTTTTTGTTTGTATCTCCACATAGTGGATATCACATTGCAGGGATGAGTTATTCGGAGGGTGCAAAATACATTAAGCAACTAGAACGATAAAATCAACAATTGGGCAAGGAAGTTGAAAATCTTACCTTACAATTAGAATCTTTGAAAAATCAATTTGCGGAAGTCATTTGTAAAAACAAGAGAGATAAATTTGTTTAAATTAGAAAAATATACTAGAAAGAGAAAAGAACCTTCTAATAGCGAATCTACTTCTATTGAGAAAATGGAAAGTTCTTCTAATTCTACTAGTTCTTCGGATTCTGAAAAAGAAAATGTTAGTAGTCATAGAAGTTCAAAATAAATGCAATTATTTGCTAGGAAAATTAAATTTCCTAAATATGCTGGAGAATTAGGGTCAAGTGAGCAAATTGAAACTTGGTTAACAAATTTAGAAAGGTACTTTGAATTACAAAGGACTAGTAAGCTAGGAAGAACTCAAATTGTTGGCTTTTAATTAAAAGACGTTGCTTTAAACTAGTGGGAAGACGCATTAAAAACTGAAAAGCTTAAACCGCATTACAAAGGACTACAAAGGTTAAATGGAGTAAATTTAAAAGCTTGTTTAAAAAGAAGTATCTCTCTTATCATTTCTTGCAACAACGACAAAATGAGTTCTTTGATTTGAAGCAATGTTTGAAAAATGTGAATGAATATAAGCAAACCTTTGAAAAATTAAATAGATTTGTACCTTTTATTACTTGTTCTAATAGAGTGGTTAGATTTATAAATGGTTTAAGGGAAGAGTATAAAGCAAATGTTTGGTATGGTAAACCATAGTCAATAGATGAGGCCGCACAAATTGCAGAATAATTTGAGAAATCTAAAACTATGATTAATAAAAAATAGGAGGAGTTCAAAAAGAAAAATACTAGTTTTTAGTTCAAGAATAGAAAGAGACCCTTCACAAAAAATGTTCAATGTAAAAACTATCAGTTTAAAATTCAACAAGGAATGAAAGATTATGAAAATCTAAAACTTGAAGATATTAAGTGTTTGGATTGTGGTGGAAATCATCTTTGTAGAGGTTGTCCTCATAAAAATAAAAAGTGGGAAAACAAGGGGCAGAAGACGGAGGAGAAAGAAGAAGAAAAAATGAATGTTTTTGCTGCTATGGACACAGGTGTTGTTCATAAACAAGTGTCTTTAGTAGAATTATCAGGATCTATTAATGGTATTGATCTTGTTTTCTTGATTGATTCTAGCAGTAGTCATAGTTTTATTTCTCCTAAAATAGTTAAAAATTTGAATTTGTTTTCTAGAAACATAAACCCAATTTCTGTAGAGATGGCAGATGGAAGAATAGCCCGGCAAACTGGAGCTTTAGTGGAAGACTTAGAATTTTAAATTGATAGCTTTACTTCTATGGAGTCTTTTCATGTGTTGAATTTGGGTCAATATGATGTTATTCTAGGAATGACTTAGTTAGAAAGAAATCATGCTCTTATTAGTTGTGAAAGCAAGCAAGTTTGTATTCAAGACTTTTGTAAAAATACTCATGTTCTGCAGGGAATGAAAAGACCTCTTACTTTGAAAATTATTTCTGCTATTCAAGTTAGAAGATGTATTAAGGAAAAATGTAAAATATTTTGTGTTGTTGTGACTAAAAATAATAGAAAAATAGAAATAGATGTTGATGTTCATCCCTTAGTTAAAGAGTTTATGAATGTTTTTTCTTATGGTGTTGAAGAGTTACCTCTTAGGATATTTTTCGAGCATGTTATTGACATTATTCATGGTAGTGAACCTGTTTCTAGAGTACCATATAGGCAATCCATACCTGAATTGGCTGAGTTAAAAATTCAATTGGCTGAATTGATTAAATTAGGAAAAATTAGACCTAGTGTTTTCTCTATGGAGTGCTCCTGTCTAGTTTTTATCGTAGATTTATTAAAAATTATTCAATAATTGTTTCTCCACTTACTGATTTAACTAAAAAAAGATATAAAGTATTGTTGGATTGAAGAGTGTGATCTTGCTTTTAATAAATTAAAAGAGACTTTAATCATTGCACCTGTATTATGCACTCCTGATTTTTCTAAACCATTTGCGGTTGTTACTGATGCTTATAATTCTAGAATTGGTTGCGTGTTAATGAAATAAAATAGAGTTGTTTTTTTTGGTTCTAGGAAATTACTTCTTGCTGAGAAAAACTATCCTACCTATGATTTAGAATTGTTTGTAATTGTTCATGCTTTAAAGATTTGGAGACACTATCTGTTATGAAATAAATTTATCTTTAAAACTGATCATAGAGGTTTACAATATATCTTCACACAACCCTTGTTAAATATGAGGCAAATAAGATGGGTTAAATTGTTAAGCCAATATGATTTTTATATTTAGTATGTTCCTGGTAGAGAAAAAATTTTGGCTGATGCTTTAAGTAGAAAAATAATTTATTGTAATGTTGTGTCTGTAAAAAGAAGTCACTTTGAGGAAGTTATAAAATAAGCTTTACCTACTGATAAATATTTTTGTGATATATATGTTGGTTTGAAAAATGGAACTCAAAATGTGCATTTTCAAGATAAAATATCTCATTATTTCCTTGATAATTGTGGATTATTGTATTATAAAAAAAGAAAGCGTATCCCTAATCTTGTTGATCTAAAACAACAAATTTTGAAAGATTCTCATGACATACTTATAGCTGGTCATCCTCGGTTTCATAAAACTTACTCCTATGTTAAAAAAAATTATTTTTGGCCAAAAATGAAAAAATACATTCATGAATATATGCGTAAATGTATGACTTGTGAAAAGGTAGAAACTGAGCAATGTAGTAAACTTGGTTTGTTACAACCTTTGTAGACACCCTAATTTCACATCTGTCCTAAATCAATTAATTCCCCTTCCTCATTTCCCACAAAAATACACTTCGAATTAATCAAATATAATTTGATTAATTATCCATTTCAAAATCCAAAAAATAACCCAATCCTCACCCACCCTGTCATGGTCCCCATTCTCCTATGTTTTTCTACTTATAGAATTAAAAATATCAAATTCAAATCCTCACCCACCCTTCGCGGTCCCCACTCACTCTAAAATTGCCTCACTTATGAATTAAAACCAATTCAAATAATCTTGACCACATTTTTCGGTAGCCCCCACTCACTCTAATCTTGCCCACATTTTCAAACCATGATTAATTAAATTACTCTAAGTTAATCACTCCCCCAGGCTATAAATACAACCTTACCTCTCCCCTCTAAGGACACAGAGAATAAGCTTGAATGCCATATCTAAGTTCTTGCATCCTTTGAGCAAAGAACATCCTTTTGCCTCGTCCTAATGCCCAAATAGCTTCATAATCCTTTTTTCCCACCTAGTGCAAAGTAAGAGGATCATTTTTGTAGGAAGGTATTGCTCCGTCTCTAAGAAAAGCACCTTACATATCACACAATCTAGAGCTCAATCCAAGTTTCCTAGCCCATTCTGAGGTTTTCTACGAGAACGCAAAGGAGGAGGTATGATTATTTGTATTTTACTTCCTTGTTAGTAGTGTATTTTTCCTAGCTTACAACCTTTACCTATACCTAACTGGAAATGGGAATCTATTAGTATGGATTTTATTACTGAATTTTCGTAAGACTAGGAATGGACATGATTCTATTGTTGTTGTTGTTGATAGATTAACTAAAATGGCTCATTTTCTTCCTACTAAAATTAAGTCTTATGCTTCTGATGTGACTCATTCATTTTCCAAAGAGATATTTAGTCTGCATGACATTCCTAAAAATCTTGTAACTGATAGAGATCCTAGACTTACTTCTTCATTTTAGATATCTTTGTTTGATGAGTTGGGTACTAGCTTAAACTTTAGCAATGCATATCATCCTGATCCTGATGGCCAAACTAAAAAGATTAATAGAATTTTAGAGGACATGCTTAGGATGTATACTGGGGATAAACCTAGAAACTAGGAGCAATATTTACACTTGGTTGAATTTGCTTACAATCGAAGTTATCATACTTCTACTAAGATGACTCCTTTAGAGGATGTTTATGGTATAAATTGTGCTACCCCTATTTTCTTGGTCTAATCTCGAGCATAGATCTTGGTATGGCAATGACAACATAAAAGAAATAGAAAAAATCATAGCTAGGGAAAAACAAAATATGAAATTTGCTCAGGATAGACATAAACAGTTTGTTGATTCTAAAAGGACTATTAGAGAGTTTGTTGTAGGTGATAAAGTGTTTTTGAAAGTTAAACCAAAAAGGAGTTATTTGAAGTTAGGAAAATATGCTAAACTTGCCCCTCGTTTTTGTGGGCCTTTTGAAATTATTGAAAGAATAGGAACCATGACATATAGATTGGCTCTACCTCCTGAGTTGTCATAGAATTCATAATGTTTTTCATGTGATTTTGTTGAAAATATATCTTTTTTATGATAAACATGTTTTGGATTGGAAGAACATAGTTGTACAACCTACTTGTGATTTTCAAATTGAACCAGAAATGATTTTGGAAACTAGAACTAGGAAACTTAGGAATAGAGAAATTAAAGAAATTAAACTAAAATGGTCTTCTTGTGATGTGGATAGCGCTAGTTAGGAAAGAGAAGATTATCTTAAAGAATAATATCATGATCTGTTTGACTAATCACTCATGTTTTTCATGTTGTGTTTTTCAGAGTACCTCTGGATCTACAGAGGACAATCGCTGATTCAAGGGGAAAGGATTGTGATTTGCCAAAATCCCCTATATGATATTTGTTGAAAAATAAAATATTATTTTTCATGATTGCTTTGGAATATTGTTGTGTAACTCCAAAATTAAAAATTAAAAGGTTTAATTGGAGAGGAACTTGTCAGGACACTATTATTTACATTAAACTAATTAAAAATTTGTAATTTGGAAGTTACCATTGTAACCTTTGGTAATGAAACCGAATTGGGAAAAGTATTATTTAAATGGATTTTAAGACTTGTTGAGGATCCTGAGGGAAAAAGAAAAAGAAATATTTTTGGAAATTTCAAAGAGCTTGTAGAAATTTTCCAGGGAAGCTAGGTTTGTAAGTAGGGTTGTGGGAAGGAAGGAGGGGCTCCAAAGGAGTCCTAATCAGGGGTACAAAGTACAACCCCAGATGGTTCCTACTCAGGGCATCGTTTTGTGCTTTTAAGTATATTTTATTCCCCTCATTAATGCGGTCATGGTTCTAGTGCTTACATCCAAGTGCACTGAGAATTAAGCATAGCAAAGCCCATATTTAGATTGAGATAAGTCCCTTCTTTGTATTTTGGTTGTAGAGTGTGCAATTATGAAAAGAAATTAAACAAAGGAGTAAATTATTATGGTTCTTTTATTTGTAATATTTGTTGGAATGGATATTTAATAGTGATATGACACTATATTAAGTGATATTGCATTACTAATTTATTTTCACAGTGTCGTATTGCTTGTATTTCCAGAAAACAAAATAAATTTTACATAGGTGTTTTGTGGTTGGTTGATTTAGAATAAATATAAGTTTATATTAAATTCAAATATTTACTTGAGTGAAAAATTATTAAATCTTGTTTTGTTTTTTTACTTGTATAGTAAAATAAAATAAAATATGTACATTTGAATAGTTAACTTCGAGAAAAAATATTATGGTTTTTTTTTTATAAATGCCTTTGAAAATGGTTTAATATTTTTAAAAATATGTACATTAAAATATTGTTATAAAATAGTTGAAGAGAATTTATTGAGAAGATATTTTATAAAGTTTACAAATTTTAATATTTAATACTTGTTTTTATTTTTAATTGAACTAGATTTATATTCAAATTTATATTTAATTAGTTTGTTTTAGCATGGAAACTGTTTCACCATTTTCTTTACGTTTTTGAATGAAGAAATAGATAAGGTTATGGGCTAGGAGGAATACATGTTAAATGGGTTGATTGGAGGTTGATGCGTGCATTCTGACTTCTTGACCCAATGCTGATTGTGAGAGATTCCTTTTGGCTATGAGGAACTACCTGTAATAGAAAACAAGACCACAAAAGAGAAGTTAAATGATATATGACAGTGGACTGCCTAGCGTATGCTAGTTTTGGGAAGTGTGATACTTCCTAGATGGCTGTCAATCCACTGTTTAAAACAAATTAATGTGAGAAATAAGTAAATTCCTACCATATTTGATATGATTTAGGTATCTCATTCAAGTACAATAAGCAAATCCAATCATAACAGGCTAGGCTATAGTTGGATCTAAAGGATGAGGTAGGTGTCAAGGTACTGGGACTGATCAGGGTCTGATTCTGGGTTGTTTAGGTCAACTAGTAGGAGGTTGTTTGGCTCTGTTCTTGAGCAGGGTATAAAACACAGAGATCTGATGTCAGTTGGGTATAACTGACGATGGTTAAGGGAGACCGACGACGGTTATGGGTAACCGGCGTCGGTATAGTAGGATGACAGTAGTTCAATGAAAACCTTATTGTAGAGTCTAGGTGAGGTTAGATGGGGCTAAAGAAGGGTATGGCGAGGTCTGTGGGAATACTGAGAACACTCAGAGAGGTGGAAGGGCCAGGATAGGTGATTTGATAAACGGGTGGGTGAGGATTTTGAGTTTGTCAGAAAGAAGGCTATGGAGGGATGGGAATGTTAATAGAAGAATGATAACATAAATGGTAACAACTCTATGAGTAGAATAAGAATGGAAATTATTAATGATAAAAACACTTACCAATGTTACAGGTCCAATGGTTGGGTGGTGGTGATGATCGGTTGATGGAATGGAGCTTGGTGCAATAGTGACACTTCCCAGAATGTTACTGTGAGTGCCAATGCTTTTGGATCTATCCTGGTGTTGGCTATGGATGTCTGGGTGGGTGAAAAGACTCTGGTTCTGCTTGCATGCAGCTCTCTTCTCATCTTCTTGCTCTCAGAATGTGCCAACCCAAAAACAAGGTTTCTTAGGTGAATAAATGGTAACCGACGACAGTTCCGGGTTGACCGACGTGAGTTTAGGGGTGACCGATGTCAATTAAGGTGGGATTCCCTAGGTTTACTAAAATGGGCAGATCTCTCTTATTTCTTGGGCCAAGTTAGTTTGTTCTCACAGATTAGAATGGAAGCTTCCCTTCTAATGAGTGGGAATGTGGTTAGAGAAATCTTAGGCATTGATTTTAGGGTTAGACCAAATCTTAGCTCATTAAGGCAAGTAAGACTTAGTTATTGTTAGTTATGGAAACATGCCAAGAATAGGTCTAGGGTGAGGTGGTTGGATGAGGTGTCTAGGTGAGGTGGTGGGGTAGAAATTAAGATAATTAGATAATAAATATTGTGAGGATATATATTAATTAATTAAGATAATTAAATTAATAGTGATGTGGGGTGGAAGGGGCCCTGGTTAGGTGAGTATGTTTGAGTTGGTTATTTGATCAGGGACTCAAGGGGAGTGTGACCCAATTTTGGTGTCTACATTTTTCCCCTTTTTGTTGTGTAGCTTGTATTGGTAAGCGACGCTAACAAAAATAAGATGTGGTTGCCCCATGTGTGGGTGAAGGTGATCCCCCTCAAACTAGGAACTGATGAGGTAGAAGACAGAATCGGTGAGTGGTTTGATAAAAGGTGGATGTGATGAAGAGGAAGGTGGATAATGGGGGTAATGGGGTAAAGGTCCAATTGGGTAATCAAGGTAATGGGTCAGGGTCAAAGGTAGTGGACAGTCAAATGCATGCACATGTATAAACTACAACACAGTACTAGGTTGAAGAGCTTGCAAACTCTACATCGTCTAAGGTCGATAGGTTTATCCAAACAAGGTTGAAGTGATTCTGGTATCCAAGGTATAGGATATGGTGTGGAAACACAACGCAGGTCAGGTGCAGAACATGTAGGTATGTTCCAGTACACCAAAGGTTGGGTCAGGATAAACAACATGACAATAGGCAAGGTAAGGTCATTAGGTCAAACAACACGGGTAATAGTGTCGCAAGGTATAGCGAGCACATGAGTTCATAGGTCATTAAAATGTTTCGGGTCTAGGTAGCGAGGTCACGACATGGGTAGGGCTGAGGTACGGGTAAAATAACAAGTCCCTAAATGTAATTAAGGACAAATATAGGTAATGTAGGCTTGGAGGTAGGTTGCGATAAGGGTGGGTAAGGTCAAACGGTGGCTGGGTTGGTTAAGTTGGAGTCAAAAATGGGAAAGGGTATTTGACAGGAGTATGACAGGTAATCGATGCCAGTCATACTTGAACTGGTGACGGTCTAGGTAAACTGACCATGGTTTGCTAGGGCACACGACTGATGTCAGTTTAGGGTACAACCGACCATGGTGTGCTAGGGCACAAACCGATGTCGGTCTAGGTATAACTAACGTGCCAGTCAGGTTGATGTGGGTATATAAAAAGGAAAAATTTGTATAATATGGATTCATTTGTATATTTTGGCTTTTGGAAAATGACGAGAGCATGAGACTTTTGTGCCTTGTCGAGAGGAAAGTACGTGGGGCTGTACCAAGCTGAGGTGGAGAGATCCGGTTGGAGAGGAGAGCCAGGTAGACAGGTCCACAAGATCAGGCAGAGGGAGGTGATTGGTAGAGAGGTTGGAGGTTGAGATTAGGACATGGCAGAGGTAGGAGAAGGTTCAGGTGGACCACCAGCACAGTGGCCAGACATGCCACCATGGAGGTGACGCCGAGACGAGGTAAGATCTAATCCTTTCTATTACTATTTTTATAGGAAGAAGGAAATGTAGAGGGGTAGAGGTAGGGAGGTTAAAATAATTTAAATTTGTGGTTAAATGAATGAAAGAGGGGGTGGGAAAGGTCAGAGGTTGGGAAGAGGGTTGGGGGGGACTTAGGTGAGGTGTGGGTAGGTTCATAGGGAAATGGGAAAGAAATTAGGTAAAGGAAATTGGGGTTTCGGGTTTGGGCGCGGTAATAGTGACCGACGCCGGTCAAGGTATGGCCGACGTCGGTCTTTTCACACCGACATCGGTCAAGTATGAGGGGAACCGATGCAGTTATAATGGACTGGTGACGGTCAGGAGTAACCGGTGCCAGTTAGGGTGAAAAGGCTAGAGGTCTAGGAAGGGTAAGGGGAAAGGTTAGGGAAAGTGGGTAAAATAGATAGCGGGTGAGGGGAAGGGAAGAAGGGAGGGGTTGAAGGTCAATGTTGGGTAAAATCAAGTTTTAATAATGTGTGTGATTGGTTGAATGCAGGCCAGGGACCAGCTACGGATGAGAGATAGGGTACCTCCCTTGCTCGTGGAGGTACAAGGGAGTGTGACAACTCGATGATTGGCACCATGTTGCAGAGGTTGGCCTGATTGGGGTCAGACACTACCGGCATAGTCTGGGAGCCAAGTTTGATGGTCACTCTCATCGATAGATGGGACTCAACAACCAATACCTTCCATCTACCGATGGGTGAGATCATAGTCACCCTAGAGGATGTGTACAAGATCCTGCGGCTACCGATAGTGGGGACACAGGTGTATTCTATCTCCTCAGAGGCCTCTGAGGAGTTGATGTTGACCATGTTTGGTGAGGGGCTGGTAGAGTTGAGGTTCCATAGCACTAGTATGAGCTATGGAGATATGTATCCGGCCCATCCGGAGGAGATGAGGCTGGTAGTGTTGTTGATGGAGGCAGTCTGCTGTTTTTGCACTACCAATATGTAGAGGGTGGGAGATTCCCACAATCATTGATGGGGGTTCTTGCATGACATGGTGGAGGACAGGACCCATTTTGCATGGGCACCCACATTCCTGGTACAGTTATACAGAGAGCTATGGGCTTATGGGTGGCTATGGAGATTTAGCCTGTGTTGTACTTTCCTACTTCATTACTGGGCATATGAGCACATTGTGTGTGTGCATCTAGTTGGTATGCCTCGGGATGATGCATTCGAGCTGGGTTTTGTTTGGGTGGGCTTCAAGCGATGGGTGCCTACAGATTGGGGAGTGCTGAGCTACTAGAGCTACACATGATGTAGCCTATTACAAGTGATTTCTAGAGGGGTTGTCTGACTGTGGACATCATTTGGAGGCCCTATGTGGGTTTTCCATCATATGGGTGGATGGAAGAGGAGCTACAGGAGCTACATCTGCTCCGATGGATAGAGGGGCGACGTGCAGGAGAGCACGAGATGATACCTATGGACAGGGTCAGATGATAGTTTGGGCTGCTTCAAGATATACCCCCACCCTTCCCATAATATAGGAGGGATGACGTGGAGAGGCCTCTACCTCTACCACAGCCAACAGTGCCAACAGGGCAGGAGGAGCAGGTGAGAGACCAGTGGATTGATGATGCTGGGGTGACTATAGATACAGACAATGGTGGGCTGCACATTTACGAGTAGTACCACCGAGGCCGAGGCAGCCAGATTTAGCCACCATCACAGTGTAGAGGGACGCCCTACAGGGGTAGGTGGCTACCCTAATTACACAGTTGGGGATAGTGCAGGGGTAGCTGACAGGTTCAGAGGCATAGGTTGTTATTTTGCAGGCACAGGTGGCCACTCTACAGGCCCAGGTAGCAAGGGATAGGTACCCACACAGGGTGGAGATGGGGATGGGGTACAGGTGGCCGCCCTACAGGCACAGATTATAGGTTTTAGGGCCAGTTGGCCACTGCACAGGTGTAGGTTACGGCCCTTCAGGCCCAGATACAGGCAGGAGCTAGACAGGGTCCCTCAGGATAGGCACAGTCATAGGGAAGGGTCCCTCTTTATAGGTACCAGTGGGACAGGGTCCCGAGAGACAGGTACAGGGGCTGAGGCTGATGGCTCCACCACAGATAGTACCTATAGGTAGGTTGAGGGATGCCTTAGGTGAGGTCAGGTATTATCAAGGATATTTTGATGGCCACAGGGATAGATTTTCTATCCTATGGGGAGTATAGAGCACAACAGGCCTCAAGTGAGAGGACCAGGTCACGTACCCATAGTGTAGAGAGTACAGGGGCTGACGAGCCCTCGGGATAGGGTCAGGGTGAGACTACCAGTGCACAGAGGCCAGCTCTAGGTGAGGGACCATCAGAGGAAAGATCGGGGTGAGGTGGAGAGAGGTTGGCAGGGCACCCCACTGGAGGGGAGACAGAGGAGACTGATGAGACAAGGATGGATATCAGGTGGGTGATGATTAGTCATCATTGATGATCAGTGTATCCATGTTTTTGACATATTTTTGATATGTATATTGGCCTACATGCCAAGATGATGAGGATGTAGATGAGAGTTTTTGTTATTTTGATCATATACCAGCCTGCGTGCCGAAGATGGTGAGGTTGTATATGAGATATTTTGAGAGATTGTGATTATTATTTGTATCTATGTTCACATGTATTTTTACACAGACTTTCTGATTTATAGATGATGGTATTTATAGTATGGATGGTGTACTTGTTTTAATTTTCATTGTATATATATATATAGGTGGAAATCAAGTGGATTAGGCCTGATAGAGTCAAGGTCATGTAGGCATGGTGGAGTCAGGTCTGTTTAGGCATGGTGGAGTCAGGTCATGATGGAGTTAGGTTTAGTTTAGGCATGGTTGAGTTAGGTTGATTTAGGCATGGTTGAGTTAGGTTGATTTAGGCATGATGGTTGAGTTAGGTTGATGTAGGCATGGTGGAGTTAGGTTGATTTTGACTTGAGTCAGTCAACTTGAGGCATGGTTGAGTTAGGTTGATTTAGGCATGATTGAGTTAGGTTGATTTAGGCATGGTTGAGTCAGGTTGATTTAGGCATGGTTGAGTTAGGTCGATTTAATGTCCAAGTTTTTGGTAACATGAGAGAAAAATGTTGATGTATATACTGGGTATGGTTTTTAATTTCCAAATTTGTGCCATAATGGAAATGTGAAAATGATAAATGGATAATTTGATGATGTAATAAAATGTGTATGAGTTGATGCTTATTAGGTTTAATTTCCAGCTATTGATATAAAATAGAAACTAACCAGGGTAGAATGTGAATAGGAAAGGGAAAGGGGGAATTGGTTAGGGTAAAGAGTGGCCAAGCTAACCTCCAAGGGCCCCATGCCCTCAGAGTGCTGCCTACATAGTCCCGGTGAAAAGGGACCTCAGGTCGATGTAGTTCTCCCATAAGCTAGGGAAGATTAGAATGAAGTAGAAGAATGGGTTGATAAGTGTTTAGGCATGGTTGTGAATGTAGGTCATAGGCATGGTTGGGTGTTTAGGTCATAGGCATGGTTGAGTTTTAGAGTGGTTGAGTTTTTAAATATAGGTGTCGATGATCTAGGTCCTTGTATAGGATAATCAATAAGTAATGAGGAAGGTGAATGGTAAGAGGTGGTAAAAGAGCCACTTAATTGATAAGAACCCTAATGAGTCAACCATACCTAAGAGGGGCTCATGAACATAAGACCCTAAAGGTGTTGTATAATGGACCATTCTAAGGGTGAAGAAAGTCACATAATCACAAAATGTCACATTTGCAGCAAGTCCCTTGAGTAATGAGGGAATTAGGCTAAAAAGGAAAGGAGGTGAGAATAGGTGGCTCAACGTAACTTAGTGTACGACAGCGTGTCTTTCAGAACAAGAAACCCAGGATCAAGAATAGGCAAGTCCATGACAAAAATTTCATCTTTTTCTTCATTTGTTTGTTTTTAATAGACTGATCGATGCAGGAAGTCTATATGGGATGAGTATATTATCTCCTTGAGGTCTTCGTGAAGTTGATCGATGCGGGAAGCTTCTGGATATTTATTACATTTTTGTAATGACTTGGATATAGTTGTCCTTCAAGGGAGTAGTCTATTTATAGTGGTGGAATTTAGAGTGAAGAGATGTCCCTTTTGGGGGAGTCATCTTTTGCTGGAAGTTTGACTCAAGGAGTTGTATCCCTTTTTGTTTTTAGATGTTTAAGTCATGGACAAGACTATAGAGGAAGATTAGGTTCTTGTTTAGAAGACAAGACCATAGCACACAAAGATTAACTATGAAAGAGGTGGTTTCGAGTGATGAATGACCATGGGATTCCATCTTGAAGAAGATGAAAAGTATCCATGAGAATCATGCTATGAGTAGAGCCGTGGTACTCATATTGAAGATAGGGCTGAAAGGTGACGGGAATCACATGATTCTTTTTGAGTCATGGATCCTCAAAAATGGGTAATATGGAAGGTGAACAACACTCAAGGGATGAGTGATCAACTAACAGAAAGTGATATAGGACTCGATATCAACAATAAAATGGTCAAAGATGCAAGGCATTAAGGGGCTCAGGTTTGGGTTTACCTTCAAGTGAAGACAAATGATAAGCACCTAATCCATAGGCATGGGTAACGATATAGGGTCCAAGCCAATTAGGAGAAAATTTTCCCTGTTTACTTTTCTCCTCTTTGGTTACATGTTGATTTTCTTTCAGGATGAGGTCACCAACCTGAAAGGTTCATTCATGAACACATTTTTCATAGCACATTTGATACATTTTTGGTAGATTTGGAGATGGTCAAGAGCATTGAGATGACATTCATCTAATAACTCAAGTTGCACCAAACGATCTTGGTGAAAAGTCATCATCATTGAGCATGTCTTGTAGTGAGATGCAGAGAGATGGAATCTGGACTTCGAGAGGTAAGACAGCCTCGGTACCGTAGACCAGAGAAAAGGGTGTGGCAGCTAGTCGAAGTGTGAATACTAGTACGATAAGCCCACAAGGTGAAAGGGATGTGTGTATGCCAATATTTCCCAGTATCATTGACTACCTTCATAAGAATTTTGTTCAAGGTTTTATTGGTTGATTCAGCTTGACCATTGGTTTGTGGGTAATAAGGTGATGAGAAACTGAGTTGGATGCCAAAAGCATCACATAGTTTGCATAGGGTTTTGTTTTTGAATTGTTTTCCATTATCAGTGATAAGGCGGTGAGGAACACCAAAATGAAAAATGATGTGATGGTTGATGAATTCACATATTTTCTTAGCTTTTGTAGAAATGAGAGGAATGGCCTCTACCCATTTAGTGTAATATTCGGTAGTGGTTATGATCCATTGGTGGCATTGTGAAGAATGGGGGTTGATCTCACCGACAAGATCCAAACCCCATTGAGAGAAAGGCCAAAGGTCTCATGTGACCTGTAAGGCATGACTAGGTGTGTGATGGAGATTAGCATGTTGCTGGCATTTCACACAATGTTTGACATAATCACAACAGTCACAGTTTAGGTTTGGCCAATAATAGCCTAGGTGAAGGATGCATTTTGCGATAGCTAAACCACTAAAGTGACCTCCACAAATTCCATCGTGGACTTCCTTAATGGTGTAGGGAATTTCAGAACTCGTAAGGCATTGTAAGAGAATGTCATTAAAGCCATGCTTGTAAAGAAGACCACCCATGATGACATAATGGGAGACACTTTTAAGAAAGGCTCGTTGTCCATTACGAGTGAGATCAATGGGTAAAATGGAAAGGGAAAGATAGTCTACATATTGCTTATACCAAAGGTCACGTGGGTCAGGGGCAATGGTTCTAATGGAGTAGACCCCACGAGGTAAATAAGAGGGTGATTGTAGCCTTTGTATGGTGACAAATATTTTAGAGTCAGTGGGTGAAGCAGGTATCTGAGAAGCCAAACAGGCCATGGTATCCACAAATTTATTGGTAGAATGTGGGGTGGTTTGAAGTGTATAACGGTCAAAGGTGGTCAAAAGTATGTCTACGTGCTGCTTATACTTTTGAAGAATCTCATTACGACACTGGTATATACCATTGACTTGGTTTATGACCAACTAAGAATCACCAAAGATATTGATTGTCTTAACATCTAAGGCATATGCAGCCTGGAGACCCAATACAAGTGCTTCGTATTCCACAATGTTGTTTGTACAATCAAAATTGAGTTTGAAAGACAAAGGCATAGGTTCACCCTCAAGGGGAATGAGGATAACACCAGCCCCACCCCCACGCTGACACTTGGAGCCATCGAAGAAGAGTGTCATTTGGTAAGCAGGTTCATCCAGGGAAAGGGTAGCTATAGACTCATCTGGGAAGTCAAAGTTAGATGGTTGATCCCCAGAAATAGGTGCATCGGCCAGTTGGTCAGTGATAGCCTAGCCCTTAATGGACTTTTGATGAATGAATTCAAGGTCAAGGTCAGCAAGAAGCATAAGCCAACATGCACATGTTGATGTTGATAGGGTTTGGCATACATATAGTGTAATGGGTTAGTATTAGTAATGACAAAGGTTTTTTGATTGAGTAGGTAATGGCAGAGTTTGGTGGTGATGAAAACTAAGGCTAAGCAGAGTTTTTTGGCATGGGTATATCTAGTTTCATAGTCCAGAAGGGTACGGCTTATGTAATAAACCACTTGCTCTCTATGTTGCTCATCACGATGAGTGAGCATGGCACCTAGAGAATGGTCAGTGGTGGAAATATATAGGTAAAAGGGTTGGTCATCCTTAGGAGGAATGAGCACTGGTGGTTGAAGGAGGTATTGTTTTAATGCTTCAAAGGCTTTATGACATTCATCATCCCATTTGAAGGACACATCTTTCTTGAGAAGATGATGGAATGGTTGACAGCGGTCAGAAAGCTGTGAGATAAAATGATGAATGGATTGCAACTTTCCTTGTAGGCTTCAAAGTTGACAGAGATTAGTGGGTGGAGGCATTTCCAGAATATGGCCTTGACTTTAGCAGGATCAACTTCTATGCCACGCAAAGAAATGATGAAACCTAGGAGTTTTCTAGAAAGTACCACAAAGACACACTTCTTTGGTTGAAGATGCACACAATACTTGATGAGTCGGTCAAAGATGACTTTAAGGATGGACAAGTGTTCAGTTCAATGTTTAGATTTGGCTAGAAGATCATCTACATAATCTTCCAGTATGTGATGCATGATGTCATGGAAGATGTAAGTCATGGCTCGCTGATATGTAGCACCAGCATTTTTGAGGCCAAAAGGCATGACTCGATAGCAGAAGGTCCCCCAAGGGGTGATGAAGGAAGTCTTGTGTTGATCCTCTGGAGCTAGTAATATTTGATTGTAGCCTGAGAAACCATCCATGAGTGATAACATTTCATGGCCAGTGGTGAGATCAACTAGTTGGTCAATGCCTGGTAGTGGGAAATCATCTTTGGGATAGGCGAGGTTGAGGTCATGGAAGTCCATGCAAATGTGGAGTCCCCCTATCACCTTTTGATAGGAACAATGTTAGAAATCCATTGGGGATAATCAATGGGTAGAATGAAGGAAACTGAGAGAAGGTTGAAGTTCTTCTTTGACCAAAAGAGCAATGTGAGGATGCATTTTCCATAGCTTTTGTTTGATGGGTTTGGCATCAGGGATGGTTACAATATTGTGGACCACAATTTTTGGGTCAATACCAGGCATATCGGCATAGGACCAAGAAAATGCATTGCTATGGTCCCGAAGGAAAGAGGTGAAGGCTTCCTGTTCAGTAGCGTCTAAGGATTGGCTGATCTTTAGAATGTGTGGGTCATCCTGAGTGTTAATGTTGATTTCGATGGTCGATTCATTCAACATGGTTTGCATCTCAGAGGGTAACAACCGATGAATATAAGAATCTTCTGCACCAAGGTAGGTGAGGATGGACTCATCATCCTGACATTGAATGACATTAATAGAAGGTGTATCATCATCGATCATGTCAGGATATAGGAATGGGAGAGAAGAGGGAGCTTCACCATCACGTTGATAGGTCAGACGGTCCCAAGGAAATGGTGTTTACAAAAAAAAAGTTAGGAGGAATAGATTCGGATCTATGGACTCCGTGGGTGAAGATGGTAATGTGGGTGAATGAGATGGGGAAGATTTCTCATCCTAGATGAGGTCAACGTGAACCTTCTTGGAGGGTGGAGCATCAAAACCAATGCCACTATGGTCATTGTGTTTATGAGAGGTACAGGAAATGATAGTATGGCGCCTATGTTCATAAAAGCCGAAGCCAAATCCTTTCCACATGCACCAGTGGAGGAAAGTGTGAGCGAAGCGGCGGTTAGTGAGGGAGTGTAGGTCAGATGAAAATGGTTGGGCTTGGGATGGAGGTTTGGGTTTATAGGTGGCAATATCAAGTCCCCCATACGTTAGATTGGTGCGAAGGTGGGGAGGGCCATAAGGAAAAACATCACCGATGTGGATGTCATAGCTGGGGTGTTGACACAGATTCCCATACTCTTGTGGGGTGAGGAAGGTGTCGATATTGTATAGGCGGTATTCCCCCAGAGTGAGGCATTGAAAAACACCTTCTAAGGGATCAGTAGTTGGTATGTGGGTAGCGGGGATAGATGGCTCACTAGATGATGGGGAAACAAGTGCGTCAGCGGTAGAGGCTACAGCTGTAGTGGGGATAGCAAGGTTAGATGCAGCAGAGGTAGTGGTAGTTTTGGTGGATGGGCTTGTAGGTGAAGGTGAAGTAGGTGATAGTGGCAGATGCCTTGACTGGTACAAGCACATCATTGGGCCGATATAGCATGTTACAGGTCTTGAAAGGTGATGGGTCAGTAGGGATGGTGTAATTATGTCCCTCATGTTCAAATTTGAGGCAACGATGTAAAGTCGAAGGGACACAACCCATGGCATGGATCCAAGGTCGGTCGAAGTAGCAAGTTATACTGGAACTCCCCTTCTAGGACATAGAAAAGTTTCAGGATAGTGTGGGGACCCACTGACGGACATGGAGAACAATGGTACCCAAGGGTAGAGGTCATGGCGTCATTGAAGGAGCACAACATAACCGGGTTACCATGCATGCAATTGGCAGGTATCCACATTTGGTTGTATGCATGGGAGGAGATGATGTTAATGCTAGCACCACCATCGATCATAATGCATCGTATGCATATATTATCGATAAAGACAGAGATGAAAAGAGCAGGGTCAGGGTCATCAGACTGGAAGGGAGTGATCTCTTCATCTGAAAAGCTGAGGGTGGCCACTTGGCGAGTAGGTGGAGGTGTAGAGGAAGGTGATGATCTAGTGAGAGAGGCTACGTGGTGAGGGGTAATGATGGAGGCTATGGGTGTGGGGTCATTTGGTAAGACTTCAATAGATTGAAGGACCTCCATGAGGGCTTGACGATGTGACTCTGAGGTTTGGATGAGGTCATATAAAGACATTTTGAGGGGGGATTGGTGTAGTTGTTTTAGCATTGTGTGATGTGTGACCCCATTGGAAATAGGATATGTAGGACCTCGAATGGTGACTTTGGGTATGGGTGTGGATGGTATGTTGGGTACAGGGTTGGTTGATGGGCCAGTTTCTTTTTCCTTTCCCTTGTCTTTCTGAGCACGGGTGGCAATGTTGATCATGTTAATCTGAGGGGAGGTGGATGAAGAGGGTGTGTCATGGAAGGTATAGTGGCATGAGGGACAAAAACCCTAGTGGGGGATACGATCCTTGTGAAATGAGTAGGGCACATTGGCATTTTGGTGGTGGTTTGGCCAACTCTCTTATACGAACCATGTTAATCTCAAATCTTGGGGGTGGATCAAAGAGTTGTGGGGGTGGAGATTTTGGTCACTGAGTAGGTAATGGGAGAAGATCTGTGGAAATTGGTGAAGGTGAAATGGGGTCCTCATCAAGAAGATCATTCATCATCAAAATTTTCTTCAAGAGGACACAATTGGACAAGAGAGTTTTTAAAGCCTTACAGTTCTCTACATCGTGTCCTGGCACACGATGGTAGGCACAAAATTTTGGTTTCATCAAACCCTTTTGGTTTGGGTTTGAGTGGGTCATAAGGTCTAAGAGGTGGTAATGTGATGATAGAAGTTTCAAGGAGATTGGTTAAGATTTTGGCATAGGATCCTGCTAGTGGATCACAATGGGAGGTGAATGTGGGTTTGGGTACAGGTATGGCTGATTGTGGAGGAAGAGGCTTTACAGGAGGGGGAATGGGTTGGTTTACTAGTTTGGTGTGTGGAGTGGTCTTAGGTCTTGGTTGCATCTTCTTGGGTATGGGCATGGTAGAAGAGCTAGCGATGGAAGGTTTGGTTGGTTTAACTACCTTATTGGAGGGTAGCGGATTTTTAGCTTTAGGTTGCACCTTTTTGGGCAAAGGTGACATGGGTGTACGAGATGTGGAGGGAAAAGTAGATGGTGGAAGAGGATGGGTTACCCATGGGGGTAACCGAGGTGTTGTGGAGGTGGGTGGTGAGGTTGGGTAGAAGGTGTGAGTGAAAGAGAAGAAAGTGTCATGGGTAGTGAAGAAGTTATGGATGGTAGTGGAGGTATGGGTGGTAAGAAGGTTACGGGTGATGGAAAAAGTTGTGTGGGTCACTTGGGTATATTAGAGGTTTGTGATGAGGAGGTGGGTTGTTGCATTCTCAGTTTACCGGTGGACGGAGGTTGCTTGGCCAGGGTCAAGGGGTGAGGTCCTAGGATGGACGGAAGGGGTGAAGGTGATAATGGTGTGGTAGGTGAGGTTGGTGTATGAGGCCTAGGAGGTTGGGTCTTCTTTTTAGGGGTCAGGGTAAGTTTAGTGTTAGTTTTGGAAGATGTGGCTAAATCTAATTTGATGGGTGGGTGAGTAAGGCTAGCTGTCGGTATGACCCCTAAGGTAGTGATAGGTTTAGGTAAGGGAGATGATATAGGCATGGGTAGGTGTTTGGGTGTAGATGTATGTTGGGTTATGGGCAGAGGTGTGTGTTGGGCTATGGGTGGTGATGTGGAAGGTGTTGTAATAGTCATGGTTGTGTTTGGTTTGGTCACTCAAAACACTTTTGGATAGATAGTGGAGGTATCAGTGAGTGACAGTTGCATTTGGGTTGAAAAAAGGAAGTAGAAGGCATCCCCAAAGTAAGGCTCTATCAACATAGTCCAGGTGATCATCCAAGCATGAAAATGGTACTGTTGTAAGTGGGGAACATGGATCGAGTGGCAATCCCCTTAAAATGTGTTTGAGATACAGGGAAATGGCTAGCCTCAGACTCTGTGGGTAAGAGAGCCGAAAGCATATCAGTGGGATCTTGAAGGTCCGATGGTGAATGGTCATCTAAAGGAAATGGTATTTCTATAGGATCCTCCATGGGTAGAGGAGAGGATGGGCCAGATGAGGTGGAATCTCCTTGTGATGGTGTAGGAGGTGGACATGCATCTCCTATGAGTAGGAGAGGTGCCACTGACAACTGCTCGGAAATTTGAGGGGTCAAAGGTGGCGTGCTAATTATAGGCTCTTCCATGGGTGAAGGAGAAAATGAAGGGGGTTCCTCTGTGGGTGGAGGAGTAGATGAAATAGGTTCTTGTGTAGGTAGGGGAGCTTGGGCTAAGATTTCATCTATGGAAGGAACATGAGGCAATTGGGAAGCAACTGGTATGTCATCAAAAATAGTGTGGACCTTGCGGACATTGCTATCATTGTTTGAAGTGTCACCAGCTTGGTTGGAAGATGGGGCATGATTAGGGAATGGCTTCTTGAAGATGTGTAGGTTTTGGTTAGTGGGTGCATTCAGGCTATCCAAGACTAGATCTCCATTTTCTAACATTTCTTGGACGATATTCTTGAAGGTGATGCAATTATTGTCGCTATGACCTTTGACACAATGATAGTTACAAAATTCATGTTCCTTATACCATGTGGGCATGGGGCACTCAGGGTCAAAACCAGTATGTGGTTTTATAGGTGGAAGGGTAATGGCACCAGCCTTAACAAGTTTTTCCAAAACAGAAGAATAAGATTCTCCTATCGAAGTGTACTTTCATTGTTCTCGTCTGAACTGGAAAGCTTGGACGGAGAGAGATTAGAAGGAGGTTTGGATGGGTTTGATTGATGAGTGGGGCCATCTTTGAGAACTACGGCATTGGAAAATCCTTTGGGTTTTGAATAGTTTATTTTGGGGTTTTGAAGATGAAGAAGCATCATTTGATTTGAATGTGATGTTCTTGTTACGAAGTTGAATTTTCTTCTCTTTGATAGCACAAATTTCCAATTTTCGTGCCATGGTGAATGCCTCGTCAAAAGTGTGAAAGGTCTGTACCTACAAGGTTGGTGAGATGTGTCTTAGCGCAAGCCCAAGTAAACAACTCTATGAGTTCAGTTTGAGGTAATTGAAATGTGAGTTGGTTAATTAGGCTGCGCCAACGAGTGACAAAGTCAGTGATAGACTCATCGTCGTACTGTCATGTGGAATAAAGATCAGTCATGGTAACCTTCTTAACAATGTTGATGGAGAAGTGATCTAAGAAGGCTTGGGCTACTTGATTAAATGAGTAGATGGAGTGTCTTGGTAGCCCACTATACCAGTCCAATGCAGGTAGGTCCTGTCAGGGACATCAGGAAGGTTCATAGGAGTAAAGCATCATCATGGGCGATCAGGTAACACCCATGTTTGAAAGACCGCAAATGCTGCTGTGGGTCTTCTTTACTATTGAAACGGTTGAATTTTGGCATTTCCCAATGTACAGGGTATGGGAGAATAGGGATGGATGGATGAATGGGCTCATTACAGATTTCATCATAGGTGAGAGAATTGCATGAGCCAGAAACTGATGCTTCTAGTGTCTGCATCCTTTCCATCATCAATTTGATGAGGTCATTGGTAGGTTGTGATGGAAGGGCACCTCCTGTGGCATAAGGGGGATGGTATTGAACCTGTGATGTGGGTGGCATTCCATTGTATGGTGATGCCGAATAGGGAGGTTGAGAATAGGGGACCGACATAGAGGGCATGTATCCAGAATGGGTGACAGATGAGATAGGGGGTTGTTGATAGTATGTGTATGTAGGTGGGATGGTCGTAGTGACTCTAGTAGCGATTGGGGGCAGTGTTTGTGGGATGGAGAGGACAAGATTTTGGAATGGAGTAGGGGTCACCGACACCATGGGTGGTTGTGTTGCAATGGGTATTTGTGAGACAATGGGTGCAGATAGGGTTATGGTCTGGGTGGTCGATGAGGGGACAACAGATACTACAGGTGCGACTGATACTGTAGATGCAGTGGTCATGGTGGGTATGGGTCCTAGCTGTGAAACCACTGGGGGTGAAGCAGGTGAAGGTAATGCCACATTATTAGGGGCTGATGTAGAAGTGGGAATAAGGGTAGGAGAGATGGATACAGGCATGCCATATATCAACTGACTTGAGGAGTCCTGGGTGGAAGAGTGGGAAAGGTAGAACTGTAAGGCCATAGGATTCTGATCAAGGAGTCATGCAAATTCCTCATCACCTGTGACAATGGTGGTAGGTAGGGTTGGATCCATGGGTGACAAGGAAAGAGGGTGGTGAAGGACTAGGTGGAGTGGTTGACAACTTGTGTGAAATATAAGAGTGTTAGCTTGATTGCGAGTCAACACCATGTGAATGAATGTATATCAGGTGATGTTGTATCCTACAGATGACACATGGAGTAGTGAGAATGAAGAAAACAGGTGTCTATAGGTAAATTTGGGTAATGATATCAGTTGAGATTCAGCACAGGGTAACTGACAATAGTTAAGGATGACCGATGTTTAGTTCAGGGGTAACCGAGGTCTGGTTACTGTGAGAACAAGAACATTTTTACCAAATGAAGAAAAATTGATGACAGTCAGATGAACAAGTTGTATGATGATTGTTTATCAAAGAAGAGAGAGTACAGAGACTCACAGGAACTCTGACAACAAAGAAAATGAAATAAGGGTTCTTTAGGCAATTTAACCCAAAAGAACAGAAAATTGATGTCGGTTAAG
Organism: Taxus chinensis; assembly: GCA_019776745.2. Lineage (NCBI taxonomy): Eukaryota > Viridiplantae > Streptophyta > Pinopsida > Cupressales > Taxaceae > Taxus > Taxus chinensis. The sequence continues at coordinate 867,595,879 of CM034151.1, read as the reverse complement.
CAAAATGATGCCGGTTAGGGGTAACCGATGCCGGTTACTGTGAAAATTGGAAAGATGTAGAAAAATGGATTGTTGTGAATTTTAATCAAGATAAATAATTAACCCAGAGGTCTGGGGATGATGCAATGAAGTCTTGACACACTCAGAAGAAGTCAGAATACTCCAACTGTGATTGTGGAGTGTGTAAGGCAAACAGAATGGAAAAATGGAGAAGCGTATCCTCACACCTCAAAACACACGTCAATCAAACACTAAAAAACACGTATCCTAACAAGTGATTTTTAATGTGTTGAGCTTATGCTATTTAGAAGACTGAACTCATGAATTTAGAATAGAGTTTTTGGTGAGGAAGGCTTCCTACGAAGAAGGATATCTAAAAGGAGAGGTTTCAGGTATGTTATGGTGGGGGCGGGCCATCCTCTGAGATAATGACTCGACAGAAGTAACGAGATGGGGAGTACCTACCAATCTGATCATGTGATCATTAACAGGTGTTCCCAGGTAAGATGTTGTTTAAGAAAGATGTGTATATTTCAATTTTGTGTAGTTTGGTAAGACATAGAGAGAGAGAGAGAATGTGCTTTCTACGATTCTTTGTGTCAACCATCAGCTGGGCATGACTTCCAACATATAGGTTTCCCTCATTTTAATGTGAGCTAAATGCAGCAAATCAGAATGTAATGCAACCAATTTTAAGCCCAAATCGAAAATATTACATTTGATGAAGTGAAATGATGAATAGGAGAGGGTATGCTCTTTCACTAAATGCAAAAAGCAAGAAAGAAGAATGATTCCTTTTTAAATGCACCAATAGAAATGTTTCTTTTAGAGCAATTAGAAAGAAGAGAAGATTGTCTAGGGAAGAAAATTAATGTGTAAGCCTTTTAAAGGGAAACAAACACACAACTTTCACCTAGGAATGAAGAAAATGCAATAGAACCCCTGATGGGTCCCACCGGGCATGCCAAAATGTTTCACCATTTTCTTTACTTTTTGAATGATGAAACAGATAGGGTTATGGGCTAGGAGGAATACCTGTTAAATGGGTTGGTTGGAGGTTGATGCACATGTTCTGACTTCTTGACCCAATGCCGATTGTGAGAGCTTCCTTTTGGCTAGGAGGAACTACCTGTAATAGAAAACAAGACCACAAAAGAGAAGTTAAATGATATATGATAGTGGACTGCCTAGCATATGCTAGTTTCTGGGAAGTGTGATACTTCCTAGATGGATGTCAATCCACTGTTTAAAACAAATTAATGCGAGAAATAAGTAAATTCCTACTGTAGTTGATATGATTTAGGTATCTCATTCAAGTACAATAAGAAAATCCAATCACAACAGGCTAGGCTATAGTTGGATCTAAAGGATGAGTACTGTCAAGGTACTGGGAACTGGTCAGGGTCTGATTCTGGGTTGTTTAGGTCAATTGGTAGGAGGTTGTTTGGCTTTGTTCTTGGTAGGGTATAAAACACAGAGACCGATGTCAGTTGGGTATAACCGAACGATGGTTAAGGGAGACTGACGACGGTTATGGGTAACCGGCGTCGGTACAGTAGGATGACAGTAGTTCAATGAAAACCTTATTGTAGAATCTAGGTGAGGTTAGATGGGTCTAAAGAAGGGGATGGCGAGGTCTGTGGGAATACTTAGAACACTTAGAGAGGTGGAAGGGCCAGGATAGGTGATCTGATAAATGGGTGGGTGAGATTTTTTGAGTTTGTCAGAAAGAAGGCTATGGAGGGATGGGAATGTTAATAGAAGAATGATAACAGAAATGGTAACAACTCTATGAGAAGAATAAGAATGGAAATGATTAATGATAAAAACACTTACCAATGTTGTAGGTCCAATGGTTGGGTGGTGGTGATGATTGGTTGATGGAATGGAGCTTGGTGTAATCAGTGATGCTTCCCGAAATGTTACTGTGAGTGCCAATGCTTCTGGATCTGTCCTGGTGCTGGCTATGGATGTTTGGGTGCGTGAAAAGACTCTGGTTCTGCTTAGATGCAGCTCTATTTTCATCTTCTTGCTCTCATAATGTGCCAACCCAAAAACAAGGTTGCTTAGGTGAATAAATGGTAACCAAAGACGGTTCCAGGTTGACCGACGTTGGTTTAGGGGTGACCGGCGTTGGTTAAGGCAGGATTCCCTAGGTTTACTAAAATGGGAAGATCTCTCTTATTTCTTGGGACAAGTTGGTTTGTTCTTGTGGATTAGAATGGAAGCTTCCCTTCTAATGAGCGGGAATGTGGTTAGAGAAATCTTAGGCATTGATTTTAGGGTTAGACCAAATCTTAGCTCATTAAGGAAAATAAGACTTAGTTATTGTTAGTTATGGAAATATGCCAAGAATAGGTCTAGGGTGAGGTGGTTGGATGAGGTGTCTAGGTGAGGTGGTGGGGTAGAAATGAAGATAATTAGATAATAAATATTGTGAGGATATATATTAATTTAATTTAATTAATTAAATTAATAGTGATGTGGGGTGGAAGGGGCCCTAGTTAGGTGAGTATGTTTGAGCTGGTTATTTGACGAGGGACCAAGGGGAGTGTGACCCAATTTTGGTGTCTACAGAAACACCTTGGGAAAAGATCAAGTGAATTTAATTTTATTTCTACGAGAGATAGCTCTCCTTGAGAATAGGAAATCAATTTTTCCTATTGGTTCATAATTTACTCTTGTCCCCCATGTAAAATTCTAAGTGTGTATTTTCATCTTTAATATTCAAAAAAAATAATTTTCCATGTCTAAAAATACCCCTTTAAATAAACTTGATTAGATTTATGTTGGAATAAAGTATTCTTATGTCTAACCTATGACCCTTTCTAATTTTCTATTGCAATCCTAAAAACTATATGTTTTAATGGTACTAACCTATGTGTATTATTAGCCCCATTTATTCTTACATTTATTTTATGCATATTAAACTATATATTTAAATATTAACACTTATGTGTTATACCATATTAATTCCTAACTTAAATTTATAACCTAATTATTTAATTAAATTAGAATAAAAATACCACATATTCCCTAAGTGTTTTAAAGGTATATGTTTTATTAAACCTTATACCTTTAAAACTATACTTAAACCCTACTCTTAGTAACCTATTTTTATATAGTTTAAAACTATGTATATGTAATTTAATTAAATTCTATATACTTTGTAACATCCTAGCCAATATACATATTTAAACACTATACTTACCAATATTTATGACGTATATGCTAAACAACATATATATTTGCTAAAAAAGCTTAAGTACTCCACTTTATTTGGTTTGGTAAGTAAACTATTTTTTTTCAAACCTTAAACTATAAACTCTCTGCCACCTTATAAATACTCTATAAAGTAAAACATTTGCTAAGGGTACATCTTAATATAATTTGAATAAAACATCAAATTGTCATGCTTCATGTGACCCACTTATAACAAGTAATAAGTTTGTTCATATGTGGCCTTTATACCTTTTACTCTCTGTGCTTATTAGTCTCCACGTGGATGAACCTTTGGCCACTGAAGTTATTGAACTATCTTTTTATTTTTAAACTTGACCTTAAACATTATTTCACTCGGTCTCCTTGAATGTGCTAGTCAAATTAGATAGGTTGGTATATGAGTATAGTTGATTATATAACATGATTAGTATTTTACATCAAATAAATATTCCCTACCATTTATGAAGGACAGTTGAAAAAATGAAGCAAAGAATACTATAGTATTCGGGAAGTTACATATTTAATAAGTGTGTAAAATTAGTAATAGAGTGGGTTTATAAATGAGAAATATAGATATAAAAATTGTTTAGTAGTTATAAATCAAATATTTTTTGTAGACATTACTATGATCAAGTAGAAAGTGTCATTTTGCATATGATTGTTTTTTCATTATGTTAATGGAGTCATTGACCCTTTTTCTGGTGCAGGGAAAAATGGTGTTACAAGTGTCTACATTAAATGTTATAGGAGTTGCACGACTGTCCCATGTTTGTTGTCTTCTTGTAAGCAAAAAGTGTAAAAGTGAGTTACAAAGAGTTTCGAAGGATTTGAGTTCCAAAGTTTTATGAAACATATTAGGGATGAAAAAATTGAACTAATGGAGTTTTTAAGGCCTTCTAGGTGTCTCTAAATCCTTCTATCCATGGTTGTTGCAAGCATGTTTTCTTAAGGGGCATTTAGTAAGCTAGGTTGATCAAGAAAGGTAATTTGATGATTTGGATCATTTTGAATGTTATGGATGAGTGAAATAAGATTGCTTGAGATATTGGAATAGGGAAGAATGTCTTGGAATCATCAAAGAAGAAAATGGTAAAAAATTACATCCTTGAGCAAGAAGTGGTAAGGCGAGTGCTTAAGGAACCTTAATGAAGTTTTGACAAAATGATGGATGAATGGGTAATTTCATGAAGATTTTGAGTAGGGCATAATGTTAATTATACCAATCAAGGTGATATTTCATCAGCGTAGTCAATATTTGAGCAAGCATAGCATGTTTTAGTCTTCCTAAGCTTATTGTTGATCCTCTAAATGTAGAGTAAGGTGAAATTTGGGTGTTGAAATATTCTTGTGGAATAATTGTATGCATGGTTACATAATTGTGTGTGCATCATTTTTATTATCAAAGCTTGGGATCTTATTAAAAGTTGTATTGAAAATTGAAATGTGACTATTGTTTGGCTAATAAGTGAAGTTGTGAGTGGGTGAATGAAGTGACAGGCTAAGGGAATTAGTGAAGTGAAAAGAGGTTGAGAAGGGAGATTGAAGACACCAATAGACTAGGTGGAAATCCTAGGTGATGTGTAAAGAGAAAAGGTAGAAGAGAACTTTCTTAAGAAGAGAGAGAAAGTAAGTGAGATAAAGGAAAAAGAGAGACAAATAGAGAATAATTGATGATAGATTTGATCAAGTTGATTAGCCATAGAAAGAGAGAAAAGAGAGAGAGAGAGAGAGAGAGAGAGAGAGAGAGAGAGAGAGAGAGAGAGCGGAAAAGGAAAGATGAAAAGATGAAGAAAAGAGAGATGTGGTTTCAACAGGAGATCGAAAAGTTGAAATAAGATGTAGAGCAGATGATAATGCTCATTAAAATAGAGAGAGAGAAAAGAGAAAAGACAAGAGATGGGGATAGAATTTGTGATTAGAAAGAAATCCAAGTGGCCAATTAGAGAGATTGTAAAGAATAGGAAAAGAATGTAGTTGAGGAAAATAATCAAGCAAGAGGAAAGAAGACAAAATAATATGTGAAGGAAGATGGATAAGTAAGAAACAAAGGTAGTTAAGGAATTGGTGCTGATAAAGGACAAGAAAGATGATGAAGAGATTATATAAGAATTTTCGGCTTCCTTTGAGATGGGTGAACATGATGATGATGATAAATTTTACACAGTGAAGAAGGAAGAGGATTTTAGAGGAATGCAATTTTAAGTGATGACAAGGAAAGAAGGATAATATACAAGGGAAACCAAGCCTAAAATTTTTGATTCTAACATTATGTGCAAGTGTGTGAATCCAGGTATGAAGAGTAAACAAACATGCGACCAGTTAGAGGCATTGAGCCTTGAGATGAATGATGGAAGTAATAAGACAATAGAGCAAGAACACCAAGTGAAAAGTGAAGAAGAAGTGACACAAAAAAGTTTGTTTATTTATGAAATATTTGACAAATTGGAGATGAATATAGCAGCCTTGGAGCATGCTATATCTGGAGGAAAATCGTGTGAAAATCATATGGAAATCAGTTCAAGAAAAGAAGAATAACAACATAGTGTATTGGAACATGAGAGCAAGCAAGAAAAAGTACAAGAAAATAAAGACTATGACAAGAAAACTAATGAGAACATAATGGTTGTAGACTACACAGAGATGGAGAAAGTGAAAAATCATGGAGAGGATTATACATTTGTTGTTAATATGTTTGTGTATGATGGTATAGAGAATGGAAGATTGAGAATGATGAAGACAAAGGTGGAGATCCAGAAGAAAAAAAACAATGTCAATGAAAATGCAAGATAAAGGAACACCATATGGGACCAAAGAGGTCTGAAGGCAAGTAAGGAAAATGAAAATGTAGAAGGAAGACTAAGGAGAAGACAAAATAATGAAGACTCATCTAGGGACTCAGTTATGCAAATCAAGTACAAATACTTTTTTCCACCACCTTGGGAGTATGATGAGGGGCATCCTCACAAGACAACAACAAATGCAAAAATTCATCCAAACATGGTCATGGAGGTTAATTTAAACATTTTATATGGTTTTGAGGTCATGAGAAGAGGTTTAGTTGGTATTTCAATGTTCAAAGTTATGTTTCCCTCCTTTTTGGCAATTCAAATTGTAAAGCATGAAAAAGAAACCCCATAAGGGTTTAAGGAGTCTAAATGGTCTAGGTATGTGGCTAGGTATGGTATAGTGGGTCATAGGGTATGGAAAAGTCATGAAATGGTTTAAACTAATGAGAAAATGCCTCATAGTATGTTAATGGACATGTACAGAGTCACTAAGAGCAAGAATCAGTTAGGTTTTCAAGGGAGAAGTTATCTAAAAGAAATGGAATTCGAAAAAAGGGAGTTTCAAGGGATGAAGGATTCGGTTAACCTTCTGAGGAAGGTAAGGAGGAGGGGAGAAGAGATTCCTAGAGGAGGAATTCTAGATTTTGTATGAAAATACACCATTATGATATATGAACTCTATTTTAGGATCATTTATGCATGGTTTTGTACCTTGTGAAGTAGTATTTTCTCCTTACTGTTGATGTTATCAGTCATATTGTTAATGAGTGGGTAGAATGTTAATGAGACCAATCAAGGTGATATTGCATCTGTGTAGTCAATATTTGAGCAAGAATAGTAGGTTTTGGTCTTTATAAGCTTATTATTGATCCTCTAAATGCAAAGTAAGGTGGAAGTTGGGCGTTGAAATATTTTTGCGGATTGAGTATATGCATGGTTACATAATTTGTTGTGCATAAGGAGTGGGAGGAAGAAATTAATATATTTCTAAACTTGAAATGGGATTTTATATGCTACTTACCTCTCCCATAGCCCAGGTTGTTCTTAAAACTTGTGCATTGCCCATAGCCCAGGTTGTTCTGAAAAATTGTACATTGCCTATACCCCAGGTGATGGATCTTCATTTGAAATGAATAGTTGATATATTTTTATTATTTTTATAGCATTTACCAATTTTTTGTTCACTCTAGTTTGAATATTTTTTGCTTTAACATGTAGCATTTAGTTTTCTTTTGATACCAGAGTTCATGTCTTGACTCCTTGCTATTGTAATTTGGTGTAATTCTTAGTCTCGTTGATCTACAACTATGATCTATAGACATTAATACAATTGAAATTTACAAACATTTATATAATTTCCTTCTTTCTTCTATTTTAAACTAGACACTTTATTTGAAATATGGTTTGAAAAAAACAAGACTCACTGAATCTTGGAGTGTGGTTCACTATACCTAATTTCTATTCTCTATTCGACTTTATTTAGTATTTGGCATCATATCAAAACAAAGAGGCACTTATTTTTACATTGATTAATCTTCTAAGTAGTTAAGTAATATGAGAAGATAAGTTTATCGACAATGAATGGAAGTTGTTGATTTTCATGCCCAACTTCCTCTAGTTAAGATATATTTTGTTTCCGAAAAAGGGAAATTTGAAGAAAATTAATTTTCCCTATTTGCTTTAAGATTAGATTAAAAAAAATCTAGAGAAAAAAAACTTGCCAACCTGAAGGGTAAAAATCTTCTGGTATAGGTGTGTTAATAGAGAATCCCTCGAAATCTAACTGAATTACGAAATGATGATATTTTTTTGTCAGTAAAGGGTGCTTCTAATGGTTAAAATAATCAGGTTTTTTGTTAACTGACTAGCATTTATGTCCATGTTCCCCCACAAACGACCTTAACCCAACACCTTGCACTACCTTGCTATGCAACATAAGCTTGCATTTCTCCGCCCTGTAGCTTAATAAGGGTATAAATAAAGCAGTGAAGCAAAGCACATGTATTTATGCTAGTAGACATATTTAATTCTCTTATGTTTTTAGGAGATTTTATGACAATGCATTATTATTTTTCCAAGAATCATGGCTTGATTTATTTTATGTGCAGAATGTGAAATAACGTTTTCCAGAAATAACCATTTAACAAACTAGCAAAACATTATGCAAAAATAATTGCAATATACAACAATATTCACCAAATGTGCAATTTTAAAACCTTTATTAGCATTTCACTTCAAATACCAAAAGGAAGCTTATAAAACATTTTGTCTTGTATTATGACATTTTTTCCTACTAAAACCCTTACTATCTATATGCAAAAAAGAAAAAAACATTATATAGCCTATGCCATGCTAAAACAACAGTGATGATACTAACTTTTTATAAACACTGCGACCACATGATTTTACGCACGAATAGGAAATAGTTCCTTTGACGACACCACAGGAAGAAACCAACCAAAAAACATAGGATGAAAGACACAGAAGAACAGATCAACAGTCAACAACACAATGTAGGATTTACAATACATGCTTCTGAAGACACTCATAACCCATTTTACCCCAAAAACATGCAAAAGATAATGTCCCATTCCCATAATGTGCATGTGTCTCTCAAACAAACCTACAATACACAACCACGATATGCATCTGCAAAATCCTACCCGGATTTCTCATACTCAAACCCTGCAGGACGCCTATACCTTGTTCTCACTTGTGTCCTGCAAAAAACATACCCACAAAAGATTTTTAAATCAAATAAACAACAATATTTCTTTACAAACGACATAAACAATAATATTAGCATCCCAAAAAAAATACCCACAAAAGATTTTTAAATTAAAAATACAACAATATTTATAAATAAATCACAACATTTGTAAATAAACAACAATATTTGGGTAATTTTTACCACCCAAATCTGTAAATCTCCACTGCGTTGTATCTACAAAACCCTGTAACATTAAGAACATATGTCATCTATTGCTACCCAAAATTACAGGCCACATCTCTAAAAAACCTTTATGGCATGATTATGCAAGATTTCTCTCTCTCTCTCTCTCTCTCTCTCTCTCTCTCTCTCTCTCTCTCTCTCTCTCTCTCTCTCACACACACACACACAACACACACACACACACACACACACATCATGGTTACTACCTAACCACACAAAAGCCCATTGCAGAAATGATTTTTCCAAATGATAGCCTCCTCTTGAGGAATAGGTGTTAGAAGCACAATGACTGAGGGTGGAGGTGAATTAGTTTATGAAACTTTTACTTTAATTACTTTGCTTTGTTTGAACCATTAAACTAACCATTCAACATCCATTAAAAAATGTGAGCTTATTAATCATGATACAACCATTCACAAAAACATGAAGCAAGAGATAACCCAAGAGCACAAGATATAAAGTGGGAAACCTTTGAGGGGAATAAAACTCAATGAACATTTTCATATATTACTCAACACAAAGGACTCTAGTGAATATTTCACATCAAAAGAGATTTCTTTACTGAGGCAATAACCCCAGAAGGAGCACTGACCCCTATTTAGTAAGGCACAAACCCTACAAGGAGGTTACAACCCCTTAAGATGATTAAGCACCAACTTAACCACTTGAATATGAATATCACATAATGGCATTGTTACTTCAACAACTGATTGTGATCACTTTGTCAACTCTCTTCACTCAAAACCCTCTCTAACAAACTCTCTCTCCTTCTTCGCTCATGAATACACCATATAATGTTGATTAGGTCAAGTGATCTTATAGCTTCTCCTCCTCTACCCTTATTATCTTCTCATAATCTTCTTTTCTCTATTCTAGAGCCCTCTTTCCTCTTCACTCACCTCCTTTAGCTCGCTCACAAACTCTCTCCACTACACTAGCCCAAATGAGCTAATACACCTCACTTGTATACATGATTCTTCTCACAAACTACCTTAGGTCAGCACACACCATAGACCATGCCAATTCGGTCATAAAAAAAATTAAAACACACTCTACACATTCATATAAATCACTTATAAGGACCTTATAGGTCGGCATTAGTCTAAACAATTCAAACTTGCTCACAAGGCCTAAAACAAAGTCTTCACTCCCAACGATCATAATTTGAATTTCAAATTCATAAGACAAACTTCACCACGACTCCACAAGATCTAGACACATCAACATAATATTATTACAACCTTAAAAATTCACAATAACTTCTGTAACCTCCATCTTCATCATGAAACACTCCAATATGCAAAGCACCTCGTATTAGGTCTCAAACACCTAATAAATAGTCTTTAAGAACGAGAAACTCCACATATCAAATCACGTTATCATGGCTCATGTAGCACATCAATGGAAATTTCTCATTAACAGAAAACTCACATAACTCATAAAAAATTTCAAATCAGGTCATAATACTCTGAAAAACTCCCTTCTCTGAAACTGCTCATACTTACTCTTAGGACTCAAGAACTAGTTTTAAGAAATATGATCTCTAACACCTCCAAAGCACCTTCCAAGAACTTCCATCATTTGGAACACTTATCTAGAAACCTAAAACATCTCCTCAAACACTCACATGCATATGTTATATGAAGAATATTGATCTTACATACTTGTTTCAACAACCTTCTTGAGATAAGCCTAATAGAGTTTATTAGGCCATTAGGGATTCAACATAACAAATACCTCATCATATCACACTCAAGAGCTAAAACATATCATAATAGACCATAATAATTCTAAGCATGTTCATATCACACTGCTTATATCATGTAAAACATCACAAGCTTCTCAGACCACCATGACTAGTTTTTGACCTCATTAGGCCTTTAGAGGTAGGTCAACTTGGAAGAGATATTTCACTTATTTTCTCCATAGAACTTATCCAAATATCTTCATGGGAAACTTATAATACATCCCAATATTACTCCCACAAATTGGTTTTACTTCATGAAACTTGCACCTCATACCTATACATGCAAATCTTCTCAAAACTGTAAGAGGGTTTGAAACCCGAAAGAGAGGATCATGAGGGACAAACGTTCACATCAACGGACGTGTGAACAATGGCAGTCGCGAAGAGATCTCAGAAGGAGCGAGCATCAACCCTGAATGTGCATGAAAAGATTCGAAACATGGGAAGAAACTTGTTACAATCCACAAACTCTCATCTATCTCATAGATCCAAAAGGGTGTACAAATAGGAGGTGTTGAGTAACCCCCCAGTGCTGCAATCATGACAACTCGAGTGGAGAGGGGGAGTTACATTCCTGAATAGAATTGTAACTCCCAATGATGCATGTGATGCACTAACACGTAAGAGAATATCATGATGACCCCTAAATGACACCATGGACCTACGATCTCACCTAAGTGAGATGACTCTTCTAATGATGTGGGAAAATAATACACACCAACACCCCCCCCCTTCATTGTAACTTAGGATCACAGTGGCAACTCAGAAATAGAGAAATGGGTCCCGATGACAAATTCTTGATGAGGTACCCATGTACAAGAAACTCTCCTTGAAAAGTGGAGTAAAAGGAGAAAACCTAATGGGGAAAAACTCCCCCCCAAAAGAGAGACAAGTCCACTCTCTAATCTAAGAAAGATGTCAAGGATGGGTCCACAGCCACAGACGAGCTTATAAAGGTACCCATGTACAAAGAGGAAATCTCTTAGAAAGAATAAGAAGAGAGAAGAAGAGGTAGACGAGAGGAATGTCCTAGAAGATGTCATGGACGAATTAGAACTATAACTATTCCTAGAATGTCTTGAAGAAGAATGCTTCGATGACAAGATCCTTTGCTCTGGACTTGAAGAAGAGCCACCCACACCGAACTATGTGCCTACCCTTAGGAAGGACATAAATGACATGCTGGAAGTCTCATGCCCACTCCACAAAAGAAACTAAAGGCAAGCAACACAAAGAACTCTGAGTCTGGTCCACGAAATTATGACATATGTCTAGTCAAGTGAGTGCAAAGGAACCGAAGGTAATGCCACATGTGTAGAACTGTCAGAGTGAATAAGGGGAACACCTATAGAAAGGATGTCCAACTGATGTGAAGGAAAAAAACAATCCCCCACAACAAAAAATGGATCCACAAGCAAGGGTGGATCAATGAAGGTCTCTGGAAAAGTGGGAAGTGGTAAGAGTCCAATAAGGGGCACTCCTAATAACGGAGATGATTAACTCCTCTGAAATACCTGTAGATGGATTGCAGAACCTATAGTACATCACAAGTGTACTCTGCGAAAAGACGACTAAGGTCAGGTAGATACTTTCGTCCCAATGAGGGGGGTTCAAAAAATAGAAGAGCGATGTCAGATAGGTATGAGTCATCTAATAAAGGTAGAGGAGTGAAAGGGGCCTCACACACTAAAGGTGGAAAATTGTAGGTGGGTGTGATGACTATATGAGGCCCAGTAGGAGACTAAAATCGATATCCTGATGATTAATGGGAGGGGGTGACAACAATCTCTGATCTAATAGTGAGAGAAGGAGGAGAAAGAGTCCTCTGTAGTACTCTCAACATCAGAACTGGGTGCATAATCCTCCTATCATCAGAAGTAGAACCAAGCGAGTTATATGTCATTGGAACATTTCATCACACGAAGAAATAGAGGAGACAAATGAATCAGCAACATGGACACAATGGTGGCAGTATGTGAAGGGTCTCCATACCCTAGGGACTGAAGAATGCTCCAGACATGGTGGGGAGGATTTTTTATTTTCCTGAGTCTACCCACATGAAACTAGAGAGATCAAGAGACATGCATCATCATGTGACAAAAAACATGGTCGCAAGTGGTCAAGAAAATCCTCTAGATAATGATGATCAGTGGGTGCAAGAACTGGCCCAAGTAAGAAGGGTGAAATACCCTTGTGAGTGAAGTAATGTTCCATGGAAACACACCAAGTCTGTAATAGTTCTCTCTCCCAGTGAGAAGTGGTGGAGGCTGTAAAGAGATCCTACGCATGCTCAAGTCTAGAAAGAGCACCCTCCATGATGCGGAAGCAAAAAGTGCAAGGTGCACAAAAGCAAGGCGTCAGACTTGGCCGATAATGCGTCTACGTGTAAAAACCCAAGAGTACTAGTGAAACCCCCCAGAATGTGACACTTTATAAAGTAGCGTATTTACAAAACTTAACAATTTCATCACATAATGTGTGAGAAATCATGTAACTTTGACTAAAGAAGCACTCAAAAACCATTAGCAACGAATCAACAAGTTATAGCAAAAATACAATTCCCATAACTGATGGAAAATGCCAATAGAACTTTGCAAATCTGATTAAAAAAGTGTCTGAAATGGGGTGCAAAGGGTGTCATGTGGGTACTCATTGGAAATGGCCATCAAACTTTAGGTAGGGTTTGTTTTGCTTGCATAGGGGGGGGATTAGCCTCCTTACCAACCCCGGACCTCGCCCTCCGTCTTCGACATGCGTAGGAAGGGCATTAATACAAGCAAAATTAGAGCCTTAAAATTACTACAATGCCAAAAGTGAATTTTTTCCTCAAAACATTAAAAACTAGGGATTTTTTTGACTACCAAACAATTCTAAAAGGGAAAAAGAATGGGCTAGTTGATGGTTGATCGAGCTGAGTTGATTTCCCAAGTTTCCAGCCAAGGTAGCCATGTGCACAAGCTGCAGGTGTGGCAGTTAATATCGAGTTGTGCTAAGGCTTGGCTAGGGGCAGGATTCCCATGAAACAGTTGAAATTTCTGGGCCACGTGTGTAGGGATGATGCCACGTGCATGTGTGAGCAGAACTAAACCATCAAGCAGAATACCGGCTAAGTTGACTGAGTGTGCACCTTATGCCTATATAAGATAACCAACGGGAGAGCTGATGTAACAACATGAGCAGGGGGAATGACAGGTGATAGGAGCCTAAATTCAAACATAATGGAAGAAGAAGGGGACATAAAAAAGTAGCTTCGAACAACTTGATACAATGAACAAGAAGAAAAAACTGAGCCAAAATCTAAATGTAATCGTTCAACTCTAAGGATGAAGCGGTGTTTGCAGGCCCGAGTTGAAGGAGAGCAAACATGCAGCTGAGATTGGAGGATGAAGCTTTGAGCAATGTCGTAGGAAGATCTTGAGTGCTTGTGTAATGGCCTGAGTGAATGGATCAACCCGAACCAGTTGTGCTATGAAACCACTTAAGCCAGGTCGAGCAGGGTCTGAACAAACATGCACTAAAAAATCTGAGCACGGTGAAACATGAGCAGATCAAAAGAAGAGTGAGCTATCAACCTGATTCCATGTGCACGAGCAAACTTAAATGTTGGAACAGGAGCTGGTAAGAGAGCTAGGAAATGAGCTGGCTTTTGATCTTCAAACCAGCACAAAGACTTCTAAACTGAAACCTGAAGCTGCAAAACACCTCCAAAACATCATGTAAATCCCTCAAGGTTAAAAAACCATGAACATCAAACACTCAAAAAGTGAGCTGCGAAACCACAAACAACTCGAAAACCGAATAGAGGTATAAAAGCCCGAATCAATGCAAGAAGAGCATGAACATAATATCAATTATGACACACGTAACAAGAACTTTATATCACGCCAGAAGCTAGAAAACTCACAAGCAACTCCGAAGAGTTCATGGATCCACAAGATCCACTCTGATACCATGTAAGAGGGTTTGAAAATCGAAAGAGAGGATCATGAAGGACAACGTGTACATCAACGGATGTGCGAATGACAGCGTGAAGAGATCTCGGAAGGAGCGAGCATCAACCGAATGTGCATGCAAAGATTCGAAACACAGGCATAACCTCGTTACAATCAGTGTTGCAATCATGACAACTCAAGTGGAGAGGAGGAGTTACATTCCCATAATAGAAGTGTAACTCCCAATGACACATATGACACACTGATGCACTAACACATAAGAGAATATCATGATGACCCCTAAGTGACACGTGGACCTACAATCTCGCCTAAGTGAGATGACTCACCTAATGATGTGGAAAATAATACACACCAACAAAAACAAGGTTTTAGTTGTAGCTTCACAATACACCTGGAACCTGCAATTGCCACTAACATGAGCTCTGATGAATTCTTTACATGCCTGAACCTTCACATTATCTTTCCCAAGTCATTTGATGCCCATAATCAATCATATATTTCCTATTTCTCTAAAACTAGGGTTTAAGGAAGGGTTTAAAACCCACTTTCCTTCTTAACAATGGTTCATAAAAGTATGGCCATTTTAACCTCATTCCAACTTGTAAAAATCTTCTTAGACTCCATGCCCTAACATCCAAAAAAATCTAGGTCCCCATGAAAATATTTCACATGTGGGTGAGCATTTCAAACTTGACCTTCGAGCTGGGAATGACAATTCTGAGAGCTTGATAGAGCTAAAAATAACTTTTCATGCTTTTCTTTGAATTTCCTGACCTAAAAAATTTTCACACACCATTTGGGATAACCTCCTTCATGATCTTAATTCTTATTTATTCTTGGATACCTCTGAAACTCTCCATACACCATGGTTTTCCCATGCCTTTCTTGCCTTGTCTTCTTATGTTCTTACTTCAAAGGACCTTGAACATGCACTATGAACCTGAATAATGACCTTGTACACCTTCTACCTTGTCTATGTAACCTTTCAAAACACACTTCACATGCTTACCATAACTTGTCTCATGCCTATATACTTCATGCCCCATGTCATCTATCATGTACTAGGTCTAGGAATAGGCCTAGAATGGCTTATACTTCAACACATATCTTTAAGTAAAATGACTTGTTCTTCATCTTATCAGACTCATTAATACACCTCTGACACATACATCTCTTTGAACATGTTACACCAAAACAACCTTGATAAAACCTTTGGAGCTCATACACAACACCTAACTTTCTTGAACCATGCATCAAAACATGCATACATTAACCAAGACACCATGCACATCACAACATTTCATGATACCCAAATCACTTCACTACAAATCAACCTTGTTTGATGTATTAACAACATCATGACTTACTCCTATGCCACCTAGACTACCCTTTGACATCAATTTACTTGACATCAATGACAACAACAATGACACAATGTCCAACAATCTCCCATTTGTCATTGATGGCAACTATCTTCAGAAACATTGATGGAAACCAAACATGCAAACACCTTCAAGACACATCTTTTCTTGTTTCTGAGTATAACTCTCCCCCTTTGACATCTATGAAAAAGGATACTATAACATCTTGACATGAAAACAACAAAAACAAAAATGCACACAAACTTACTTACAAGCTCCCTTTGAGTTTGTAGCTCACTCTCTTGACTCAATATGCAAATGATCCATGGACCTGGTTCTTCAACATACATTTCAATGCTTGATCTCAGACCATGATTCCAAAATACATACCAAACTTTTGACCTTCAAACTCATCTTGATCAACAAGACATACTTAGCTTGAATCATTGAACCATCAAAGAGATCGTGACAAGTTGACTTCAACTTGACTCCCATGATTCTAACACATTGGATCACTTGAAACTTCACTTATACAATCTTATGACTGAAACCATCTTCTATGATGCATCCTCTATAGCTTCAAAATTACAAATATTGTTTCATACCTCTTTTGTCATTATTTTGCAATCAGCCATAACTTGTTTCCCCCTTGGATCATTTTCTATCATCTTGTCATCAGACCTTAATAACTTCATACTATGTCTACTGACTCCCTTGCTTCAAGATTTTCTCAATCTTAGAATCACATATTAAGATATCATATCATTCAGACATCCCTTCAAACTTGCATTGACTTTACATGGAACATTAATTCATCTTTTGAAACTGTCACATAGTCATGAAATATGATCATCTTCACTTGTCTTGACTTGACCATCTTTCAACTCCAGTACCTTACATGCCAACCTGACTCAAAAATCACCTTGATCATACAACTATAAATTTATTTGAGTCCACCTTCAAACTAATAATCAATTGATCTTTGATAAGACTTCATTCAACAATTTCAAAAATTTATCCATTGTCTAATAGAACATACATCATATAGTCAAATGCAACATACCTACCACAAGTCACACTTCATGAAATCTCATACCTTTTCAATGCTTGATCTACTTCTTGATCATGCACCATTAATTGTCTCGATACAATTTAAAACCTTTTCATACATTAATGTACCATTAGATAATCTTCTAGATCACCGATTTCAAAGATAACATTACAAATACTCACCTACATATTTCATTCTTACTTTTACATCTACTAACATTATGTCATCCATGCATTTAGAAGTAAAAGGTACTCCCCTTCTAAAATCAATACTGTACTTTTGATTTCCCAAGCTTGAAATGAGACCTCAACATTCTTTAAGAACATTTTACTTCTTTTTGACCAATTCATAGACAACAGTCATCTTACACATTACTAAGGATCATACCTCATGCACTTTGATGGTTTATTGACTCTTAAGAATGTCAGATCTTCATTTGGCAATATGCTCATGATTCAAGATATCAAACTATTTTTGAACTTGATATCTTTCTAAAATCAGACCTCCATGATAGCACATTACTTCATTCCTTTAGTAACAGATATACCACTTTGAATAACTTCTTACACATCCTGATCTTCATAAACTTCTTGACATGTTACATCATTGAAACTTAACATTGAATGCTATTATATTCAAGATGTTGGCCATACAAACATACCTCTATCATACATTACACATACCTTAACAATAGATTCATTTTTGAAACCCAAATACCTTTCAGAGACCTCATAATTTATGATTCATATGCATGTAATCCCAACCATCATAATGCTTCAACTAACAAGGAAATGTCTCCATGAAGCCTAGTGGAGAGACAACTCCATACAACTGGATACATCTAGCAATACCAAATACCCATCTCCTCATGGGACAGGTCACCAAACTTAAGATCCACTTCCTTGGTTGTTGTGTCTTTGTTTCTCCATCATCCACTTGGTAGTATTCTTGTGTTGATAGAAGGAGTTATTGAGGTTATTCAACAACAAATCAAGATTCTTATGATCAGTAGCTCATCAAGGTTTTAGAGCAAGTATACTTTAGGTTTTTCCTTTTCTTTTCTCAACATGGTTAGACCTTACATATGCCTTCCTTTCATAGTTATTCTTCCTCCATTTGTAATATCTTGTAATATGTCCCAACATTGTTACAATTGAAGAAAACAATAGGATTCTTACCTTTAGGGGCTTCATCTCTCCAATCTCTGTCTAGGTGGATCTTGATAACAATCTATACCATGACCAACACATGATTGCAGTTATAACAAACAACATGATTCTTACCTTCATTTCTCCAATTCTGTCTAGGTGGTTCATGATGACAATATCTAGCAATGTGACCCTTCTCATGGAAGTTATAACAAGTATTGTTTCTTGACTGATATGAATGATTATTTCTACCATCTCTCCATGGATAATCATTCTTGACTATCCTTTTACATTCCTTAGCTCTATGACAAAATTGATTGCATGAGTAACAATAACCATTGAACTTACTTGAGAAATTCATTGCATTAGGTTTTCTTATGACATTTCTTGTGAACCTTGATATCCTTATTGAGCTTCAGTAGGTCTTGAATTGGCTCAATATGCTTCTCTTCCTTCTTTGTTTCTTCCTTGAAGCCCAAACTATATTTATCACTAGAAGGTCTTTGACTGTTCAAAAAATCATCAATATTGCTTGTGATCTTTTCCCAAGTCTTTGGTACATCTTTAGTCTACTTGAGGCTAGTTCTAGCTCTAAATGTTAAGGACTCCATAGCCATACTGAACTTGATACACTCATCCTCCTTATCCTTGAGATAGGATGTGAGCATTCCAATTTGAGTTTTCAATTTTTATGCATAACTTGGTACATTCCTTTTCCTTGGCTTCTAGATTTGTTGTTCCTATTTCAAGTTGATATTTTAGTTGTTTATTGATTATTCAAACTCCTCAACATCCTTGATCTTAGTCTTCTTTCTAAAAAGCTAATTTTTCTTCATAGTCCTTATTTGATGACTTCATTTTATGATTCTTCTTCTTTTGAAGCTTTAGCTCCTCTGGGACATTTTCATATTCTACCTTGAAGACTATTTCTTCCTCTTCTTCATCTGAATCCCAACCATCACCATAAATCATGGAATATTCTTCTTTGGAGCAACTGGTTTATTTGCCATGAATATGGTGTCAAAATTATTATTCATTGACACCTTCATCCTCACTCTCAGAAGAGTTATTATCACTGTAATCAGAAGAACTATTATCTTCTTTAGTATAGAGGCTTTTCTTGTTTTTAGAAAATTTCTTCTTGCCATTTCAGTTTGAATTATCTTACTCTTGCTAGACCTTATTGGACTACTTGTCTTCATCATGAGATTCCTCATATTTTTCATCATCTCATCCTTATGCTTGTGAGGGCACTTATTGGAAAAATGTCCAATCTTACCATAGTTAAAACATTTGAAAGGCAATTTACCCTTGTACTTACCTGAACCAATCTTCAATTTCCTAGCAAGCATTGCAATCAATTCATCATTATCAATATTAGGAGAATCATCACGAGTGATCTTCTTATCCTTTGACTTCTTCTCAGCTTTAAATGCAACCTCCTTCTTGATAGGTTTTGATCAATGTTCCTCATATCATAGGCTGTCAAAATGCCATGGAGCTCATCCATTAACATGGTACTCAAGTCCTTGGATTCTTCAATGGATGAAACTTTAGCATCAAACTTGGGAATGAGTGATCTCAACACTTTTTTCACCACCACATCCTCTTTCACCTCTTCACCTAAACCTCTGATGATGTTGACAACTTGATCAACTCTAAGTAGGTATGCAGCAATAGTTTCTTCTTCCTTCATCTTAAGGATTTCAAATTGATTCATGTATGTCTGGAGCTTTTCCATCTTTACCTTAGAGTCACCTTCATGGATAACCTTAAGTTTTTCCCCATGGCCTTAACAGAAGTACAATGCATTACATTGACAACTTTTGATTCTTCCAAACCACACAAAATGGCATTCATGGCTTTAGAGTTATCATTGTAAGCTTTCTTACCTGTTGCATCTATTGGAGGAGTCTGAGGAACAATATACCCATCTATCACTGATTGTCAAACATCACATCCCAAAACCTTATGTAAGTCCTCATCCTGATAGTTAAAAAGGCATAATTAGTACCCATCAAACATAGGTTCTTTGCTAGTATAAGATCTACTTTATTGACTCACCAATTTTTTGCTTCAAAGAATCTTATTTAAGTAGTTAAACTTGCTTTAAAAGGACCTTGCTTCTGATACCAATTGTTAGAATGAGAATGACTGAGATGGGGGGTGAATTAGTCTTAAAACTTTTACATTAATTACTTTGCTTGTGTGAACCATAAAACCAGTCATTCAACATCCATTAACCAATGTGAGCTTATTAATCATGATACAACCATTCAAAAGAACATGAAGAAAGAGAGAACACAAGAACACAAGATATAAAGTGGGAAAACCTCAAGGAGAAGAAAACCTAATGCATGCACTTATAACATCTTCTCAAAGATCCACGTTCATTATAGTTCCAACTTAGACTATATTATAAACCATAAGATGCAATACGTTCAAATTTGTATTCAAATACAAATGCATAACATGTGAAGGGGAGTTGTCATACGCTGAACAAAGATTAACAATGTAAAATTTAATTAGACTATCACACACATAAGATCAAAGTGATAGTTTTTCATTTTTCATTCCAATCCAATCTTCTCCCATGCACTTACACACTATAGTCCACTCCGCTTTGAACTACATGCATTGATTATGTTGATCCGAAACTCACCTCTCCCTAATTACATGCAAAATCTCCTAATAATAACTCCATTCCAACCAAAAAATATCCTAAAGCCAATTTTGGCTTAGGACTGCACGTAACAACCTCTTTGAGTTATGCCACAGAGAGCTAATCTTGGAGTTACAAATAAAACAACCCATACTAAACACACCTAGGAGTTTCAACAACTCAAAATCGTTCAACAACCATCCCATTGCTCAATTCGAGATATATGCCTTATTAGGCATCAAAACAACCTATTTCACCTAATTACTTACAAACACATTTACTCACATTTTCTCACTTTTTATATGCTCCTACATCAAATTCCCCACGAGGGAAAATTTTGAGCTCTTGCTCGAATGTAATTCTGCATATTTCTTTCTTCTCTTCCAATTCTTATGTGTTTCTTATTTATTGGTTGATTTCTTTGACTTCATGTTTCTCATTTCTTCTTCCTTCATGACTTGACATTCCAAAATGACAATCTCTATATTTGTCTTTTTGATCTAGATTCCTCGAAGAGCTATTCTCTCTATAGCATGTATCTCTTTGTCTAATAATCCTGCACATTCACAACTCATAACACATTTAGTTTTAAAAACTTGAGGCATTGTTTCCTCTCTATCCACATATTCATTACTGAGGAACTTCAAAAGTTCCATCTCCTCTTATTTATAAGTTTCCTCACCGCTTGTAAGATTCGATTCTTTTGAAATTTTTCATGATTTGC
Organism: Taxus chinensis; assembly: GCA_019776745.2. NCBI lineage: Eukaryota > Viridiplantae > Streptophyta > Pinopsida > Cupressales > Taxaceae > Taxus > Taxus chinensis. The sequence goes on along the minus strand of CM034151.1, from coordinate 867,574,272 downwards.
TGCTAAATCATTTCCTTCCTTCACCGAATTCGTCCACAACTGTATTCTATGTCATTGGTGAAACCTCTTCCTATAACATATCAGGTTTCCCAAGCACTTCAATGAGTGTTTCTTCCTTGCATTCACCCTTCATGACCATATCCAAAAATACTATTGTTTCTTCATACAAAGCATCACTCTGAAAATTTACATCTTCATCAAATATGAAAATTTTCTCACCCATATCTATGGGTTTCTTATTCACCTCAACAACCTCCTGCAATCCATCATGTGCTCCTGCATTCTTCTCACAATCATAATAAACTAGATTAAACAAATCTTCTACAAGTTTTACCTCTTCCTGCACTAGGGAATCTGTCACTCCCTCTTCCTCATCAAAAATAGGATTAAATTCTCCCATTTCTCCTCTTTCCTGTGTGCCTTCCATAGGCTTTCTTTCTTCCTCCATGAGGTCCTCCCTCATAACCTGCAATTTTTAATCCACATCAAGAAAATTATCATTAAAATTATCAAAACAACATACTCTATAAAATTCTTCACCTGGAAGATTTTCTTCTTGTCTCAAGTCTTCCCAATGAGTCATTGCCAATTCCATTGTTGCATCTTCATGTTCCCTTTCATCTTTTTGACTTATTTCTTTTTCTTCCTCTGTACATGTAAACATATATTTACTCAAAAGATTATAATCAATCATACTTTCAATTGAGGTTAATTGTTGTTTTATTTCATTGATTTCCTTCTGGAGAGCTTTGTCTTGTTCTTTTCTCCTTCCCATCTCTTTATTCTCTTTTCCCTTCCTCTTCTGGCTTATCCAAGTCATCACTTCTTTTATCAGTTGCACCTTTCTCTGCAACTCACTCTCTTCCTCTTCTTCAAACATTCCATCTTCTTCCTCATATAAGTGCTCTTCTTCATACTTCTCTTCATCTGAAAAATCACCGTCATCCTCAACAGCCCATTATTCATGTATTTCTTTCCCAACAGATTTTGAAGGAGTGTGAGCATATTTCGTACACTCATCTGACTTTAATCCTTTAGTAGATTTAACATTGGGAAATGTACCATCTAGAATAGACAAATTTGTCACCTTTGCTTCATTTTGCTAAAAAATAAGACTCCCTTGTCTCTTCCAAGCCATCGTGTGAAACATTAGCATGTGAGCTGGGAAGGCTAGAAACATATGGAAGAGATTTTGACTCTGACCGTATCATATTCTTAAGTCCTTGTTCTTCAGAACTGCCCACATCTGGTGATGCCTGCACCACCAATGGTTCATTCTTTACTTCACAGTTTTGTTCCAAAATCAATTCCACTTTGTTTCTATATCATGGGCTGAAAGTGCTCTTTTACGCTCCTCTTCCAACGATGAAGAAGAGAGAGGTTTCTCAAATCCAATCTTAAATAAAACCTTCTTCATGGCTGTCCACCGGAGGATGAAGAATTCATGGTTGTCTAAAATGACGCGACCACCCAATGGAAAACTCATCAACTTCAGTGCTCTGTGTGTAAGAGACAACAAATGGAATTCGAGAACGTTCTAGACCTTGCCATGATGATGAATCAAGTTTTTCTTGCTCCCATGCAATATCAACATACCCATCAATTGTATTCTCAAATACTTCAGCATCTGCATTAAACCTTCTATATTCATTTTGACGAGATATGTGATCATTTACATGCATTGTTTCTGATCTCCCAATTTTGGGAAGAATCTTAGCAGACCCAGTCCTGGAAACTTCAAATAAATCTCTCTGAGGAAGTCCTCTTCCCCCAAGCAATGATTCCCAATTTTAACTCTAGTAACTGTTATTCTGGTCTGCAACCATAATTTGGGGAACAAAAAGTGAACCATTTCAGTTTTCGGTTGAGTGTCTTCTCCAAGAATTCGACTGCTTCGATCTATCAGGAGCAAATAAGTTTGCATCCCGTAGAACCTGAGCCCGCAGCCATGTATCAAAAGACCTACTCATATTTGAGCTCTCAGAAGATGCATAACTTGTTATGCGATCAAATTTTCTTTCTTCATACACCGTTTTGCTTAAAAAGTTTTTGGGTCTTTAATTCTCCTCAGTTTTGACGGTTCATGACTTCCTCTACACAGTTCACCAATTCTAGAGCAACGCTTTGATACCAAAATAATGCATGCACTTTTAATATCTTCTCAAAGATCCACGTTCATTATAGTTCCAACTTGGACTATATTATAAACCATAAGATACAATACGTTCAAATTTGTATTCAAATCCAAATGCCTAACATGTGAAGAGGAGTTTTCATACGCTGAACACAGTTTAACAATGCAAAATTTAATTAAACTATCACGCACATAAGACCAAAGTGATATTTCTTGATTTTCATTCCAATCCAATCTTCTCCCGTGTACGGTGCACTTACACACTGTAGTCTACTCCCCTTCGAACTACATGCACTGATTATGCTGATCCAAAACTTACCTCTCCCTAATTACATGCAGAATCTCCTAATAATAGCTCCATTCCAACCAAAAAAACATCCTAAACCTAATTTTGGCTTAGGAATGCACGTAACAACCTCCTTGATTTATGCCATAAAGAGCTAATCTTGAAGTTACAAATAAAACAACCCCTACTAAACACACCTAGGAGTTTCAACAACTCAAACTCATTCAACAACCATCCCATTTCTCAATTTGACATATATGCCTTATTAGGCATCAAAACAACCTATTTCACCTAATTACTTACAAACACATTTACTCACATTTTCTCACTTTTTACATGCTTATTAGCCTCTACTACAGATATTTAATGCATATTTGCACTTGAAAGACAAGTAAAATGGAGGGAAACAAATGTCTTCCTATGTTTGCAAGATGCTCCTACATCAAAACCCACTGAACCTTTACATATATTACTCAACACAAAAGACTCTAGTGAATATTACACATCATAATATATTTCTTTAGTGAGGCACCAACCCCACAAGGAGCACCAACCCCTATTTAGTAAGGCACACACCCTACAAGGAGGCTACAACCCCCTAAGATGATTAAGCATCGACTCAACCACCTGAATATGAAGATCACATGATGTATTTGTTGCTTCAACAACTGATTGTGATCACTCGTCAACTTTCTTGACTCAAAACCCTCTCAAACAACTCTCTCTCCTTCTTTGCTCATGAATGCACCATATAGTGTTGATTAGGTCAAGTGACTTGTAGCTTCTTCTCCTCTTCCCTTCTCAGCTTCTCATACTCTTCTTTAATCTATTCTAGAGCCCTCTTGCCTCTTCATTTACCTCCTTTAGTTCACTCACAACTCTCTCCACTACACTAACCCAAAAGAGCTAATACACCTCACTTTTATACATGAATCTTCTCACAAACCACCTTAGGTTGGCACAAACCATTAGACCATTCAAGTTTGGTTATAAAAAACATTAAACCACACTCTACACATTCATATAAATCACTTAGAAGAACCTTATAGGTCGGAATTAGCCTAAACAATTCAAACTAACTCATAAGGCCTAAAATAAAGTCTTCACTCCCAACGGTCATAATTTGAATTTCAAATGCACAAAACAGCTTCACCATGACTCCACAAGCTCTAGAAACATCAACATCATCCTATCACAACCTTAAAAAATCACTATAACTTCTGTAACCTCTATCTCCATCATGAAACACTCCAATATGTAAGCACCTCCTATTAGGTCTCAAGCACCTAATTAACAATCTTCAAGAACGAGAAACTCCACATATCAAATCATGTTGTCATGGCTCATGTAACACATCATTGGAAAGGTCTCATCAATGGGTAACTCACACAACTCATAACAACTTCAAATTTGGTCATAACACTATGAAACACTTCCTTCTTTGAAACTACTCAAACCTGCTTTTAGGACTCAAGAACCAGTCTTAAGAAATTTGACCTCTAACACCTCCAAGGCACCTTCCAAGCACTTTCATCACTTGGAACACTTCAAGTTAGAAACCTGACACGCCTCCTCAAACACTCACATGCATATGCTATATGAAGAATATTGATCTTGCATACATGTTTCAATAACCTTCTTGACAAGCCTAATAAGGCAGATTAGGCCATTAGGGCTTCAATATAACAACACCTCATCAAATCACACCAAAAGCTCAAACGCATCATAATAGACCATAGCAAGCTAACCATATCCATATCACATTGTTATATCATGCAAACCATCACAAGCTTCTCAGACCTTCGTGACTGGTTTTGACCTCATTAGGCCATTAGTGGTAGGTCAAATTGGAAGAGATATTTCACTCATTTTCTCCATGGAGCTATCCAATTCTCTTCATGGACATTTAGAAGACATCCTAAGCTTGCTCTCACAGTTGGTTTCACTTTATGAAACCTGCACCTCATACCTGTAAATACAAATATTCTCAAAACAAGGTTTTAAGTTGTAGCTTCTCAATACACCTGAAACCTGCAAATGCCACCAACATGAGCTCTGATGAATTCTCTACATGCATGAACCTTCACATTAGCTTTCTCAAGCCATTTCATGCCCAAACTCTTCATATTTTTCCTATTTCTAAAAAACTAGGGTTTAAACCCACTTGCCTTCTTAACAATGGTTCATAAAAATTTGACATCCATTTTACCTCATTCTTCTTGTAAAACCTTCTTAGCTCCATACCCTAACATCCACAAAAGGCCCAGGTCCCCATGCCAAGTACACATGTGTGGGTGAGCATTCAAACTTGACTTTCGAGCTAAGAATGACTGTTTTAAGAGCTCGGTAGAGCTCAAAACAACTTTTCTTTCTTTTCCTTCAACCTCTTGACCTAAAACTTTGCACACACCTTTGGGATAACCTTCTTCATGAACTCCACTGGTCATTTATGCCTGCTCACCTTTGCAACTCTCTGTACACCATGGTTTTCCCATGCATTCTTTGCTTGTCTTCTTACATTTGCCTCCAAAGGACCTTGAACATCCATTAAACCTATGAAATATGACCTTGTACACCTTCTATACCTATTATGCAACGTCAAAACACACTTCACATGCTTATCATGACTTGTCTTGGCCTACTTTGCTTCATACCCTATGCTATGCATACACTCTAGGTTTAGGACTAGGCCTAGAATGGCTTCCTTCATCTCATGGTTTAAGTAAACCGACTTGTTTTTCATGTTACAGACACTAATACACCTCTGAATCAACTCCCTGAACCTGCTAAACATCATAACAACCTTCATACAACCCAGGGATAATTTTAGTGGCCAATATTCGTAATTTGGTGAATATTCCATTTTTGAAAATTTTGAAAAGGCGAATTTTCTAGCAGCGGGTCAGTGACCTGTTCGCCTAAAAATTACAATTTAATTTTTTTTAGGGGTCGTCTTCGCCTACCCATTTAAACTATCCCATATATAATCCTAGATTATTCGTTAGGTAGAACACTACTAGATCACTCATACCACCTGTGGCATATGTATTATCAAGTACAATAAATGCGCGAAAGGAGGGTAGAGGCTACAGATGCGTGACAAGAGGGCGGAGGCTACAGATGCGCGATAGAGAGTTTGTTGATGCGTGCGACAGGGAGAGTTTGTTGACGTGCAACATGGAGAGTTTGTTGATGTGCGACATGGAGAGTTTGTTGATGCATGACATGGAGAGTTTGTTGACGCATGACAGGAGTGCGGAGGAAGTAGACGCGTGACAGAGAGTTTGTCGACGCACGACATAGAGATTTTGTTGTCGCATGACCAGAGGGTGGAGGCTGCAGACGTGCGACAGGAGATTTGCTGTCGCGCGTCAATAAGGCGGTTGACATGCGTCAACTGCCTTGTTGATGCATGACAACAAATCTCATGTTTGGCGCATGTCTGCAACCTTTTGTCACACCACTTAAAAATCAGGCAAAAATTTTGTTGTCGTACCCCCAAAAAATTTGCCTTTCCGTGAAACCGGTTTCAAGGATATTTGCCAGGTATTTTCCACCTCCAATTTCTAAGAGGTCTCTTAAAATGAACCCTGATACAACCTTTCGAGATCTTGCACAACACCTGCTTGTTTGAACCATGCATCAAGAACATGCATACACCAAAACTCATGCCACTACAACACTTCATGATAAATCACCTTACTACCAATCAACCTTCATGATTCTTAATGATTGACACCTCATGCTGACTCCTATACCTCCTGGACACCCTTTGACATCAATGACAACAACAATGACACATTGTCCAACAATCGGGCTACACAAATGTTTGTTTTTTGGTATTTCCACCCACCACTTGCATCCAATCTCTTCTCTAATCAACTGCTGCAAATCCTTTCATGTATCCATGACTATCATTGGTCCTCCAAAAGCACAATTAGTGTGCTCTCACCTCATTGGTCGCTGGAATAAATAATATGAGCCCACACTTAAACAAAATTAGATAAAAATCACGAAGTTAGAAAGGTAAAACACATGGCACAATTTCGCAGATTTCGTAGGCAAAAGTGAACTTCGAATTCCAAGTCCGCGAAAAAACTAAACATAATTGCGAATTCGGGTCCGCACCCCACGACTAATACGAATGTACCACACGACACAATCTCAACGATAGAAAAGGGGACACGTGGCAACATTTTTTCGTTTCCTCAAGGAAAGATAAACTACGAACTACAAAATAGGTAGAAGTTAAAAAAGAGTTTGAAGTCTGCCCTATGGACACATATATTGACACGCAGACAGTCACAAAAGGCTTGCACTTCAACGTCGTAAGCTCGCTCATCCCCGTCGTCTGTTCACCTATGGCATGTTAGATGCAGAAGGCGTCATTCCCATTTAGGATGCCTTTCGGCGTGATTAAAAATACAGAATAGCTAGAAAGTTAGAATATAAGAGTGACTTAAGAAATCGATCCAAAAAACTGCATATTAAATTTTGAACATCAAGAAGTGACTAGGTGTCATATAATTGTTTGGATCGTCAACGAATTCTTTTGCGACATTTGACATGGAACGTCAAAATCCAACACTGCCTCATACCCCATTAAAAGTAGGAGGAAGCTATTCTCTCGATAGAATGCACTGGTTAAGATGGATGCCCATAAAAAAAGCACAAATGCACCATAAACCACATGCATGTGTGGAACCCGCCATCGCCCGCCAAATCATGGGCGGAAATTTATATAAATAAATAGATGTCGAATGATACAATGGCATGTGGGAAGCAACAGCGGAAATGGTGGGTGCAGGCGCTGTCAAAGTGTTAGGACGCATTCCATGTGGTAGCGGATGGTCATCGATGCATGGATGTATGTTTTTAATTATGTGTGGTGCATTCGTTCACCGAATTATTGCGCCTTCGTCCACCAAATTATTTTTTTTTCAAAATCATACATGTTTTCTGGATATCCGTTATATTTTCACGCATGAGTTTGGTTTAAGATGTTTCTATTTTCACTGCCTCGGCAAGTTGGGAGTCACGGATTTATTTAGATGTATATCCTTGAGTAATTCGATGATTTATTTGTAACAGTCAAATGGCCACGGTTTATACCATTGTAGATGCCTTGAAGCATAAAAAGAAGAAGCTGATCAGATCAGGTCTTTTCATCTCTACCCAAAAAGCTCTGACTACAAATACGCAAAATATCGGTGAGCAAATAAAAACATTATGTAAACAAGGTCAATCGACAGAGGTTCTCAATCTTTTACGTAATGTATTGGACAAGAGAGCCATTCAACCAGACTCTTATACTTATTCTTCTCTTTTGCAGGCCTCCCAAAAAGTAAAATCTATAACACAAGCCAAAAAAATCCATGCCCATTTAATTTTAACAGGAATTCAGATTGATATATACTTGGGAAATCAAATTGTGAATACTTATGCAAAGTGCGGAAGTTTAGCTGATGCTCAGAGAGTTTTAACCCAATTGAATTTTGTAGACGAAGTGTCATTTACTACAATGATATCAGCTTACACAAAACAGGGGAATGGGATGGAGGCCTTGAAAGTGTATTGCCAAATGCAGAGAGAAGGAATTAGGCCAGATTCATTTGCTTTAAGTGCTATTCTTTCTGCTTGCGCTAAGATGGCATCTCTGCAACTAGGTAAGGAGCTCCATGGAAGCATACTTAGAAGTGGATTTGAGTGTGATGTTGTTTATTGGGAGTGGGATTGTGGATATGTATGTGAAAAGTAGGAGTTTAGAAGATGCGCGCAAAGTATTTGACCAAATACCCGAGAGAGATGTTGTGACTTGGACTTCCATGATTGCTGGGTATGCACAGGAAGGAGGTGTTGATGAGGCCTTGAAACTGTTTGAGAAGATGCCTGAAAGGAATGTGGTCTCGTGGACTGCCATGATTGTGGCGTATGTGAGAGATCAGCGTGTCGATGAGGCTCGCAAACTGTTTGAAGAAATGCCTGAAAGGAATGTGGTTTCTTGGAATGCTATGGTTGCAGGATATGGGAATAATGGTCGAGTAGACATGGCCTTAGACATGTTTTGGAGAATGCCTGAGAGAAATGTGGTGTCTTGGAACGCAATGATTGCAGCATATGAGCAGAATGGATGTTATGATGACGCTCTCAGGATTTTTAAGCAAATGGTGTTGAGAGGGGTAAAGCCTGATCCTGATACATTTTCGAGTGTGATCCCAGCTTGTGCCCAATTAGCTACTCTGCAACAGGGAAAGGAGATCCATGAAGACATAATTCGAAGTGGATTTCAGTCTGATGCCTTTGTTGGGAGTGCCCTTGTAGACATGTATGCTAAGTGTGGGGAGCATAGAAGATGCTCGCAAGATGTTTGATAAAATGCCAAGACAAAATATGGTTTCATGGACGGCAATGATTGTGGGATATGCTATGCATGGGAGTAGTGAGGAAGCCCTCCAACTTTATGAGCAAATGCAAGGCTCTGGAACACAACCAAACAGTATAACGTTTGCTGGGGTTTTATCTGCATGTTGCCATGCCGGCCTGGTGGATGATGGGTGGAAATACTTTTTACAGCATGAGTAAGGACTATCAGATAGCACCTGGTTTGGAGCACTATTGCTGCATGGTTGACCTTCTTGGTCGTGCGGGGGACCCTTGATGAGGCGAAACACTTTGTTGATGAAATGCCAATAAAAACCCAATGTTAATGTATGGGTATCTTTGCTTGCTGCTTGTAGAGTCCATAACAATATAAAGCTAGCACAGCATGTGGCAAAGAACCTTATTGAGTTGGACCCTATGAATTCTACACATTATGTACTTTTGTCGAATATTTATGCAGCAGCTGGCAGGTGGGATGACATGGAAAAGGTGAGAAAGATGATGAAATACAAAGGAGTAAAAAAAAGTTCCAGGATGCAGCTGGATTGAGGTCAAAGACAAGGTATATCCTTTCCTTGTAGGAGATGCATTGTACCCACAAACAGACAAAATGTATGCAAAGTTAGACAATTTGTCTGGGCAGATTAAGGAAGCAGGGTATGTGTCAAACATGGATTTTTTTTTGCATGACGTGGAAGAATAGAAGAACATATTATATGCTACCATGGTGAGAAGATGGCCATTGCATTTGGGATCATCAATACAAGTCTTGGGACAACTCTTCAGATTGTCAAGATTCTTTAAGAATGTGTTGACTGTAGCACAGCAACAAGTTCATCTCTAAGGTTTTGGAATAAGAACTTATTGAGTGATGCCAATAATTTCTGCATTTCAAGGACAGAAAAATTTTCTTGCGGGGGACTATTGGCGATAGTAAGCAAAATGATCAACAAACATAAGCCTACACAACAACAAGAGTATGTATACTATTGACCTCATGCTGGTAGACATGCACTAGGTTTCACATTTTGTTTCTGGAAAATGTAGTGCTCATGTATCTATTTGTAATAGTTTTGGATGGAAAATTCTTGGAAATTCACTTGGTCAGTTCTTAAAGCCTGATCATTTTGGCAGGATCACCTAAAGAACTAACTAAATGCATAGGTGGCATATATGTTTATACGCACTCACACACACAAGCTCCTTAATGGCTTTCCATTTTTGTTTTTGCATTCTAACCCCGTACAATTTCTTGAAGGGAATATAGGGACATGACGAAACGTGTTGAGCATGGATGGCTGAGCACTCTTAACCAATGTTTCAGGTATTATTACCTTGTATGATTGGTTACCCATTCATGAATGCCTCTCTTTATTTATGTTTATGGAAAAAAGCCATGCAAAGATTGCAGGTTATAAGTTGACACAATTTTTACTGAGATTTTATGCAGTTTATGCGACACAATGGCATTAAGCAACCTAGATTGCAAGTTTCAGTAGTGTAGAAGTCCAAGTTTTGTGTTATATAAATGTAATAACCAATATAATGCTTATGAATGAGCTAGAGCAGTGATGAATTTCGGGACTATTTCTCTAAGCACATAATAACTATGTAAAAATACATCATGGAAGGTGCATAGTTGCAAGTCTGCTAACTTTTTTTATATAACCATGAAGGCAGATGATTTTGTGATTGATTCTTTATAACCATCACTACCATTAACAAAGTTGGGGATTGTACCATTGCAGCAGGTACTCCTACCATCTACTACTGGACAGAGCTCCACCAAAGCTATATAACATTAAAACAATGAAGAAAACATTACAAACTTAAATCCATTTAGATACATTGAAAGTTTCTGGGAAAGAAAAAAAGAAAATCACGAGACCATGTAATTCTAATCCTACATAAAGCTTAGAGATTCTCATTATTGATCTAGGTTGAAAGCCGAGTTATTCATTCTTGAGACTTTTGCACTTTTAAATATTTCGCCCCATCAGTGTTGTTATTCTTTCCTATTCCAATTACAGGATCTGCCTGCAGAGAATAATCAATGAAGCTTCAGATTTTTATCTAGATTTAATCATAAGGAAAATGTATTCAAGTATTAATATGTATCGGTGGATTGTATAAGGCTTTTTTTTAGTTGGGGAGGCGTGATAACACACATCCCCTCAAATTGAGTAAGGTCAATAATGAAATGAGCGACACAGTTCTTATCCTCGTACCAATTCTAAGATTGGAGTGTGAGAATCTGTGAATAAACAATAATATCTACCACATATCTCATAATTGGTTGAATACAAAAAGACCCCTCATAATAAATTTAGGATTAAAAAAATGAAAGGTTCTTTAAATAGACAATAATTTCCACCTCAAGTGTTGTGTTAGATTTGATAGGCTGAATAAGAAAACTCTGCACTATTCTTTTTATTTCAATTCCATTGATGCATTGATCAATCTCTATCCTTTTTGAAAACAACCTATATTGTCCAAGATGATTGTGACAGCCAAAAGAGAGTCGGGGAAAGAGAATTCAGGAAATTAACTCCATTTGGTGCTAATCATTGTGGTAATGAAGTCTGTTTATAAGCATAAATCTATCAGAGAAATCAAGTACACCTAACGTATACTCTATAAACACCTTGCTTAATTGATCTACAAATATACTCTATAAACATATTGTATATTTGGCCTACAAACGTCTCTTTGAGATTTTCTAGGATTCAAAATGAACCCTGATCAAGTGCAAAGAAAAGAAAGAGCTTTAGAAACCATAGTTTGTAACAAACTTCCCCAAGCAACATTATCTAGAGAGATCTAGATTGCCACTATAGATATATGAAAATCTTGAAGTTTGTGAATTTACACGTGCTTGCAAATCAAAGACTAACATTAGGTGCACATGCAAATGGATTATCTAACTCAAATGATTCTTCTCTAAGTGCTTACGATTCTTTTTAGCTCAATTTTCATGACAATCAATAATATTCATCAATAACATCTAGAATTTAATCAATGGATGGTGTTAAAATATTATAATTTTTAGAAATTTCACACCCTCAAACATCCTAAAAAACATGCTAGATACAACAAAGGATTGTGGTGAATCTCAACTGCAGAATGTTGTATATAGTTTTCATCATTCATCTCCAAGGACTCGCATGAGACTAAACCTTAAGTTTGTATTGAAGATGGCATGATTGTTGTAAAAACGACCGCTACATGAAGGTACTTAAAAATGAAATATTATTAACTATGTGAAAGATCGACGTATTAAAAAATTCTCTTAAAATTTATAAATACAGGAAAACTTTACTCGAAACATTGGGACTAAAAAGTCCTCACACAGTGACCCCATAAGCAAACCATTACACAAACACACATGGTTTTTGCAGTTGAGACATGAATAGAAGATACATATTGTCTATCACCACAACAACTACTTGAATAGTCATTCACTTCAAATTGAATCTGAGCTGCCTATTCAAGCTCATAATTGCACCCAAATTGCACTATATGAACAATACCAATCCATTTCCACATATTTTGAGTGGAACTGCATCGCTTCATATGGTGCAATTTTTGACCTACCTTGATGAGTCCAATTAAACTAGTTGATTGAACAGTACCAAATCATTTCTATGTATTTTGAGTGGAGTTGCACTGCTTCGTACAATGCAATTTTGCATTTACATAGTTGTGTTCAATTAAATTTGTTGTTTCAATTACAGAAACTGTTATTACCACTGAAAGATCCCCAATAGATCTCTTTGCCCAAAATGAATTTGTCTCCAATCACAAATATAAAAACATACTTTTTGACAGCTATGACAACAAAACTAGGGCAAATCTGATTTAAATAGAGGAAATGCGATTAGGGTTTGGATGAGAAACCAATGCAAATCACTCTAAAAAATTATATTCTTTTCACAAATTGATTGCCATATTTTATGAAGCCCAAATATATTAAAACCAGAATTTTTAGAAGTCACAAATGATAAAAAATCAGATCTGAAATCTGATTATAAAATTGCTTGAAAACCACTGTGAGAACCCCCTAAAAATTATAAAATTATTTGCTTCACTTCACAAAAATCTGTAGATGATTTGACAATAGAAATCAGATTTAAATACCTCAAAGAACATGCCAAATCAGTCCCAAATTGGGTCAATCCAATAGAAGAATTGCTGCAATTTATTTTCCAAAATACCCTCAAAATACACTGCTGGAAATGACTGAAAATAATTCTGAAAATCTGATTACAATCAATGGGAATTTTTGAGTGAAAAACCCTCTCAAACTCTTAGGGTTTTCGTCCACAAGAGGTAGAATTCATAAGGGGTTTCGTCCTTAGAATTTTTAATGCAAAAGCTGAAGCTCTACGCAAGAGAAAATATCATATTAAAATCTCCGTTTTTTTAAAAATATTTATGGATTATGGAAGAGGCAAGTCGACTTCCCTTTTAAAGAAAAGGGCCAACAACCAACCTCCAAAATAGCCAATGAGCTCACATGATTTTCCCTATGCAAATATTTAATATTTTCCAATATTAAATGTTTTTCCCAACAACCTTTCCCTCCTAGTGCAAGTTGCATTTCTCTATGGGGAATACATAAATTAATTATGTTTTTATCTTTCCTAGGCTTCATCACTCCCCTTTGGCCCAAGTCGCCATTATCCTTTCTAGGAGGAATAAAATATAATAATTCCCTTTACAATGACTTTTGCCCCTCAAGGCAAATCGTATTTTCCATAGGGATTACAATTTATTTTTATTAAGCTAAATAAATTAATATAAGTGCTTTAATAATTTTTTTTATAGCATTTTATAATAATTTATTATAACTTAAGTCACCCTTATATTTTTCCTTTGGCCGTCGGGTTGACAAAATAGGCCAAAGGTCTTTGATTGGAAAGGGGACATTACAACCACTCAATAAATTATGTTGAACCTACATATGCAGAAGATTAGAAATTTCAATGACTTAAAATAAAATAAAAATTACATCTGTCAAATTGTTGTCATGCAAAATGTCTAGCATGCAAATTGAATATTTGGCCATAACAACTAAGCCCACACTTGAAAATTCCCTCTCCTGGTCACTATAAGCCTTTTCCTCAGGCCATCATGTCCTCAGTTTCATCCTCATTATGGCCCATAGGGACATGCTAAACAATATTTCCAAGTGTGTTTCATGTGAAGGGATGTTTATCTAAGGTGATTTTGCAGAGTCACTAGGATTCAAGGAAGAATGATCATCCTTGGAGGCCCTAGAAAAGGCCATTTTGGGCCATTTTGCAACATATGGATACCCTCTGGAAGCTGACAGGGAAGACCTAAACATCTGGAAGTTGTGCAGGAGAGACATGATGTTATCCAAGGCAGTTTAGGGAAGATCTGCGGAGATAAGTGATCTTAGGAATCAAACAAGTCAAACAAGGTCATCTTAGGTGTTGGGAATGCCATACTCCAATGATGAAAGTTGACTTTTCCAAATGATTTTGGGGAGTTACAGGAGGATTTGGGAGGTAAAAAAATGGTTATTCGAAAGCTTTTGGAACCTTCTCCATGATGGACACATCACTTTTGTTCCAAGACTCAAAAATCTTTTGTGCTAGCTCAAGACATTGTTGTTGCTCCTCCGTGCTAAAAGGGTGAATGGTGTTGTTGTCCACAAGATCAACGCAATTTCAAAGCTTTTGAAATCATGGGAAAATACTTGTGCTTTGGTCGTGTTTCCATCGTCTTGTTGAGCTGCATAGTCCAAGAGTCAGTAAAAAATAGCAAGTTTAGGGGTGATCTGGTCAAACTTAGCTTTTAGAGGAACAGGTGGAATAGTTCCTTCTGTTCCACATGTTCCCTGCACCTCCGCCTTAACCGCATTTACAAAGGGAAATCGGCATGTTTGAATCTAGATGGCACAGTGGGAAATGTTCTATTGTTCCCTTGGTTCCCCGCAAACCTGCACAAGTCCGACAAGGGAAGAGTTGTGAATTGGGCATGATAATCAGGCAAAGTTGGTCATTCTCCGGAACAATCGGATCAGTTCTTATGTTCCATTGTTCCTCCGAAACCCTGCAAAGCTGACATGAGGGAGTTGGTGCCACGGTTGGTTAAGTCGGTCATGGAGGGGACAAAAGGAATTGCTCCCTCGTTCCAACAGTGCCCCGAAAAATCGCAAGCCCCACAAGGCAAGAGTAACGGTGCACAAGCCGGTTATGTCGGCTGAATGAGGAACAAAGGGAAATGTTCCTATGTTCCCTATGTTCCCCGATTTACCGCCCCGCCCTCAATGCAAAGAAAAAACTGTGTTTGAAGGCCCAAAAGGAACTGTTCCTCAGTTCCTCCAGTTCTCCGGATTGCCGCCAGGGTCGACTGTTTTGATTGATTTTCACAATAACTCTCATATTTCCGCCAAGGAGGAATATGAAGAGTCATAAACTCAAGTTTTGGAATGTGATATTGTATTTTTGTGCCCAAATTGAATGTATTAACTCAAGATTAGGAGATGAAAGGTCATGTGAAGGGAAAATGAAGAGTCTTATTGTAAATCTATAAATTGTAATGCCTTCTCCATTCCAAAGGGTTGGAAATTGTTGGTTGTTGGCAAGTTGTTGGATGTCACTACTACTTCAAGCAATAAAAGCTACATTTCCTCTATTTCTTTTTCTATGTTCCTCTATCCTCTATACTCTCCAACTTTGAAAGCATTGTGATCTTGTATAACTAAGAAGGAATTTTACACCATTGATTAATGGATCTGTAGAATTGTGTCTTTGGTTTATTAGTCTTGTTGATTACTTACATTGTTGTTTTCTTCTTAATTGAATGTGGACCTACTCTGGCTAATGTATGTGAATTTTGTAAGTATACTCACAACATTTACCATCTCTCCTTATTTCTCCTACTCCCATTTACATCTTCCCCAAGCAAATTCCTCTCTAGTACACTGTACAAGCACTTTGGCACAGGTTTAGTGGAATATTCTTATGTGATCCCTAGCCTAACAGCCACCCCATAGTTTTAGGTAGTCTACATTCAATAATGGGAGTCTCCCCATACCCAAGAAGAAGGGGCTTAGCCCAACGCAACTGTGATATAATATTTCACCAACAATTTTTGGCGACTACGTTGGGGAAGATTTGCCCTTGGTGCACCCTATAAAGATCTCTACAATCCAAAAATAATACATATTCCAAAAATAAAAAACAAAAAACAAAAAACAAAAAAATCAATATATCAGATATCAAAATAAAAAATCAGATTTTAAAGGTGAATCTATCAAGAAACGAATCCATGCACATTTGTTTGCCACATCACAATGATGAAATTTCAAGATTGGTGTTCAACTCTAGTAAGTGATAACAACAATGAAGAAGAAGATGACCATCAAGATATCTAGATTTCTAATCAGCTTCCATTCCAGACCGGCTCTTACAAAGGGTATGGATTCCAACACAATCAAGAAGTCTCTTGTTTCAACTAAATTTTTGTAATCAGCAAAAGGAAAGAAGGTCAGTGACATTCCTGCACCCGTTATGGAGATGATATCAAGAAAGGATAAAATTGTTGAATCTGAAGATCGTACTATCAAACCCTTGTGGCTTAAATTCAAACAAAGTGCTGCTAGAGGAAAGAAAACGGGGGATTGCATTGGCTGATGATCAAGAATATAAAGCGCCTGATGAGAAGAGTGCAAAAAAGATATGAAATGTTATATGAATATCATGAGAATGAATCTCTAGATGAAGTGAGCAAAGAAGAATCTCTTGAAGGTAATGTTTTGAATTATACACTGCTGATCAAAAATTCAAAGCATTGTCATCTGTTCCTCTTCCTTTAGATGATTTTCTTGCTTATGGAGACGAAGAAATGACAACCTTGAAAAGGATTATGTGCAAATAATTTTGAGAATTGCAAAATTCCGACCCTCAAACCAATCTTTAAATTCTGAATTATGTTTGTGGCTATGCAAGAAAAGTATGAACAGCTTGAGGCACTTTGTATTGAGAAGGATACGAAATTCCTTCCAAAAGTGGATTATGATGAGTCTCCACACTATGAAGTGTTCATCCCAGGAAGATACTTTGATGCCACTCAAGACTGTCCTATTTTAGAACATCCTGATGAAATTCAACTCAACATATTGGTAGATAATGAAGAAAACATAGAACATGAGTCTCCATCCTCTCCTATGGCCTGAAGCACAATTCCCTGAAGAAACAACTTGCATAGGAAATGAGAATCCTTGCTGCATAACGAATGATCTAATGCTTGCTGAAATTTCCACAGACCATGAATACATTCAAGAGATGAATACCTCCTTCTCCCATCATAGGTCATTCAAGAGAGTGATTTTGAGGTAATTATTGATTATTTCTTTTCTATTTTTGGACTCTTCATTTGATGCACAAATGCCCAATAATGATATAGAACAAGTGGAAGATAAGATAAATATATTAATGTCCAACAACTGACCACAAAGGTATAGGACAAAGGGACTGTAGAAAACAACGAGCACCGATACAAGGCGGGGAAAACCAAAGAGTCCTCAAGGAAGACAAAATACAAAATCCAGAAGAGGTGGCCAACAGGAAGAAGAAACCCACACACAGCACCCAAAATGGGGGTGGAAAAAACACAAGTGAGAGGAAGAAGGGGGGAAAGGGTTAGGAAAATTATAACTATAGTGTGAACTAGAGGTTTATTCTAGTGTGTGTATAATGAGTTGTATCACACAACTCATCTAAGAGGGATAATAGGGATACTCTACAAGATAAGCCTTGAATCCTTTTTAATAGGATCAAGCTTTGTGTATTAATATCCTCCTAAGATTGGAATAATACATCCTGTGCATTTCAGAATTATTTCCTGTGCCAGTCTGGTTCAAAGTTTTATATTTGGTTTCAGAGCAGGCTGCCATGAGAGTTTTATGAGGGCATTTAGATCTGGAATGATTTTGTCTCATTGTTGGGAATAAATCTGAGTAGAGCAATGTAATTTCTATTAAATCAGTGATTGTAATCCTGTTTATTGAATGAAATCTGCGACCTGTGTTTGTGGCGATCTGGCGTGTTCCTGTGATCTATGTGTTCCTAGGATTTGTGTGTTTCCTGCGATCTGTTATTTGCCACGTTTTTCTCCCAAATGAGTGTCCTAAGAAGTGAGCGACTGTTGGTCGATTTCTCCGCATTGACATTGGCATCTACCTCCTTCGGATTCAACTTTTTCGACCTCTGTATGCACCTGCAGCGAAGATCAAATTTCGTGCGAAGTTTTGTTTAATCAGACGATTGAGATCCGCATTATGAAAGGTAAATCCGTTTCTTTCCTTTTTTGGACGTAGTGAAAAAAAAAACGTAAGGATAGAAAATTTTTTTGCCATTTTTGGAAAGGGTCCGGAAAGATTTTAGATTTTAAACTTGTAAGATTCATAACTTTAAGTTCGTTACTCAGATTGAGGGATTGTTTTTTTTGAATATGTGTATTTTTTTAATCCCTATGCATTGATCCTATAATTTTTGCTGTTAGACCAATTTTTTATTTTTGGAAAATATTTCAAAAATTATATATATATTTTTTAAAAAAAAATATTGTAAAGGGGTGCATTCTTGATTGTATTTGACACCCTGAAAAAAGAAAAAGGACAAAATTGAAGAGTGCATTATCGGTTTGAAACCGATGCTCTAAGGTATAATGGAAATTCCACTAGATAAGTTCAACGGATTAAACTTTCACACTTGGAAAGTTAAAATCCAAATGCAGTTAATGCATAAAAATCTATGGAGGATTGTATCAGGAGAAGAATAAAAAACCCACAGACGCTGCAAAACTAATAGAGTGGGGAAACAAGGAATGATAAGGCAAAAGCAATAATAGGACTTGCCCTATCTGACACTGAGCTACACTATGTGGATCTGGAAAAATCTGCTAAAGAAATATGGGAACTACTCAGCAAAACTTTCGGTTCAAATGCAGTCAATGCAAAATTTTCATTAAAACTTCAATTATTCAAACTCAAAATGAATGATAATGTGACAATGTCAAGTCACATCAATGAACTGAGATCACTCATAAGGCAACTTGCAGAAGTAAAAGTTGTAGTAGATGACGAAGATGCTAAAGCCATACTTCTAAACAGTCTTCTTCCTAAATACAATAATGTCATTTTCATTCTCGGACAGATGCCCTCACAATCACTAGAAGACATGATTTCTGCGCTCCTAGCTGAGGAGAAAAAGAACAAAAGAAGACACTCAGGAAGAAAATGCCCTCTATACAAACAAAAGACATACAAATTTTTCAAAGAACAAAGAAGAAACAAAATGTTATTATTGCAAGAGAAAAGGACATAGAGCTTCTTTCTGTGTTACTTGTGCCAAAGACATCATAAAAGGAAAGCTTAAAATGCAAGAGGCAAATGTAGCTACTGAAGAAGAATCAGAAACAAAAGAACCAGCACCAGAAGAACCTGACTACAATTTCGATGACTTTCTGTTCTAGAAACACTCGGAGGTTGGAGGCAAGGAGGAGGAGGAAAACAACATCTCTTGTTAGTCACCAACAAAGAGATTGCTCAGCATATTGGTGACCTTCTTTCAGTTGTGTTGTGTGTTTATTTTCTGTTGTAATAATGAACAGAAGTCCCATTCCTATTCAAACATGTTTCTTTCCTTCTACAATCTCCTCTTTTGTATTGAAAATGATGAGAGCAAAAATAATGTACTGTGCTATGAAATGGTTGCTGGTTCCATTCTAAAAACCTTCTTGAGAGTTTGTGGATCTCTTGAAAAACACATACAGATATGGTTGTTGGTTGTCCTAGAAAACCTTCTTGTGGTTAGTGGTTAACCAATTGTAAAACCATATGTAAAACATGAGCAAGTACAGGAGATAGCTTTCCCCATGTTCACACTAAGGGGGTGATTGTTAGGAAAATTATAACTATAGTGTGAACTAGAGGTTTATTCTAGTGTGTGTATAATGAGTTGTATCACACAACTCATCTAAGAGGGATAATAGGGATACTCTACAAGATAAGCCTTGAATCCTTTTTAATAGGATCAAGCTTTGTGTATTAATATCCTCCTACTATTGGAATAATACATCCCGTGCATTTTAGAATGATTTCCTGTGCAAGTCTGGTTCAAAGTTTATAGAAAGATGACTAAGGAGAAGAAAAGAGGAGATCCTATCAGGAGATGGAAGATCCAACTCTCCTAACATCTGAGGCCGACTAGGAAGAAGCTGAGAATAAAATGCCTACTAACCAAAGAAAGAATTTCTCTATTTTGTCGTTGTCTGGATATAATATTATCTCTTTGATGCTTGGTGGGTCTTGTCTATCTCCTGAGACCAGGCCTGGTACGAGCATAGCTTGTGATGGCTCAGAGAACCATGGATGGTTTCCCTGGGCCGAAACAATCTAGAGGAAGAAGCGGGGGGACGGTCTCACGAGGGCGTTTAGTGCCTCTCTCTGCCGGTAAGACTGTGAAGAAGGAAGTGATTTGTTGGGTAGAGTCCGGTCTAGGATGCGATTTAAGAGTGTGCTCACAGAGTTTCAAAGCCTCTTGTAAATATAAAGTCAAGACCACCTCTGATCCTCAAAAAGAAGTCAGAAAGATCATGCATCCTCCTAAACAGATAGTGAAAACCTCTCGCTAATCTCATAGTAAATGGGGGGCACCGAAAGATAAAGTGTGTTTCTGTCTCGGTCTCCTGGAGACTACACAACTGGCAGATATTATCTAAACAATCAAGGTGGCGATTCGTCTCACAATGAAGCCTATGAGAAGTAACCTTGAACTGACCAAGGGGAATGCGAAGGGCATGCATCCAGTGTCGAAGGGTATACCAAGGGCGGATAATGAGACCACCCCTTGGCTTTAAAAAATGCTCAGTGTAAAAGTCCATCTTAGGTAGTAAACCCCTTGAGGGTTTACTTGAGTGATATGGATGAATTGCCTGTAAATATCCTCTCTGATGATCTTGTTCATCTCTTGTTTCGTAGGCAGAAGGTGGCTTGGAGTGTCCAAGGAGTACTGAAAAGGTGGAAGATGATCTATCTGAATAATTGCTCCCAAATGTTCAAAGACCTCAAGATACCAACTGTGATGCTGACGAGGGGAGTTCGAAAGAGAAATAGCCTCAGAAGAACAATATGTCATGTATAGGTACCTGTCTTGGCCCTTGGCAGTGTCTGTGAAGCCCTGAACACGGTGTAAGAAAGAAACCAAGTCAAATATGGTCTCCAGTATAAAAGGATGGGCTCCAAACTTTGCCAAAATAATGTGTTGGGTACATATTGCTTACACCTGATGAAGCGGTGAAGGAGAAGAGTTTGTACCATCTCAATGGAAGCCTAGTCAGTACCCAACAAAGAACTCAATGTACATCTAAAGACATTTGTTGATGAGTAAAGAGCACATGGACTTTAAGATGAGTTGGTTTCGCTGTCATTATAAACACAAAATCACATACTTATTACTATTTAGTATACCGCCAAGTATGTTGTTTTATATATGGATCTTGCGTAAGAAAAGTATTCACTAGTGACCCATTCCATAGTCCATATGTTTGTCTTGTTGGTTCCTATTGCTTTTATCTTTCACACTTGTTACTCATACACACAATTCTGGTCAGGTCACAAGGATCCCTGTCGGTCAGTCTTCACTCATTTGTCATCACTTGTTTCTAGACACTAGTGCTTAGGATTGGACACTAGCGCCAAGCACTCCTGTCCATCTTGGGCGCCCGTGTCCTCTTTAAGTTTGATCTTATTTTTGACATTTGAGTTCGGTCTTTTCGGTTTTCCCTCTCATATCCCGTCTTTTTGGTTTTCCCTCTCATATCCCGAGGTACTAGTCGGCATGTCGGGTCATTAGTGTCGAAATTCAAGCAAGAGATCCCTATATAAACACAACATACATACCATTATAAGGGCGGACAATTCTTATCAAGGGCTATCTATCTACATATTTCAAGGGACTTCATTTGGGTGCATTATTCTACATACACACTGCATATGAAGGGTATTTCATTTTATTCCATACACACATTTGCATTTTATCTAGCTACCGCCTGCTATATTTGGCGTCATTGGCGCAAGGGCGACCTAGGAGCACTATTGCACACACAATTACATAGAACTATATTGGGTCTGAGATGTAGTGCAGTGCTCCGTCGTAAGTTCACCATTGTGACAGTTGAGGACAGTATGACCCCTCATTTTGCATCTTTTTTTTAGGATTTGATGTCTCTTTGAGGGTTTTGCAGGAGGATATTTGTGTGCAGGTTTATAGGTACCTTGGCGATCCAAGTGCGACATAAAGGTGACAAAAGGTGAACAAGTATGAAGCCCTAACGACCATATCGGAACCAGCTTCTGACCCTTTTCGCAAACTCTAGCGCCCCCCACAGAGAGTTCTCGAGCGCCCCCGCACACGCCCCTGTCCTTTTCTAGGCGCTCGAATCCAGCCATTTCCACCTCTGTTGCATTTTTTCTACGGTGCATTGTGATGGTTTGTATTTTTGTTTCATCATGTTTTCCAGTCTAGACCCACTTTGGGATACCCCCCTCTCTCATTTCTTTTCATAATCAAAATTAAATAAATTATCTAGCATTTATATTTCATTATATATCAGTTACAACAGATCTTTACCTTCAGATTTTAATAAAATATTCATATTTTATTAAATCAGTCATCACCA
This sequence comes from Taxus chinensis, assembly GCA_019776745.2. Lineage (NCBI taxonomy): Eukaryota > Viridiplantae > Streptophyta > Pinopsida > Cupressales > Taxaceae > Taxus > Taxus chinensis. The sequence continues at coordinate 867,551,755 of CM034151.1, read as the reverse complement.
AGAGAGCATGATGTAATATCCCCAATAGATCTTTTGCCCAAATATGGATTTTTCCCACTTTACAAAATAACAAAATATACTTTTTGACAGTTATGGCAAATAAAACTAGGGAAAACTGGATTAATTTCTGCAAAATGCAACTAGGGTTTTGTATGCAGTCACACCCAAACAGCCCCAAATAATTATTTCTCACCTCCAAACAATAAAACAGACTTTAGAAAGGATATGGCGATTATCCTAGGGCAGATTTGAATTAATTTAGGGCAAGTCGACTAGGGTTTGGAAGAGAAGAAACCACACAAATGACTTCCAAAAAGTTATCTTTCTATCTCAGATGATTGCTACTTTTTTTGGAAACCCAAACGTATAAAAATCAGAATTTATAGAGGCCAAAATTACTCAGAAATCAGATCAGATATGAAATCTGAATAATAAACTGACTGAAAACCCTCTAAAAACCCCTATGCAAATTATTAAACTTCTATGCTTTTATTCACAAAAATTAGGAGATGATTTAACAATAAATTCAGATCTAAATACCTCAAAAAACAATGCCAAATCTGTCCCAAACTGGGTCAATCCAATAGAAGAAAGTATTGTTGCAATTTATCTTTAAAAAAAACGTCTTCAAAATACACTTCTGGAAATGACTGAAAATCAGATTGCATTCAATGGGAATTTCTGAGTGAAAAACTCTCACAACTCTTATATAACTTTGTATTTTGTGACCACATTCATGACTGCTAGCATCTTAACACATGAATCAGATAAACACATACCTTTTTATGACTCTAGTAGTGTCAGATCTTCATTATGGCAATATACCTCTCTTGAAGATACAGACTGCACTCAGATTTGATTGATATCTTTTCTAATCAGACCTCCATGATGCACATGACTTCATGATTTGAGAAAGATATACCAAAAACATTCTTCACACAGCTGTAAGACTTTGTCTTCTTGAAACACATTCAAGACATCAACATACCTCAAAATATTGTATCTCACCTAGATGTTGGCCTGCAAACCCAGACTCTATCTACTGATTATGCATACAATAATTCTTCATTCTTGATGTTAGACCTTCATAAAAACATAGTTCAGAGAACCTATCAATCATATATATGTCAAGCAATCATCATGCTTCAGCTAACTAGGAAATGTCTCCACGAAGCCTAGTGGAGGAACTCCATACAACTGGATATATTCAACAATACCAAACACCACCCCCTTTCCTCATGGGACAGATCACCATACTCAAGAGTTCACTTTCTTAGTTATTGTGTCTTCATCTCTCCACCATTCTCCTGGTAGTCTTCTTGTGCTGATAGAAGTTTTTGAGATTATTCAACAACAAATAAGCTTCTTTGATCATGACTAGAACAAGTTGTTTTAGGTTCTTCCTTTGCTTTAGGTTATTCCTTTGCTTTCTCAACATGGTTAGACCTTACATATGCCTTCTTTTCATAGTTATTCTTCTTCCATTTACAATATCTTGCAATATTCCCAACATTGTTACAATTTAAGAAAACAATAGGATTTTCACTTTTAGGGGCTTCATATCTCCAATTCTGTCTAGGTGGATCTGATAACAGTATCTATAAATATGAGCAACACAGTTGCAATTAAAACAAACAACATGATTCTTACCTTCACTTCTCCAATTCTGTCTAGGTGGCTCATGATGACATCATCTAGCAATGTGATCCTTCTCATGGTAGTTATATCAAATATTGTCTCTTGACTGATATGAAAATTCATTTCTACCATTGCTCTATTGATAATCATTATTGACTGTCCTTCTATATTCCCTAGCTCTATGACCAAAATTATTGCATGAGTAACAATAACCATTGAAAGTACTTGAGAAATTCATTGCATTTGGTTTTCTTATGACATTCTTGTGAACTTTGATATCCTTCTTGGCTTCAGTAGGTCCTTGACTTGGCTCAAGATGATTCTCTTCCTTCTTTGTTTTATTCCTTGAAGCCCAAACTATATTTTTCACTAGAAGGTCTTTGACTATTCAACAAATCATCAATATTGCTTGTGATCTTTTCAAGTCTCTGGTACATCTTCAGTTTGTGTGAGGCTAGTTCTAGCTCTATTGTTAAGGATTTCATAGCCATACTGAACTTGATACACACATCCTCCTTATCCCTGAGATAGGATGTGAGCATCCCAATTTGAGTTTCCAATTTTGTGCATAACTTGGTACATTCCTTTTCCTTGGCTTCTATATTTGTTGTTCCTACTTCAATTTGATATTTTAGTTGTTTATGGATGTATTCAAACTCCTCAACATCCTTGATCAGTCTTCTTTCTAAAAAGCTAACTTATTCTTCATAGTCCTTATTTGATGAATTCATTTTATGATTCTTCTTCTTTTGAAGCTTTAGCTCCTCTGGGACATTTTCATATTCTACCTTGAAGACTATTTCTTCCTCTTCTCCATCTGAATCCCAACCATCACCATAAATCATGGAATATTCTTCTTTGGAGCAACTGGTTTATTTTGCCATGAATATGGTGTCAAAATTATTATTATTGACACCTTCATCCTCACTCTCGAAAGAGTTTTTATCACTGCAATCAGAAGAACTATTATCTTCTTTAGTATAGAGGCTTTTCTTGTTTTTAGAAAATTTCTTCTTGCCCTTAGACAGTTTGAAGTTCTTCTTACTCTTGCTAGACTTAGTGGACTGCTTGTCTTCATCACGAGATTCCTCATATTTTGCATCGCTCTCATCCTTATGCTTGTGAGGGCACTTATTGGGAAAATGTCCAATCTTACCATAGTTAAAAACATTTGAAAGGCAATTTACCCTTATACTTACCTAAACCAATCTTCAATTTCCTAGCAAGCATTGCAATCAATTCATCATTATCAATATTAGGAGCGTCATCACGAGTGATCTTCTTATCCTTTGACTTCTTCTCAGCTTTAAATGCAACCTCCTTCTTGATAGGATTTGGATCAATGTTCCTCATTTCATAGGCTATCAAAATGCCATGGAGCTCATCCATTAACATGGTACTCAAGTCCTTGGATTCTTCAATCGATGAAACTTTAGCATCAAACTTGGGAATGAGTGATCTTAACACTTTTTTCACCACCACATCCTCTTTCACCTCTTCACGTAGACCTCTGATGATGTTGACAACTTGATCAACTCTAAGTAGGTATGCAACAATGGTTTCTTCTTCCTTCATCTTAAGGATTTCAAATTGATTCATGTATGTCTGGAGCTTTGCCATCTTTACCTTAGAGTCACCTTCATGGATAACCTTAAGTTTTTCCCCAGTGGCCTTAACAGAAGTACAATGCATTACATTGACAACTTCTGATTCTTCCAAACCACACAAAAATGACATTCATGGCTTTAGAGTCATCATTGTAAGCTTTCTTACCTGCTGCATCTATTGGAGGAGTCTGAGGAACAATATACCCATATATCACTGATTGTCAACATCACATCCCAAAGACCTTATGTAAGTCCTCATCCTGATACTTAAAAAGGCATAATTAGTCCCATCAAACATAGGTTCTTTGGTAGTATAAGATCTACTCTGTTGACTCACCAATTTTTTGCTTCAAAGAATCTTATTTAAGTAGTTAAACTTGCTTTAAAAGGACCTTGCTCTGATACCAATTGTTAGAATGAGATGGGGGGTGAATTAGTCTTTTAAAACTTTTACATTAAATACTTTTCTTTGTGTGAACCATAAAACCAGTCATTCAACATCCATTAACCAATGCGAGCTTATTAATCATGATACAACCATTCAAAAGAACATGAAGCAAGAGAGAACACAAGAACACAAGATATAAAGTGGGAAACCCTCAAGGAGAAGAAAACCTAATGCATGCACTTATAACATCTTCTCAAAGATCCACGTTCATTATAGTTTCAACTTAGATTATATTATAACCATAAGATGCAATATGCTCAAATTTGTATTCAAATCCAAATGCATAGCATGTGAAGAGGAGTTGTCATACTTTGAACAAAGTTTAACAATGCCCAAATTTAATTAAATTATCATGCACATAAGACCAAAGTGATAGTTCTTACTTTTTCATTATAATTGAAAAGAGTTTGCGAGAATCGAATCAGAAACGAGGTACCACAAAGTAGTTTGCACTCCAACGGAATCGTGAAAGCTCCAGCGATAACAAGGAAAAAATTGATCAGTAATGGAAGAACTTGCTCAACAGAAACAAAGATTGCATAGAGGAAAGACAACGGAGTGTCTTGGCATGCTCATAAATGAATAGAAAAGGGTCAATCTTCTCACATGCACTTACACATTGTAGTCCACTCCCCTTCAAACTACATGCATTGATTATGTTGATCCAAAACTTACCTCTCCCTAATTACATGAAGAATCTCCTAATAATAACTCCATTCTAACCAAAAAAACATCCTGAAGCCAATTCTGGCTTAGGACTACACATAACAACCTCTTTGATTTAAGCCACAAAGAGCTAATCTTGGAGTTACAAATAAAACAACCCCTACTAAACACACCTAGGAGTTTCAACAACTCAAACTCGTTCAACAACCATCCCATTGCTCAATTTGACATATATGCCTTATTAGGCATCAAAACAAGCCTATTTCATCTAATTACTTATAAACACATTTTCTCACTTTTTACATGCTTATTAACCTATATTACAAATATTTAATGCATATTTGCTCTTGAAAGGCAAGTAAAATGGAAGGAAAGAAATGTCTTCCTATGTTTGCAAGATGCTCCTGCATCAGATTCCCCGTGAGGGAAAATTTTGAGCTCCTGCTCAAATATAATTCTGCATCTTTCTTTCTCCTCTTCCAATTTCTTATGTATTTCTTCTTTATTGCCTTCCGGAATTGATCTTTTTCCCTTTGTGTTTCTCATCTCTTGACTTCTTTCATGATTTTGACATTCCCAAATGACAATGTCTCATTTTTATCTTCTTGTTCTAGATTTCTTAAAGAGCTCTTTTCTCTATGGTCTCATATCTCTTTGTTTAACAATTTTGCACACTCACAACTCATAACACATTTAGTTTTAAAAACTTGAGGCATTGTTTCCTCTCTAGCCACATATTCATTACTGAGGCACTTCATAAGTTCCATCTCCTCTTCTTTAGAAGTTTTCTCACCGCTTGTCAGATTCGATTCCTTTGAATTTTTTCATGCTCTTGCTGCCAAATCATTTCCTCTCATTCATTGAATTCATGCCACAACTGTATTCTGTGTTCCAAAACTTGTGACTTCTCTTCCTACAACATATCAGGTTTCCCGAGCACTTCAATGAGTGTTTCTTCCTTGCATTCACCCTTCATGACCATATCCAAAATTACTATTGTTTCTTCATACAAAGCATCACTCTGAAAATTTACATCTTCATAAAATATGAAAATTTTCTCACCCATATCTATGGGTTTCTTATTCACCTCAACAACCTCCTGCAATCCATCATGTGCTCTTGCATTCTTCTCACAAATCATAATAAAATAGGTTAAACAAATCTTCTACAAATTTTACCTCTTCCTGCACTAGGGAATCTGTCACTCCCTCTTCCTCATCAAAAAATAGGATTAAATTCTCCGATTTCTCCTCTTCCCTGTGTGCCTTCCATTGGCTTTCTTTCTTCCTCCATGAGGTCCTCCCTCATAACCTGCAATTCTTTATCGACATCAAGAAAATTATCATTAAAATTATCAAAACAACATACTCTATAAAATTCTTCACCTGGAAGATTTTCTTCTTGTCTCAAGGCTTCCCAATGAGCCTTTGCCAATTCCCATTGCTGCATCTTCATGTTCCCTTTCATCTTTTTGACTTATTTCTTTTTCTTCCTCTATACCTATAAACATATATTTACTCAAAATATTAGAATCAATCATACTTTCAATTGAGGTTAATTGTTGTTTTATTTCATTGATTTCCTTCTGGAGAGCTTTTTCTTGTTCTTTTCTCCTTCCCATCTCTTTATTCTCTTTTCCCTTCCTCTTCTGGGTTATCCAAGTCATCACTTCTTTTACCAGTTGCACCTTTCTCAGCAACTCACTCTCTTCTTCTCCTCTTCAAACATCCCATCTTCTTCCTCATATAAGTGCTCTTCTTCATACTCCTCTTCATATGATATATCACCGTCATCCTCAAAAGCCCATTATTCATGTATTTCTTTCCCAACAGATTTTGAAGGAGTGTGAGCATATTTCGTACACTCATCTGACTTTAATCCTTTAGTACATTTAACATTGGGCAACGTACCAATCTAGATTAGACAAATTTTTCACCTTTGCTTCATTTTGCTGAAAAATAAGACTCCCTATCTCTTCCAAGCCATTGTGTGAAACATTAGCATGTGAGCTGGGAAGGCTAGAAACAGATGGAAGAGATTTTGACTCTGACCGTATCATATTCTTAAGTCCTTGCTGTTCCTCAGAACTGTCCATATCTGGTGATGCTTGCACCACCAATAGTTCATTCTTTACTGCACAGTTTTGTTCCAAAATCAATTCCACTTTAGTTTCTATATCATGGGCTGAAAGTGCCCTTTTAGGCTCCTCTTCCAACGGTGAAGAAGAGAGGTTTCTCCAGATCCAATCCTAAATAAACCCTTCTTCATGGCTGCCACCGGAGGAGGAAGAACTCATGGTTGTCTAAAATGACGTGACCGCGCCCAATGGAAAACTCATCAACTTCAGTGCTTTGTGTGTAAGAGACCAACAAATGGAATTCGAGAACGTTCTAGACCTTGCCATGAATGATGAATCAAGTTTTTCTTGCTTCCATGCAATATCAACATACCCATCAATTGTATTCTCAAATACTTCAGCATCTGCTTTTGATTAAACCCTTCTATATTCATTTTGACGAGATATGTGATCATTTACCTGCATTGTTTCTGATCTCCCAATTTTGGGAAGAATCTTAGCAGACCCAGTCCTGGAAACTTCAAATAAATCTCTCCGAGGAAGTCCTCTTTGCCCATGCAATGATTCCCAATTTTAACTCTAGTAACTGTTATTCTGGTCTGCAGCCATAATTTGGGAAACAAAAAGTGAACCATTTCAGTTTTCGGTTGAGTCTCTTCTCCAAGAATTCGACTGCTTCGATCTATCAGGAGCAAATAAGTTTGCATCCCGTAGAACCTGAGCCCGCAGCCTGTATCAAAAGACCTGCTCATAGTTGAACTCTCAGAAGATGCAGAACTTGTTATGCGATCAAATTTTCTTTCGTCGTACACTATTTTGCTTAATAAAGATCTTTCGGGTCTGTTAATTCTCCTCAGTTTTGACGGTTCATGGCTTCCTCTACATAGTTCACCAATTCTGAGAGCATCTCCACACTTTGATACCAAAATAATGCATGCACTTTTAATATCTTCTGAAAGATCCACGTTCATTATAGTTCCAACTTAGACTATATTATAAACCATAAGATACAATACGTTCAAATTTGTATTCAAATCCAAATGCATAACATGTGAAGAGGAGTTTTCATACGCTGAACAGAGTTTAACAATGCAAAATTTAATTAAACTATCACGCACATAAGACCCAAAGTGATATTTCTTGATTTTTCATTCCAATCCAATCTTCTCCCATGCACTTACACACTGTAGTCTAGTCCCCTTCGAACTACATGCACTAATTATGCTGATCCAAAACTAACCTCTCCCTAATTACATGCAGAATCTCCTAATAATAGTTCCATTCCAACCAAAAAAACATCCTAAAGCTAATTTTGGCTTAGGAATGCACGTAACAACCTCCTTGATTTATGCCATAGAGAGCTAATCCTGAAGTTACGCCTTATTAGGCATCAAGATTCAAAACAACCTATTTCACCTAATTACTTCCAAACACATTTTCACTCACATTTTCTCACTTTTTACATGCTTATTAACCTCTACTACAAATATTTAATGCATATTTGCACTTGAAAGACATGTAAAATCGAGGGAAACAAATGTCTTCCTATGTTTGCAAGATACTCCTGCATCAAAACCCACTGAACCTTTACTATATATTACTCAACATAAAAGACTCTAGTGAATATTACACATCACAATAGATTTCTTTAGTGAGGCACGAACCCCACAAGGGAGCACCAACCCATATTTAGTAAGGCACACACCCTACAAGGAGGGCTACAACCCCCTAAGATGATCAAACACCGACCCAACCGCCTGAATATTAAGATCACCTGATGTATTTGTTGCTTCAACAACTGATTGTGATCACTCATCAACTCTCTTCACTCAAAACCCTCTCAAACAATTCTCTCTCCTTCTTCGCTCATGAAATGCACCATATAGTGCTGATTAGGTCAAGTGACCTTGTAGCTTCTTCTCCTCTTCCCTTCTCAGATTCTCATGCTCTTATTTAATCTATTCTAGAGCCCTCTTGCCACTTACCTCCTTTAGTTCACTCACAACTATCTCCACTACACTAACCCAAAAGAGCTAATACACCTCACTTTTATACATGAATCTTCTCACAAACTACCTTAGGTCAGCACAGACCATTAGACCATCGCAAGTTCGGTTATAAAAAACATTAAAACACACTCTACACATTCATATAAATCACTTAGAAGAACCTTATAGGTCGGAATCCTTAGCCTAAACAATTCAAACTTGCTCACAAGACCTAAAACAAAAGTCTTCACTCCCAACGGTCATAATTTGAATTTCAAATACACAAAACAACTTCACAATGACTCCACAAGCTCTAGAAACATCAACATCATCCTATCACAACCTTAAAAAATCACAATAACTTCTATAACCTCCATCTTCATCATGAAACACTCCAATATGCAAGTACCTCCCTATTAGGTCTCAAACACCTAATTAATCAGTCTTCAAGAACGAGAAACTCCACATATCAAATCATGTTGTCATTGCTCATGTAACACATCACTGGAAAGGTCTCATCAATGGGTAACTCACACAACTCATAACAACCTTCAAATTTGGTCATAACACTCTGAAACAGTCCCTTCTCTGAAACTACTCAAACCTGCTTTTAGGACTCAAGAACCAGTCTTAAGAAATCTGACCATCTAACACCTCCAAGGCACCTTCCAAGCACTTTCATCACTTGGAACACTTCACTAGAAACCCCGACACACCTCCTCAAACACTCACATGCATATGCTATATGAAGAATATTGATCTCGCATACATGTTTCAATAACCTTCTTCACAAGCCTAATAGGGCAGATTAGGCCATTAGGGGCTTCAATATAACAACACCTCATTAGATCACACCAAAAGCTCAAACGCATCATAATAGACCATAACAACACTAACCATATCTATATCACATTGTTATATCATGCAAAACATCACAAGATTCTCAGACCTCCATGACTGGTTTTGACCTCATTAGGCCATTAGTGGTAGGTCAAATTGGAAGAGATATTTCACTCATTTTCTCCATAGAGCCTATCCAATTCTCTTCATGGACATTAGAAGACATCCTAAGCTTGCTCTCACAATTGGTTTCACTTTATGAAACATGCACCTCATACTTGTAGATACAAATATTATCAAGACAAGGTTTTAAGTTGTAGCTTCTCAATACACCTGAAACCTGCAAATGCCACCAACATGAGCTCTGATGAATTCTCTACATGCATGAACCTTCACATTAGCTTTCCTAAGCCATTTCATGCCCAAACTCTTCATATTTTTCCTATTTCTCAAAAATTAGGGTTTAAACCCACTTGCCTTCTTAACAATAGTTCATAAAAGTCTGACGTCCATTTTACCTCATTCATCTTGCAAAACCTTCTTAGCTCCATACCCTAACATCCACAAAAGGCCTAGGTCCCCATGCCAAGTAACATGTGTGGGTGAGCATTCAAACTTGACCTTCAAGCTAGGAATGACTGTTTTGAGAGCTCGGTAGAGCTCAAAACAACTTTTCTTTCTTTTCCTTCAATCTCCTGACCTAAAAATTTGCACACACCTTTAGGATAACCTTCTTCATGAACTCCAATGCCCATTTATGCCTGCTCACCTCTGCGACTCTCCGTACACCATGGTTTTCCCATGCATTGTTGCCTTGTCTTCTTACATTTGCCTCCAAAGGACCTTGAACATCCATTAAACCTATGAAATATGACTTTGGTACACCTTCTATACCTGTTATGCAATGTCAAACACACTTCACATGCTTACCATGACTTGTCTTGGTTTGCTTTGCTTCATACCCTATGCTATGCATACACTAGGTTTAGGACTAGGCGTAGAATGGCTTCCTTCATCTCATGCCTTAAGTAAACCGACTTGTTTTTCATGTTACAAACACTAATACACCTTTGAATCAACTCCCTGAACCTGCTAAACATCATAACAACCTTCATACAACCTTTCAAGCTCTTGCACAACACCTGCTTGTTTGAACCATGCATCAAGAACATGCATACACCAAGACATCATGCCACTACAACACTTCATGACACTAAATCACCTTACTAGCAATCAACCTTCATGCTTCTTAATGATTGACACCTCATACTGACTCCTATACCTCCTGGACACCCTTTGACATCAATGACAACAACAATGACACATTGTCCAACAATATGGCTACACAAATGTTTGTTTTTTGGTATTTCACACCCACCTCTTGCATCCAATCTCTTGTCTAATCAACTGCTGCAAATCCTTTCATGTATCCATGACAATCATTGGTCCTCCAAAAGCACAATCAGTGTGCTCTAACCTCATTGGTCGCTGGAATAAATAATATGAGCCCACACTTAAATAAAATTAGATAAAAATCATGAAGTTAGAAAGGTAAAACACATGGCACAATTTCGCAGATTCCGTAGGCAAAAGTGAACTCTGGACTCCAAGTCCTCGAAAAAACTAAACATAATTGTGAATTCGGGTCCGCACCCCACGACTAATACGAATGTACCACACGACACAATCTCAATGATAGAAAAGGGAACACGTGGCAACATTCTGTCGTTTCCTCAAGGAAAGATAAACTGCGAACTACAAAATAGGTAGAAGTTAAAAAAGAGTTTGAAGTCTGCCCTCTAGACACACGGATGGACACACAGACAGTCACAAAAGGCCTGTACTTCAACGTTGTATGCCCGCTCATCACCGCCGTTCGTTCACCTATGGCATGTTAGATGCGGAAGGCGTCATTCCCATTTGGGATGCCTTTCGGCATGATTAAAAATACACAATAGTTAGAAAGTTAGAATATAAGAGTGACTTAAGAAATCGATCCAAAAAACTGCAGATTAAATTTTGAACATCAAGAAGTGACTAGGTGTCATATAATTGTTTGGGTCGTCAACGAATTCTTGTGCGACATTTGACATGGAACATCAAAATCCAACACTGCTTCATACCCCATTAAAAGTAGGTAGAAGCTATTCTCCTAATAGAATGCACCGGTTAAGATGGATGCCCATAACAAAAAGCGCAAGTGCACCATAAACCACATGCATGTGTGGAACCTGCCATCACCTGCCAAATCATGGGCAGAAATTTATGTAAATAAATAGATGTCGAATGATACAATGGCATGCGGCAAGCAATAGCGGAAATGGTGGGTGCGTGCACTCTCAAAGTGTTAGGGTGCATTCCATATGGCAATGGATGGTCGTCGATACATGGATGTATGTTTTAAATTATGTGGGTGCATTCTATAGGGAGAATAGCCTCCGCCTTAAAAGTAAAGCTCTTTCTTGCGCCTTCGTTCACCGAATTATTTTTTTTCAAAATCATACATGTTTTCTGGATATCCGTTATATTTTCACGCATGAGTTTGGTTTAAGATGTTTCTATTTTCACTGCCTCGGCAAGTTGGGGGCCACGGATTTAGTTAAATGTATATCCTTGAGTAATTCGATGTTTTATTTGTAAAAGTCAAATGGCCACGGTTTATACCATTATAGATGCCTTGAAGCATAAAAAGAAGAAGCTGATCAGATCAGGTCTTTTCATCTCTACCCAAAAAGCATGCAGAGAAAAGGAATTAGGCCAGATTCATTTGCTTTAAGTGCTATTCTTTCTGCTTGCGCTAAGATGGCATCTCTGCAACTAGGTAAGGAGCTCCATGGAAGCATACTTAGAAGTGGATTTGAGTGTGATGTTGTTGTTGGGAGTGGGATTGTGGATATGTATGTGAAAAGTAGGAGTTTAGAAGATGCGTGCAAAGTATTTGACCAAATACCCGAGAGAGATGTTGTGACTTGGACTTCCATGATTGCTGGGTATGCACAGGAAGGAGGTATTGATGAGGCCTTGAGACTGTTTGAGAAGATGCCTGAAAGGAATGTGGTCTCGTGGACTGCCATGATTGTGGCGTATGTGAGAGATCAGCGTGTTGACAAGGCTCGCAAACTGTTTGAAGAAATGCCTGAAAGGAATGTGGTTTCTTGGAATGCTATGGTTGCAGGATATGGGCAGAATGGTCGAGTAGACATGGCCTTAGACATGTTTGGAGAATGCCTGAGAGAAATGTGGTGTCTTGGAACGCAATGATTGCAGGATATGAGCAGAATGGATGTTATGATGACACTGTTGGGATTTTTAGGCAAATGGTGTTGAGAGGGGTAAAGCCTGATCCTGATACATTTTCGAGTGTAATCCCATCTTGTGCCCAATTAGCTACTCTGCAACAGGGAAAGGAGATCCATGAAGACATAATTCGAAGTGGATTTCAGTCTGATGCCTTTGTTGGGAGTGCCCTTGTAGACATGTATGCTAAGTGTGGAAGCATAGAAGATGCTCGCAAGATGTTTGATAAAATGCCAAGACAAAATATGGTTTCATGGACGGCAATGATTGTGGGATATGCTATGCATGGGAGTAGTGAGGAAGCCCTCCAACTTTTTGAGCAAATGCAAGGCTCTGGAACACAACCAAACAGTATAACGTTTGCTGGGGTTTTATCTGCATGTTGCCATGCCGGCCTGGTGGATGATGGGTGGAAATACTTTTACAGCATGAGTAAGGACTATCAGATAGCACCTAGTTTGGAGCACTATTGCTGCATGGTTGATCTTCTTGGTCGTGCGGGGAACCTTGATGAGGCGAAACACTTTGTCTATGAAATGCCAATAAAACCCAATGTTAATGTGTGGGTGGCTTTGCTTGCTGCTTGTAGAGTCCATAACAATATAAAGCTAGCAGAGCATGTGGCAAAGAACCTTATTGAGTTGGAACCCTATGAATTCTACACATTATGCACTTTTTTCGAATATTTATGCAGCACCTGGCAGGTGGGATGGACATGGAAAAGGTGAGAAACATGATGAAATACAAAGGAGTAAAAAAAGTTCTAGGATGCAGCTGGATTGAGGTCAAAGACAAGGTATATCCTTTCCTTGTAGGAGATGCATTGTACCCACAAACAGACAAAATGTATGCAAAGTTAGACAATTTGTCTGGGCAGATTAAGGAAGCAGGGTATGTGTTGAACATGGATTTTTTTTTGCATGACGTGGAAGAATAGAAGAACATATTATATGCTACCATGGTGAGAAGATGGCCATTGCATTTGGGCTCATCAATACAAGTCTTGGGACAACTCTTCAGATTGTCAAGATTCTTCAAGAATGTGTTGACTGTAGCACAGCAACAAGTTCATCTCTAAGGCTTTGGAATAAGAACTTATTGAGTGATGCCAATAATTTCTGCATTTCAAGGACGGAAAATTTTCTTGCAGGGGACTATTGGTGATAGTAAGCAAAATGATCAACAAACATAAGCCTACACAACAACAAGAGTATGTATACTATTGACCTCATGCTGGTAGACATGCACTAGGTTTCACATTTTGTTTCTGGAAAATGTAGTGCTCATGTATTATTTGTAATAGTTTTGGATGGAAAATTCTTGGAAATTCACTTGGTCAGTTCTTAAAGCCTGATCATTTTGGCAGGATCACCTAAAGAACTAACTAAATGCATAGGTGCATATATATTTATAGACACTCACACACACAAGCTCCTTAATCGCTTTCCATTTTTGTTATTGCATTCTAACCCTGTTCAATTTCTTGAAGGGAATATAGGGACATGACGAAACATGTTGAGCATGGATGGCTGAGCACTCTAAACCAATGTTTCAGGTATTATTACCTTGTATGATTGGTTACCCATTCCTGAATGCTTCTCTCTATTTATGTTTCCGGAAAAAGTCATGCTAAGATTGCATGTTATAAGATGATACAATTTTACTGAGATTTATGCAGTTTATGCAATACAATGGCATTAACTATTAAGCAACCTAGATTGCAAGTTTCAGTAGTGTAGAAGTCCAAGTTTGCATTATATAAATGTAATATGAATGAGCAGCTAGAGCAGTGATGAATTTCGAGATTATTTCTCTAAGCACATAATAACTATGTAAAAATACATCATGGAAGGTGCATACTTGCAAGTCTGCTAACTTTTTTATATAACCGTGAAGGCAGATGATTTTGGGATTGATTCTTTATAATTATCACTACCATGAACGAAGTTGGGGATTGTGCCATTGCAGCAGGCATTCCTACCATCTACTACTGGAAAAGCTCCACCGAAGCTATATAACATTAAAACAATCAAGAAAACATTACAAACTTAAATCCATTTAGATACATTGAAAGTTTCTGGTAAAGAAAAAAGAAAATCAGGAGACCATGTAATTCTAATACCACATAAATCTTAGAGTTCTCATTATTGATCTAGGTTGAAAGCCGAGTTATTCATTGTTGAGACTTTTGCACTTGTAAATCTTTCGTCCCATCAGTGTCGTTATTCTTTAGTATTCCAATTACAGGATCTGCCTGCAGAGCATAATCAATGAAGCTCCAGATTTTTATCTGGATTTAATCATAAGGAAATTGTATTCAAGTATTGATAGTATGTTTAAACATAATTACTAATTTCATTTCATTGTTCATCGGATCTGCCTGCAGAGAATAATCAATGAAGCTCCAGATTTTTATCTGGATTTAATCATAAGGAAATTGTATTCAAGTATTATTAGTATGTTTAAACATAACTACTAATTTCATTTCATTGCTCATTGAATCTTTTAAACATAAACCATAAATCATAATCTACCTTGAATTAGTTAAAACCATGCATTCCCATATACCACCATGATTTGGTGCATATGATTTCATCTTGTTTTGAACTGGTGATGCTCAGTGCTCAAATGCATGCACATGCTTCTTACTATTATAGTATTATCCAAGTTTGAACCTCGGCCACTAGGGGAGCTCCCTAAGCTCACACTGCAATTTGCCACCCCTAATGTATGCTATCACAACAGTCGCATCCAGGCTGCATGCAATCCTGCCGATCCAGAGAATTTTCCAACCACAGATGAAAATGGTGGTCCACTGCTAGAAGTACCTTTCCCACCTGTGAATTGTACAAGCCCAATGCTATCGCCCCTGCGAACATGGAAAAAAGGTTAGCATATGCTATGCGGGTTTTTCTTCCACCCACATTCATTAATCCTAGTTTTATGAATGACGGGGGGAGCCCCTCTCTGATTGAATACAAAAAGACCCCTCATAATAAATTTAGGATTAATAACATGAAAGGTTCTTTAAATAGACAATAATTTCCACCTCAAATTTTGTGTTAGATTTCGTAGGCTGAATAAGAAAATTCTGCCCTATTCTTATTATTTCAATTCCATTGATCCATTGATCAGTCTCTATCCTTTTTTACTATGATGTCAAGAAACGCCTGGGGGGGTCCTGTTTCCCCTTAGAAACGTTTCCAAAACGTTTCAGGCAAAGGAAACGAGGGGGGGGGGGGGGGAATTGCAAAAACGTTTCCGGAAACGCCTGTGTCGTTTCCGGAAACGGCACAGGCATTTCCGGAAACGTTTTTTGCCGTTTCTTGCGCTTTTTGCCGTTTCCTGAAGTTTAGTCATTTTATATTCCTTAAGTGCATGATAATATACTCCTAGAGCATGATAAATAGGGCACACAAATCTAATTGTAAGCATTAGTGTGTGAGAGACAAGATTTGGTGTTCAGTTCGTTGTAGGAGGAATAAAGCTGTGTATACGAGCTGAGTGAGCAAAAAAACAGAGAGTTTGTTGTATTTCTTCTAATTGATCGTCTTTTGCAATAAGAAGTTCATGAAAGTTGAGCTATTACCACTTCCATCATGTTTTCCCCATACTAGGGTTTCCAAGCTGAAATCATTGTCCATTGTTGTTCATACTTTACGTTTTCTTGCTTATGGTTGCTTACATTCATAGTTGTTGCAAGTTCTGATTATGTTTTCAGCACCACACTACACTAATTCTAGGTACTTTAGCCATTTGAAACTATCAATTACGAGTAGATTTTCGAGCAGGTCATCATATAGTGATTCTTTCTGCATATTCCATTAAGCAATTGCACTTAATAGTTCACACATCACCAAGGGAAGACACCATATTGCAAGTCGAACTTTCTAAACTTGCTGCAACAGGTTCCATTGCTTTTCAAGGATGGGCAACACAATGGAAGTTTAATCGTGTAGTACACACCATTAGCTTTGTCATTGTCTCAAACATCCAAGGTCAAAAACACAGAATAACTCGCAATATGTAGTACCGCCAAGTGTCAACATTGTCATTGCATCTTTTGACACTCGTGTTAGGGTACTGCCAAAATAGTTATTCAAATTGAAATTGTAACCATGTTGAATGATGACTCTTTAGAACTTAGAGGTTCAAATTTCAATGAATTCGAAATATTTGGAGTGCTTTATCAATTATCTCGTATGGTCTACAATTATAAAATGAGTACTATGCATATATATATTATTTTTTATTATTTTTAATAATATATTATACGGACGTTTCCGTCGACGTTTCGTATCCAAGGTTTTTTGAAAATTGCCGTTTCCCGCGTTTCGTACCCGTTTCCGTTTCCTAGCAACTTAGCTTTTTGAAAACAACCTATATTGTAGTCACCGCATTCGAATTCGTGTTCGAATTCGCCGAGGATAAAATTCATTAAAAATTCGCTGTTAAAAAAATCGGCAATAAAATTCGTGATTAAATTCGACTAAAAGAAATATATACATTTATAATGTTTAATAAACTACAACACTTTATTAAATTTATAAACATTTAGATAATTATTTTAGAATTTCCTGAAATTATTATTAAAATAATAAGCTATAATAAATTAACAACTTATGCATTTTATAAAGCCCCAAAAATAAAGGTTTTGAGCTATAATAAATCAACAAATGCATTTTATGAAGCCCCAAAAATAAAGGTTTTGTTAAAGTTATCAATATGTAACTTTATATAAAAATAATAATATCGAAGAAACCTAAAAGGCTAAACCTATCGAACTTTTCCTTCATGCCGGGACAAAGCTTCATTTTCACTCCGTCACAGTAGTTTTATCTTGCAAGACTGCTTTGTTCACGCTTCTAGTTTATTTGCACCTCGGCACTTGTTTTCCAACTTCTGGGGGCTTCACGACTTCACTGAAAGGCTTCACGACTTAACAGGAAAGGGTCACGACTTTACAGAAAATATTCCTGTTTCACCATTCGACTCTAACGAATTTAATGGCGGATATCAACGTTTTTTTTCCTGCATGTAAAGATTCGACGATTTTCGGATTTAATGGATGATGTTCGGCGAATGTGGCGAGTTAGGGTCACTCCAAGATGATTGTGATGGCAAAAAGAGAGTTGGGGAAAGAGAATTAAGGAAATTAACTCCATATGGAGCTAATCATTGCGGTAATGAAGTCTGTTTAGAAGCATAAATCTATCGGAGAAATCAAGTATACCTCGAATATACTCTATAAATACCTTGTTTAATTGATCTAAAAATATACTCTATAAACATATTGTATATTTGGTCTACAAATGTCTCTTTTAGATTTTCTAGGATTCAAAATGAACCCTGATCAAGTGCAAACAAAAGAAAGAGCTTTAGAAACCATAGTTTGTAACTAACTTCCCCAAGAAACATTATCCAGAGAGATCTAGATTGCCACTATAGATATACGAATATCTTGAAGTTTGTGAATTTACATGTGCTTGCAAATCAAAGACTAACATTAGGTGCACATGCAAATGGATGTTGTTTGTTAATCCATTATCTAACTCAAATGATTCTTCTCTAAGCACTTACGATTCTTTTTAGCTCAATTTTCACGACAATCAATAATATTCATCAATAAAATCTATAATTTAATCAATGGATGGTGTTAAAACATTACCATTTTTAGAAATTTCACACCCTCAAACATCCTAAAAAACATGCTAGATACAGAAAAGGATCATGGTGACTCTCAACTACAGAAGGTTGTATATAGTTTTCATCATTCATCTCCAAGGACTCGCATAAGACTAAACCTTATGTTTGTATTGAAGATGTCATGATTGTTGTAAAAACGACAACTACATGAAGGTACTTAAAAATGAAATATTATTAACTATGTAAAAGATCGACATACAAAAATTCCCTTAAAATTTATAAATACAGGAAAACTTTACTCGAAACATTGGGACTAAAAAGTCCTCACACAGTGACCCCATAAGCAAACCATTACACAAACACATGGTTTTTTCAATTGAGACATGAATAGAAGATACATATTGTCTATCACCACAACTAATTGAATAGTCATTCACTTCAAATTGAATTTAAGCTGCCTATCCAAGCTCATAATTGCACCCAAATTGCACTTTATGAACAGTACCAATCCATTTCCGCATATTTTGAGTGGATCAATGTCTAGCATGCAAAATTGAAATTTTGGCCATGACAACTAAGCCCACACTTGAAAATTCCCTCTCCCAATCACTGTAAACCTTTCCTCTAGGCCAACCTATCCTCAGTTTCATCCTCATTCTAGCCTAGAGGAATGTGCTAACAAGGTTTCCAAGTGTGTTTCATGTGCAAGGATGTTTATCCTAAGGTGATTTGCAAAGTCATTGAGATTCAAGGAAGAATGACTATCCTCCCGGAGGCCTAGAAAGGCCATTTTTGGCCATTTTGCAACATATGGATACCCTTCGGAAGTTGACAAGGAAGACCTCAAACCATCTAGAAGTTGTTAGGAGAATTCTGATGTTATCCAAGGTGGTTTAGGGAAAATCTTTGGAGAAAAGTGATCTCAGGAATCAAACAGGGCATTTAGGGTTGGGAATGTTATACTCCAATTGATGACTTGTCCAGATGATTCTGGGAGTTTCCTCAGGATTGGGAGGAAACAAATAGTCATTGAAATCTACCCTGGTCTCCATGATAGACACATCACTTTTGTTCAAGTCTTAAAAATCTTCAGTGATAGCTCAAGACACTGTTGTTGCTCCTATCCTGCTAAAAGGGTGAATGGTGTTGTTGTCACAAGATCCAAATTTCAAAAAAAATTTAAGTCATGGGAAAATCCTCATGCTTTGGTCATGTTTCCATCCTCTTATTGACCCTCAATCTAGGAGTTAGTCAAAATTTACAAGTTTTAGCAATCTTAGTAAAATTGGTCTTTTGAGGAACAGGTGGAACTGTTCCTCCATGTTCCACCTGTTCCCCACATCTCCCACCTTAATTGAATTGCAAATGGGAAATCGGTGAAGTTCGGCTAACGACGGAACTAAGGGAACATAGTTCGTCAATTGTTCCCCTTAGTTCCCTAATACTCTTACACAATCGCTAAAAAGAAAGCGAAATTGGGAGGGAAATCAGCGGACATTTGGCACTACAAGGAACTCACATAAGGGAACTGTTTCTTTGTTCCATGAAACTATGGTGCCCTGAAACTCCACAAACACCAATGAGGTGAAGGTGCCAAGCTATGTCGGTTATATCAGCTCCGCAGAAGGAACTAAAGAAACTATTCCATTGTTCCCTTAGTTCCCCGTTTATCTCCGCCTTACCCAATCAGCCGACAAAGAAAAAAGTAAATGGAGAAGTCAGATATGTCATTCGAATGAGGAACAAAGAGAACTGTTCCTTCGTTCCCTCTATTCCCCGATTCTCCACCTAGACTGTCAATAACAAAGGAAATGAAAGGATCGGTCATTGGAAGGCCCAACAGGAACGTTCCTCCGTTCCTCCAGTTCTTCGGATCACCACCTGGCAAACCGATTGCAGTGCTGATTTTCACAATAGTTTTCCCATATTTTTGCCAAGAAGAGGAATTTGAAGGGTCATAAACTCAGGTTTTGGAATGTAATAATGAGAATATTGTATTTGTGCCCAAATTGAATGTATTAACTCAAGTTTAGGAGATGAAAGGTCACAAATGATAAGAAGGTGAAAGGTCATATGGGGGGAAGATGAAGAGTCATATTGTAAATCTATAAATTGTAATGGCCTTCTCCATTCCAAAGGGTTGACAATTGTTGATTTTTGTAATTTGTTGGATTTCACTACTACATCAAGCAATAAAAGCTACATTTCCTCTATTTCCTTTATCTATGTTCCTCTATCCTCTCTACTCTCCAACTTTGCAAGCATTGTGATCTTGTACAACCAAGAAGGAACTTTGTGTCCTTGATTAATGGATTGTAGAACTTTGTGTCTCTGATTTATTAGTCTTGTTGATTGCTTTCACATTTTTCTTGTGTTCTTCTAATTGAATGTGGACCTACTCTAGTCTTAATGTATGTGAATTTTGTAAGTATACTCACAACATTAACCCTTTCTCCCTATTTCTCCTACTCCCCTTTACCTCTTTTCCCAAGCAAATTCCTCCCTTGTACACTGTACAAGCACTTTGCCACAAGTTTAGTGGAGTATTCTTGTGTGATCCCCGACCTAATGGCCACCCCACAATTTTTAGTTAGTTTACATTCAATAATGGGAGCCTCCCCATACCCAAGAAGGAGGGGCTTAGCCATGTGACCATTGGTGAAAACCAATAATATGCACTGCGATAAATTATTTCACCAACAAGTTTTTGGTGACTCCATTGGGGAGAGATCTGCCCTTGTGCACCCTTAAAGATCTCTAAAATCCAAAAAAATACATATTCCAAAAATCAATAATAGATATCAAAATAAAAATAGATTTTAAAGGTGACTCTATCAAGGAATGAATCCATGTCACATTCGTTTCCTGCATCACAATGATGAAGTTTTGAGATTGGTGTTCAACACCAGTAAGTGACAACAACAATGAAGAAGAAGATGACCATCAAGAAATCCATATTTCAGATCAACCATCATTCTGGACCAGCTCTTACAAAAATGTGGATTCCTAACACAACAAAGAAGGTCTCTTGTTTCAACCAAAATATGCAATCAAAAAAAGGAAAGAAGGTCAATGACATTCCTCCACAATGTTATGGAGAGGATATCTAGAATGGATAAAATTGCTGCATCCGAAGATCCTACTATCAAATCCTTATGGCTTCAATTCAAACAGAGTGCTGCTAGAAAAAGAAAATGGGGATTGCACCGGCTGATGATCAAGAATCTAAGTGCCTGATGAGAAGAATGCAGAAAATATATGAAATGTTGTATGAACAACATGAGGATGCATCTCTAGATGAAGTAAGCAAAGAGGAATCTCCTCAAGGTAATGTTTTGAATTATACATTGCTGACCCTTTGAAAAACTCAAAACATTGTCTTTTGTTTCTCTTCCTTTGGATGATTTTCTTGCTTATGGAGATGAAGAAATGACAACCTTGAAAAAGGTTGAGTATGTGCAAAGAATTTTGAGAGTTGCAGAAGGAAGTTCCGACCCTCAAACCAATCTTGAAATTCTGAACTATGTTTGTGGCTATGCAAGAAAAGTATGAGCAGCTTGAAACACTCCATAGTGAGGAGGAGGAGAGCCATCTTCTGGAAGTAGATTATGATTGATTCTCCATACTATGAAGTGTTTATTCCAGGAAGAATCTTCTAGTGCCTCTCATGACTGTTCCTCTTCTTGAGCATTCCAATGAATTTCAACTCAGCACCTTGGTAGATAATGAAGAAAGCATAGAAGTTGAGTCTCCATCCATAGTTGCACCTTGGCCTGAAGCACAATCCTTTGGAGAAGCAATGTGCACGAGGAAATGAGAATTCTTGTCTCATAATGAATGATCCAATGCTTGCTAAAATTTCCACAGACCATGAAGACATTCAAGAGATGAATCCTTCTTCTCCCACAGGTCATTCAAGAGAGTGATTTTGAGGTAATTATTGATGATTTCCTTTCTAATTTTGACTCTTCATTTGATGCACAAATGCCCAATAATGAATAGAAAAATGGAAGAATTCAATTTCCTCTAGAACATTTGTTGATGAGCAAAGAGCACATGGAATTTCTGATGAGTTGGTTTCCCTGTCATCACCAAGAGAGCATGATAACAAGTACAACTGTGAGTATGAGGTTTTCTCTTTCCGTTAGGAGAAGAGGACTTTCTAGGAGATGTTTCGGATGGAATAAATGACTATTTCCATGTTGCAGCCCCAACATTGTGTTCTTTCTCTTTTCATGAGGATGATAGTGCATCATGTGGGTCCTACCATGTCAAGAATGAGTTGGTATGTACAGGAAAGGATCATCTAGAACAACAAATGAATGAGAAGCTAGAAGAAAATCTTGTGAATGGGGAGAGAATCAACTTGCTCTCACCACTTCCAAATTCCTTGCTAATTTTGAAAATGAATCAGCCTGCAAATTTCACCCAAGGATGATGACTACCTTCAAAACAAAGATTCCATTTTTGAAAACATAGGAGAATGGTTTCTTATGGTGGCATGATATCATCAGACAAAGACTACAAAGAACAAAACTTTCAAACAAGTAACAAAGTGGTCATTGGATACAAATGTGTTTTCTGTGAAATATCAGTATGAGAATGGAAAATTTGGTTTCCCTCTTCTTCTCAAACCATGTAGAGCCATCATGAGAGCATGGTATGACCAACTGATTATTTTTTAGCTTCATAAGTGGTATGAATTCAGCCCACTCTTCCATGATGGTACCTACTTTTCTCAGCCCATTGCTGGGTGTGTGTATATTATTCCCTCGCCTCTGTAAATTTCCCTCCCATGTACCATAGTTTCCCTTTCCATTGTGTGTTTCCTTTTTTTTATGTTTTTCCTTTGCTTTGTGTTTTCTGTTTTTGTGTGTTTCCCTTTCCATTTGTGTGTTTATTTTGTTTTTCCTTGTGTGTTCATTTCTTGTGTTAGTTGGTGAAAGGATGACTCTATTGCCCAATTTTTAAGGCACTGGTTTTCTCACCCATGAGATACCTAAGGTTCTCCATTACCCCTTATGTCTAATGTCCCCAAGATAGAGCCATTTATTTTCATGTTAAATGTCCTAACATGCAAAATTGAATTTTTTGGCCATGACAACTAAGCCCACACTTGAAAAACATCTTTCCGGTCACTGTAAACCTTTCCTCTAGGACCATATTTCCTCAATTTCATCCTCATTATGGCTAGAGGAACATGCTAACAATATTTCTAAGTGTGTTTCATGTGTAGGGATGTTTACCTAAGGTGATTTGCAAAGTCACTAAGATTCAAGGAAGAATGACTATCCTTGAAGGCCTTGAAAGGGCCATTTTTTCCATTTTGTATATGGATACCCTCTCGGAAGCTGACAAGGAAGACCTAAACCATATGGAAGTTTTTTAGGAGATTCATGATGTTATCCAAGGTAGTTTAGGGAATATCTTTGGAGATAAATGATCTCAGGAATCAAACAGGTCAAACAAGGATCATTTCATGAGTGCAGGGAATGTTATACTCCAATGGTGGAAGTTGACTTGTCTATGATTTTGGAAGTTCCAAGAGGAGTTGGGAGGTAAACAAATAGTCATTGGAAACCTTATTTGAACCCTCTCCATGATGGAAACATCACTTTTGTTCCAAGAGTCAAGACTTAAGAATCTTCCATGATAGCTCAAGACATTGTTGTTGTTCCTTTATGCTAAAAGGGTGAATGGTGTTGTTGTCACAAGATCAATGAAATTTCAAAACTTTTGAAGTCATGGGAAAATCCTCATGCTTTGGTTTTATGTTTACATCCTCTTGTTAAGCCTCACAGTCTATTCTTATCAAATTTTGCAAGTTTTTGGGTCAATTTGGGAAAAATCAATTTTGAGGAACATGTGGAATAGTTCCTCTGTTCCACCTGTTCCTCGCACCTAGCATTTCGTAACCACATTAAGCAAATAGTCAGCATGTTGGATCTGGATATTTCTAAATTTCAGCATGTTCCCTTGAATCCCTACAATCACCTGCAAAGACTAATGGGGAGGTTTAACCAATTGTTTTACAATTGGGTTCCATCATTTTGTGTGCCCCATAAACCCCACCTGCTAACCCCCAAGTGCTAAAATTTGTATTGGTAATTCTACCTTTTGAACGAACTAAAGGAATGTTCCTTATGTTCCACTGTTCCTTCCAATGAAACCCTGCAAACCGCAAAGGAAGGATCGGACATGTCAGACCTTGGTGCAGAATAGTTTTACGTTCGGTTAAGTCAACGCCATGGAGGATGAACAGAATGGGAATTGTTCGCAGAATCGGTTCCCCACATTCCCCAAAAACTCGCCAACAAGGAGAAGTAAAATATGCACAAGTCAATATGTCGGTCAAATGAGGAACAGAGGGAATTGTTCCTCCATTCCCTTTGTTCCCAAATTTACCACCCCGCATATAACAATGGAAATAGACAAATTGGTGTTTGAAGGCCCAAAAGGAACTATTCCTTAGTTCCTCTCAGTTCTCCAGATTTACCACCTGGGCCGACTATTTTGCTGATTTTCACAATAACTCCCAGATTTTTGCCAAATAAGAGGAATATGAAGGGTCCTAAACTCAGGTTTTGATTATAATGTGATAATGATGTATTTTGTGCCCAAATTGAATGTATTAACTCAAGATTAGGAGATGAAAGGTCACAAATGATAAGAAGGTGAAAGGTCGTGTGGGAGGGAAGATGAAGAGTCATATTGTAAATCTATAAATTGTAATGCCTTCTCCATTCCAAAGGGTTGGAAATTGTTGGTTGTTGTAAGTTGTTGGATTTCACTACCACATCAAGCAATGAAAAGCTACATTTCCTCTATTTCCTTTGTCTATGTTCCTCTATCCTCTCTACTCTCCAACTTTGCAAGCATTGTGATCTTGTACAACCAAGAAGGAACTTTGTGTCCTTGATTAATGGATTTGTAGAACTTTGTGTCTCTGGTTTATTAGTCTTGTTGATTGCTTACATTGTTATGTTCTTCTAATTGAATGTGGACCTACTCTGGCTAATGTATGTGAATTCTATAAGTCTACTCACAACATTAACCCTATCTCCCTATTTCTCCTACTCCCCTTTACATCTTTCCCAAAAAAATTCCTCCCTTGTACACTATACAAGCACTTTTCCACAGGTTTAGTGGAGTATTCCTATTGTGATCCCCGGCCTAATAGCCACGCCACAATTTTAGGTAGTTTACATTTAATAATGGGTGCCTCTCCATACCCAAGAAGGAGGGACTTAGCCCCGTGACCATTGGTGAAAACCCATAATCTGCACTGCGACAAATTATTTCACCAACACAAATGTAGTTACATCTTTTGCTTTGGCGTAATCAGCCATCAACACGGTACAACCTAGTAATTAAAAAATATTATGCTAACAAAATAAATTGTAGGAATCCCTGCCATTTTAGAGAAAAACTTGGGTTCTTCATCTTAATCAGCAAGTTGCTAAAACAAATTCATTACATGCACAAGACAAGCAGTTTCAAAGATATCTCCAGGCACCTTAGTTAATTTTGAGTTTGTCTGTTTGGAATAATTAATACATTTATGATTTATCTAATATGGTAACATTCAATATGCCTGATAGTCTTCTTAGACATTTTTACTCATTTTAATTGGTCAAAAAATATTTTTTCAAACAGTCCAATTTCCCAAAGTATATCGCTTATTTGTATAATGTTTGTCGTGTGCTTATAATCCTTCTATTATCATTTCATCTCTCAACTGTTAAGAAGGTGTAATCTATATGATACATTTTTCTATTTGTCGTAATGATGCAGATCAACCCTCTATTTAAAACCTGCAACCTATTGAATCTTCCAGCAAGAACAAATACAAAGACAACAAACAAATAAAAGCATACGGCAAGAATGATTTACAGCAAAGAGATCATTACACTTCCACAAATACACAGCTTGATTTTCAGAGAAAAGAAAACCATAGATACACAGAAAGTTACCGGCAAGTGCTCTCTTTAATATGATGAATAAACTCCCTTTTGTTTTTCATAGGCTCCTTCTCTCCTACCCTCAAAACTAAAACTAACATGCATATATATTAAACACCTAAAAGACATGAACAAAAAAACCTCCTGTTTTGGCTTTTCAATTTTAAATATAGCTAATAAACTACAACTGTTACTCTAATCCTACTTGAACACAAAGCAGTTAGTAAAAATTGTTATTTTTAGCAAACAAGAGTCCTGAGTAACTCCCTATGGCAATTAAAATCTGACCGCATTAATTATGCAGAAGTTAGTGGTAGAATACATCATCCTCCCCATCTCGTAGAAATTCTGAACCTCCTGGTTTAGACCTGGTTTTACTTGTCTTCTTTCATTTCCTACATAAATCAAACTAGGACTCTTCTTGTACAACATCAAGTATACTTGCGAGGGTTATTTTGACTGAGCTTGCAACCTCGTGCTGCGTAGCCAAGTAAAAAATGATAGGATCCTCCTCTCAAAATCCACTCAATTCAACACTAAGCCTTTTCACTTTCACGCTGGCAATGACCATCTCAAAAATCGCTCTCTTCCTCTTCTTTTGTGTTTTCATATTTCTTGGCAATCACCTCAAGCACAGTTGTATTCCTCTCTCTACAATGGACTGCAATAGGTCCATTCTTCTTTTCAACAAGTACATATGCAAGAGTTTGTTTCTTCACCTCTGCTTCCATGTCTTTTTCAAGACATCCTTGGGTTGCTTCCTAGACGCAACCTCCTGGTCTCATGGCTGAACCTGCATTCGTAGCACTAATAATAAAACAAGGGTATTCAAAAAAACCCCACGCTTCTCTCTGTGGTAGCAGAGTCTGCTACTTCTTCCTCTTGCTTGGCTGATTCTCTCAGATCATCTTCACTCTCTTTTGACCTTTGAGACATCAGGGCTTTCTCCTTCTCAATTCTATTTCAAATGTGAGTTACACCCACATTCTTAGCATTAACTTGAGCATTCACAAATGCCCGAAGTGGACTCAAATCTATTTTTGTTGCTTCCTTCATTGCCTTAAGGGCAAAGACATCTTTTTCTTCCTTCTCCGTAAACATTTTCAAGACATTGGTCTTCTGTATATGCATTAAACACCAATTTTTCACAAGGAAGAATTTCAAAATACCTTTCATTTTGCATTCCCACTCCTTGTTGTTGCTGTTGCTGCTGCTGCAAATCTGTCTCCACTTGTATTTCCTTTGTCATCTTCTCTTTTTCAGCTCCCTTAGAAGCCTCTTCATTATGTGCATTCAGATGCCCTATCTCCTCTTTCACTCCTATGTCCTTTGAAGGACATAATTCAACTCCAACATTTCCATCCTCCGCTGCAATATCACTCTCTTGCAACTTCATTTATTCTGTTTTAATGTCCTGTGGCATGTCTTCAATCACATGCTCTTCTTCCACACTCTTCATAATCTGATTCTCTTTCATGAGGATTCCTCCTCCTCCACACTTGATCTGATTCATATCAAGATTAAGCCTATCGAGGATTCTTGCATGTACACTCTTGCTGCTCATGACAGTATTTGGTTGTCCACAAAGCAACTCCTAACCAATTTCTATATCTTTTTCCAAGGAAAGATTTCTTTCTTCACTTCATGCTTCCCCAATGAAAGTCATATCAAGATTAAAATACTCTACAGCTTCTCCCTCTTCAATCTCAATCACCATCTCCTCCCTATCTTCTGCAATGAGGATCTCTCACTCTATGGGCTAAGCGCAATGTCCGTTCTCATCTCTGCTTCTCATCAAAATAGTCATGGGTTGCCTTCTGGCAACTTCTTCTCTCCATTGCCTTTCAAGGCAATTTGCTTCTCCTCAAGCCTCACACTCTGGAGCTTATTCAACCATTTAGCATGGCCTCTTGCTTGCACTACTCTTTCCATCATCATCAGGAGCCTATGTAAACAAAAGGGAGTTTATTCATCATAATAAAGAAGAGCGCTTGCTAGCAATTTTCTGAGTATCTGTGGTTTTCTTTTCCTCTGAAAATCAAGCTGTGCATTTGTGGAAGTTTAATTATCTCTTTGCTGTAAATCATTCTTGCCGTATGCTTTTATTTGCCTGCTGCATTTGCATTTGTTCTTGCTGGAAGATTCAACAGGTTGCAGGTTTTAGATAGAGGGTTGATCTGCACTACATAAGCTTTTAAACCTAGACAAAATTGGCCAACAACATTCCTGGCTTTTACTTTAAATCAATCTTGGAAAGAAAGCCTATTCTCTATATATCTTTGCATTAGGCATAGATCATGCTGAAAGTATTGTGAACATATAAAGCTTGCACTGATTTGGTCTACTTTCTCTGATTGTACTGCTTTGGCAGGAGACATAACTGGGTGGTATGCTTCCCTAGAATCAGAGAAGCAGACCACATGAAGACCTCATATAGTTCCATGGTTAGCTATGGATTCCTTAGACACATTCTGCAACATTATCGAAAAATCCAACTGGTTCCCCAGAGCTGGAGCCACTTTGTCAGCAAGATTGTTGTTGACAACCATGATAGAGCCTACAAATACTGCAGAGTTTGCATTAAATGGATCAATTAAAGCTACTGTGTCTTGACAAGGCATGTGAAGCGCAGACAATGCTTTGAACTTTAAACTATTATGCATTGCTGCATAGCCGATTAACCTTCCTACAGCCAATTAAATGTGAGTAGTCTTTTGGATTTGTGCACGGCATATGTCAAAGTTTCAAATCCTGGTCTAATTTCAAATTTAAGAAGAGCTATAACTATTCACCTGGGAACTGCACATTGTAAATTCTATCTTACACAAAAATAATTAACAGCTTGGATCCCAACTAGTGTAATCACACTTTCGAATTCATAAATTTGACTTTGAAGCACAAATATAAAATCATAATCTTTAGGAAATTGGCAAATGATCAAAATGTTAAGGCCAAGGCCTCTCCTTCGCATGTAAGTAAGTTGAGCAGAGCATGAACAAGTTTGCAGTCATTTCAGCCAAACAAAATCAGCTATGACAAAAAGCATGATTACTAACGATTGTTTTCAAACTAAAAGCTTCAAATAACCAGTCATTTCCATTCAAATCCAAGTGGAAGAAAACAATCTTATGAATAAGAACACACACTTGCAAATTTCAATTATGTCAGGCTAACTCTGAGCACGGAACTCTCTTAGGACTAGACATGACATGGTATAAGTATTGGAAATCATATATCTGGCCATGTGAGCTGAGGCAAGGCAAAGGAATCTTAGTCGATAATAAAGATGTGATTCTAAACACTTGTAAATTTGCTATAAAATATATCCTACCTGAGTTCCTAGTCCTACCACTGAGTGAATTTTCAATTGTGGTGAAATAATTTCAAAATTATAATAATCAACTTAATATACATAGCATGCTTCAATCCCTCAAAACCCTAGAAAGGAAAAATACTCCAAAACACATGTGCATGGGTTGGTTCACTTGGTCTTGGCCATCGTTTTATGTGGCCCAGGTGAAATAATTTCAAAATTATAATAATCAACTTAATATACATAGCATGCTTCAATCCCTCAAAACCCTAGAAAGGAAAAATACTCCAAAACACATGTGCACGGGTTGGTTCACTTGGTCTTGGCCATCATTTTATGTGGCCCAGGTCGCGGGTTCAACTCTCAATTTAACCTTGGGGCTGGTGAGTGGTCCACTATACTCCACCCAAAGATTATAGGGGGGCTCACCCTGTGTTAGAGCTTCACAGCTCCAGGTTACCGGGCTTAACCTCGATTCCTCCGAGTCAACAAAAAAAAACTCCAAAACACACATGCATATTTCTACTTACAACGAAGAAAATATATTACACCTTCCTGAACAGGGTGGTAGAGTAAACTCAATGGTTAAAAGCAAAAAGAAACGAGAAAATGCATCCATAATGGCAGTGTGATGGGAAATAGTGTAGTGGAGGTTGTGGATGAAAAATGGATGTTCTGTACTTACACATAATGTGTTTTTTAATTTTGTTGACATTCATGAAGTTCTTACCATGCAAACATAAACATATACAGTGGAGATACATCTTTTAAAGATATGACTCGAGTAAATTAGAAGCAAATAAAACCAAATAATATATATCATACTCTTGCCTATGATGTTTTAATTTGTTTAAATGTTTAATTATTCATGAGAAATTGATCTTGGAAACAAAGCACCCCCCATTTGATAGGTATGCATAATAACATTATTGTTTTTGTTTCTTGCGTAAAAAGATGGCCAAGACTTAAAAAGAAGATAGGAAAAAAAAACTCACCTAGTGCTTGTAGAATCTTGCTCTTCATAATTTGCAGCAGCCATTTGAAGTTAAAACGGATGCAAGTAGGTCTCTCATGGGTTAACTTATATTGCAACGAGGTAAGCCAGTTTGTTATCATTCATAGGTATTACCTTCAGATGTGAGAAGGTAGCCTACATATGATGAAGAAATGTATGCACTCGTTCAAGCAATAAAGAAATAGAGACATTATTTGTTGGGTAGGGAATCTATTGTGCATACCGACCACAATCCTCTTCGATATTTGCGACTACAAAATAAATTAGGAGAACCCATATATTGAATATGGGAAACCCAACTCCATGCTCCGCCTTTATATAGATAGGTGACCTCCAGTCGGCTGCCCCAAAACCAAGCAACAATTGATGGGTTTTTCTTTAACAATTACATTTGGTAATCAAGTACAAGAAGGGAAACACGAATTTTGTGGCAAATATGCTATCAAGGCCACCAATAATAAAGCAAGTTTCAGGTTTTGAAATAGTTTCACGACTGAGTGTTTCATGAAAGAGGAGGAAGCATGTGCACAAGATGTGGATTTTGGGGAAACATTCCAACAATTGCAGGTCAAGAGAGTTGACGATGAAGGTAAGGATGGGTGTTATCTCAAAGATGAGCTACTCTACAAGTGGGATAACTTGTGTGCCAAAGGAAGAAAGAGTTATATTGAAAAGGGCAAATCATACTTACAAAGTATCGCGTCATTTTGGTGTTGGTAAGACCATGGATCATTTGCAAAGATGTGTATTGGACTAATACACAAGAAGTAACTAGATTCATTAGGTGATGTAAATTGTGAACTATACAAGAAAGCTTGAAGTTAGGAAAAAGGATTGTACATATCCCTATCAATACCTATTATATCATAACATTTATATGTATTTTATGGGAGGTTTACCAATGTCTAAGCATGGCCATGACTACCTATATGTTGTTAAATAGGTTCAACAAAATATATGCTTTGATTGCAGGTAGGAAGACAATATAAGAGGATGAAGCACCTAAACTATTCTTTTCTAATGTTTGGGTGCATTTTAGGTTACCTAAGTCCATTATTTCAAATAAAGATTCTATATGTTTAGGAATGTTTTGGAACACCTTGTGGAACAAGGTGAGTACCAAACTACAATGAAGCACAACCTTTCATCCTCAAATTAATGGACAAACAAAAGTTTTACAACTAATAAGTGGTTGCAACAACAAGTATCCAAGGACTAGGGGTGATTCTTTGGCACATATTGAACACACATACAATAAGGCAATACATACATCCACAAACAAGTCATCCTTTTAACCATATTTGCATCACTTTCTTACTAACCCACTTGACCTTGCAATGGGACAACAAATACAAGTGGATGGACACGATTCAGAGGTGAAAAGAGAAACAAAGTTCATTGAGAGGATTAGGAAAATCCATATTAATGTAAAGGAACAATTTGAGAAGTCTCAAGCTATGTACAAGGCTAGACATGATCACCAATGAAAGGAGCATACACTCAAAGTTGGAGGTAAGGTATGGTTGTATTTGAACGAGGGAAAGACTTCAAGGACAAGCTAGGAAGCTCAAAACATTTAAGGTATGGGTCATTCACTATCTTGGAGCAAGTTGGAGTAACTACTTTTCAAGTTTGATCTTTAACATTTTATGAGGATGTACTTGGTTGTAAATTATGAGAATTTGTACCAATGTGAGCTATCCATGTTGGATATGTTAGGAAATCCTTTATAAGTGTGCACGTTATTCTGTGTGTGTGAATATATTATCTTTGATAAATATACTAATAGTTAGTTGTTAGTGGTTATATTGTTGATTAATAATATAACGTACTAGTCCATTGTTAGTGATAATATATTTGTAATATGTTAGTTTGTATCAGGTGCAACATCCACACAATTCGTGGGAGGTTGTTCCCCCAACTATAGACTATCTAAGCCTATTTATTGGCCTATCCACATGCTATATTGTACTGGTTGAATATAATATAGAGTGATTATTATTTGTTAATATTATTGTTTTGTATTTGCCTTGGGCTGTCCAAAGCTCCAGATTTGGTATCAGAGCAGGTGAGAATTTGAGTGTTAGATGGAGGAATAATTTTCTTGTAGGGACAACTTCATTTTTCTTGAGTTATGAAACATCTGTGAGGCGTTTGATATCCGTGTTAAGAGATTCGCAGACCATAACTATGCTTTGATGCAAGCTAATCCATATTCACGTATATGTTGCGGGCAATGTATTCAATCATTCACATGCATTCCAACATATCTCATTCCTACGTGAGATCTTGGGTGGTGGACTTTAGAATACGCAAGAAACAAATCTATTAAGCTATGCTTGATTGGAACTAGAAGTCATTTCATTTGCACTAACTTTTGTGTGTTGCACGCAAGATTCATTGAATCCATGTTTCATTCGCAGACCTGTGCACTGGTCTCAAAGCATATAGATGCATGCAATTGTAATGAAATTACTTGTATAATTCAGATTATGAGCAACAATAGAACACCAAATAACACAATATCTCAGAATAATGATCTCAATATGCAATTAGAATAGCATTGCCACTTCGAGGGGGGCAGCCTCCAAACCATAGAATAAGACTCAAATGCTCAAATGATGATGAACTACACCTACAATCCCCTATATATATTATTCATATGTTATGGCCATCACCAAGGCCGATCTACTAAGCATGAGAAAGTATAAATGCTATAATAAAATGATATGGTAAGCCACAAGTCAGTTACTCATATCTTAATACAAGCAATAGGTTAAGGGCATAGCATGTCCTTCCCCTTCAAACCAACGTTGTTATCAATGTTGAATAATCCTAGATGTTGCTGCAAAAAACCTTCATCCTCCCAGGTTGCATCTTCTATGCTCAGATTCTTCCACTTGATCAGATCTTCCTTAATGTCTATGGTTCTTAGCCTCTTAGTACGTGTTTGCAGAATATTCTCTGGCTCCAAAATGATTCTTCTTTCCTCATCAAGTTCGGGTAACTCTTTCTGGGTTTCAAATTTAAGTCCAATAACCTTTATCAGGCAGGAAACATGGAATATTGGGTGTATGCGTGAAGATGGAGGCAACTCTAGTTTATAAGCAACACTGCCAATTTTCTGTAGAACCTGATAAGGGCCATAATATTTTAGGAGCAAGTTTGTTGCCCTTTTGTTGTTGCTTTAGGGACATCTGCTTGTAAGGCTGGAGACGTACAAAAACCCAATCACCAAGTTCAAAATGTCCTTCACTACGGTGTTGATCTACTTGTTGTTTTATCCTGTTTTGTGCTAATGCTAAATTCTCCTTCAAACTAGCCAAAACCTATTGTTGATGTTGAATGTGTTCCTCAACATCTCTGACCTTAGTTTGCACCCTCAGGGAGGAAGTGATAGAAGGTGGATGGTAACTATATAATGTTAAAAATGGGGTCATTTGAGAAGAGGTATGAAAAGATGTGTTATACCACCATTCTGCAAGTGGTAGCCATTTAATCCACCTTCCCTGTTTATCTGATACAAAACAACGTAGATACCCCTCTAAGCATTTGTTGACCACTTCCGTTTGCCCATCAGTTTGAGGATGATAAGATGAACTGTGAGCTAGCTGAGTACTCAAACATGAAAATAATTCCGTCCAAAAATTACTTATGAAAATAGGATCACGATCACTTACAATTATCTTTGGGGTTCCATGTAGCCTTTGAACTGTCTCCAAAAAAATAGTTGCGACTGTACTGGTTGCAAATGGATGTGATAGGGCACAAA
The DNA here is from genome assembly GCA_019776745.2 of Taxus chinensis. NCBI lineage: Eukaryota > Viridiplantae > Streptophyta > Pinopsida > Cupressales > Taxaceae > Taxus > Taxus chinensis. The sequence continues at coordinate 867,517,487 of CM034151.1, read as the reverse complement.
AATGGGCATATTTTGTGAGCTTATCCACAATCACGAAAATAACATACTGACCCTCTGAACAAGGCAATCCGGTGATGAAATCCATGGAGACCTCCTCCCATCTCTGGCTAGGAATTGGTAAGGGTTGCAACAGACCTGGTGTCTTAATTTTTTCCCCTTTGTTTTGTTGGCACACTAAACACTATGATACAAAATTTTGTACATCCCCCTTGAGTCCTTCCAAAAAGAATTCTCTTTTTATTCTATGATGTCTTAAAAAAAACCAGAGTGTTCTCCAATAGGTGAGGCATGTAGCTCTGCAAGAATTTTATGCTTCAACTTAGAATCTTTACTCAAGTATAACCTGTCCTTATACCATAGCGCATTATCTTTCCACTCAAATTTGTTAGATGTCATAGATCCTTGCTTGATATTCTGTATTAGAGATTGTGTATCCTTGTCTTGATCCCATTCCAATCTTGCTTCATCCACCCAATTGGCCATCAACGTGGACATTCCACATAGTAAGGCATCTGCGGATGTATCCCTTCTAGACAACGCATCAACTACTACATTTTCTTTACCCTTTTTGTATATGATTTTAAAATCATAACCCAACATTTTTGTTACCCACTTTTGTTGTTCCTCAGATGATAACCTTTTCTCCAAAAAGTATTTGAGACTATCATGATTAGTTTTTGCCTTGAAGTGTCTACCCATGAGATAGGGCCTCCATTGCTTGACCGCATGAAGAATACCCATCATTTCTTTCTCATAGACAGGTTTGAGTAGATCTTTTCCTTTGAATTGGCGACTCTCAAATGCAATTGGTCTTCCTTCTTGCATTAGAACTGCTCCAAATCCTGATCCTGAAGTGTCACATTCAACAATGAAGGTTTTTGAGAAGTTGGGAGTAGCCAAAACTAGGGTGCTGCACATGGCTTCCTTCAGTTGCTCAAAGGATTTAGTGGCTATGTTTGTCCAATGGAAGACATCCTTCTTTAGCAATGCAGTGAGTGGGGTTGCTATTCTACCATATTCCCACACAAATCTTTTGTAGCACCTTGTTAGTCCTAGGAACCCGCGAAGATTTTTGAGAGTTTTGGGCCTTGGCCATTCCACCATAGCTTTGATCTTCTGAGGATCAACTTTGACACCTTCATGGGATACAATGTGACCCAAGTACTCTACCTCTTGTACACCAAAAGAACATTTGGATGGCTTTGCATAGAGAGTAGGTTTCTCCAAAACTTCCAACACTTTATTTACATGTTGTAAGTGTTCTTCCCATGTCTTACTGTAAATCAATATGTCATCAAAGAAAACTAATACAAATTTCCTTTAAAATGGCTCTAAAAACAATGTTCATCAAGCTTTGAAAGGTTGACAACGCATTTGTAAGACCAAAAGACATTACCAAAAACTCATAATGGCCCTCATGAGTCCTGAAAGCCGTTTTAGGAATATTTTCCTCTTTTATTCTAATTTGATGGTACCCCGAACGAAGATCTAATTTTGTGAAATAAATAGCACCATGCAACTCATCAAGTAAATCATTAATCATTGGAATAGGAAACTTATCTTTGATGGTGTACTTGTTGAGTTCTTGGTAATCTGGACACATCCTCCTTGTTTCATCCTTCTTACGTACCATGACCACTAGTGAAGAATATGCACTCTAGCTATGCCTGATGATACCCGCCTTCAACATTTCCTGTATCATTTTCTCGATCTCACTTTTCTGGGAATATGGATATCTATATGGTCTGATGTTAGGTGTTTGGCTCCCTGGAATCAACTGAATGACATGATGATGATCCCTAATTGGTGGTAGTCCCTTTGGAATTGCATCAAAAACAAAATGAGGTGAGCATCAACAATCTTCTGAAGATCGGGTGGCATTGAAGACTTTGTATTTTGTACTTCTATGGAAAATAATTTTGCTATAAATCCATCTACTCCTTTTCTAAGAACCTTCTGCATCTGATGAGAGCTAATAATTTGTGGAGACTTAGCTACCATCCCATGCAATTGTATTGTCCATCCATCTAAATGAAATCACATGAACAATTCTTGGAAATTCATCTCTACAGTACCTAAGGTAATGAGCCATTGGACACCCAAAACAATATCTGCCCCTCCCATAGAAATAGCAAACATAGGTGAGTCTAACATGTAGTCTCTCATGGAAAGCTTGATACTATGACACTTTCTTGTGCACTTGATTGTCCCACCATCCGCAATCATAACTTGCATTTCTGGAGCTGGGTAAATAAAACAATTGAGGTGGGCAGCTAACTTACTATTTATGAAGTTATGAGTACTCCCCAAGTCAATCAAAACCGTCACCTTCTATTTTTTGAGATAGCCAATAACCTTGAGTGTTTGAGGAGTACTGATACCTAACAATGCATGGCAAGAAATTGTAGGTTGGTGATCCTCTACTTCATCTTCTACTGGTTCCTCAGCCTCTCCTATAATTTCAGCTTCCTCATTATCGTCATTATCTCCGTCAATATAGAACAACTTCTTCTCAGCACATTTATGTCCCGGTCCAACATAATCCTTTTGCTCTCTTTTCTTCTATTTGTTGAGGAGTCAGTCTAATTGGCCTAGCAAATAAAGGGGAAGAGATACTGCAGTCTCTGGTGTTAATGAAAGATGGCCTCCTACGACAAATAACTTTTTCCTCTGCTCGACATGCCATGATAATAGAATCAGAAAACTTGAGTGGATTAAACATGCGTACCTCATGCTCGATGTGGTCCTTAAGACCCCCCAAGAAATAGGTCATTCAGATTCTCTTCTGGAATATTCTCCACCCTTAAGGATAGGTTCTGGAATTGATGCACATAATTTTGGATTGATCCTGTTTACCGTAACTTTGCTAATTGACTAAAGTAGTTATCTGAAACACTGGAACTATAGTGCAATTGCAACTCCTTGGTAAAAACTGTCCAAGTGACACTGAGACCATTCTTCTGCCTCTGAGCACATAACCAGTGATATCAAACAAATTGGTCGTCAAATTTGCGCATATCCGCTTTCGGCATCTTGTTCCGTGGTTGTGAATAAGTTGGATTCTGATTGGCCTGGAAAAGTGATCCAACATGGTTATTTTGTCCATGATTTTGAACTGAAGATCCTCCTTGGTTTATATGGGGTGGATTTGGGCCATATTGTTTACGCTTTACATGTTGCATGATATCATCTAACCGCTGATTGATTTGGTCTATGTCTCCATTAGAGGCCATCTCAGATTGTACATTTTGCAGCTCATATTCAAGTTGGCTCACCTTATGATCAACTAAGGTAAACCCTAGTGCTGAGGAATCTGTATTTACCCCTTGTGACTCCAAATCTTCAATCACTACTCCATCTTTATCTGGGGTTTTACCCAGAGTGACTGGATTCTTTTTTGCTCTTGTGGAAGGCCCTGCCATGATGTCAAACCTTAGGGTTTAGGGTTTCGATATAAATTTGGCCGAATATGAAAAAACACAGAGAAGATACTAATACTATTTTTGAGAGCTTTCCGAAAATGTATAGAAATCTAAACAAGTCCACAAATTTCAATCTAGGGAGCATTTTTATCAAAAACCCTAAATTTGCAATAACTTTTGCAAACGATATCAAAAAGGTCTGAAATTTTCAAAGATTTTTACTTGAACTGATTTGCAACTCTGGTAAAAAATTCGCCCACAAAATCGATGTGGTTCGTAAGATAGAGCGGAAACAAAAAAAATTATGGTTTTTGCCCCAATTTTGGCCCGGATCGCAACTCTAATACCACTTGTAATGAAATTACTTGTATAATTCAGATTATGAGCAACACTAGAACACCAAATAACACAATATCTCAGAATAATGATCTCAATATGCAATTATAATAGCTTCGCCACTTCGAGGGGACAACCTTCAAACCATAGAATAAGACTCAAATGCTCAAATGATGATGAACTACTACCTACAATCCCCTATATATATTATTCATACGATATGGCCATCACCAAGGCCGACCTACTAACCTTGAGAAAGTATAAATGATATGGTAAGCCACAAGTCGGTTACTCATATCCTAATACAAGCAATAGGTTAAGGGCGTAGCATGCATTCAAGCTCCATCAACGAGCATAAAAAACTATGGAAAAACATTTATTACAATACTAAGCGCATGTGTATCTCTTAGTCAGGTATTTGGCCATATTGAAGGACATCTGTCAATCTTGTCAAAGCTGGAACGAGTCTTTCAAATTGTCAAATGTTCAATCAGTTCAACGTGATCTCATGCAACATCCATGCGAAAGAATTGTTTTCTCCGTATGTCAGTTAACGGTGTGCCAAAATGTCGAGATTCCAACTATTATATCATGTAAAATTTTGTTCGCTGCAAGACTGATCTTCTATTGCTACCCACGTGTGGCTCGACAATTAATCATCTTGGATTTCGTCTTTGAATCTCCTACACAAGAATTTCCTTGAGATCATAGCAGCCGTGTTTAATGCTTCTTGGGATCTTTTTAATTCTTTTCATCGCTTTGGTATTTCGCTGTTGAACTCTAAATCCATTTAATATGTGATTCAGTTTATGTCCTCATGTTGTTGATAGTCTTGTCAAAAGTCTTGTTGTCTTCTTATTTATATTAAAAGTCGAGTCATATTTTTGTGCCATTAGTTGTCCTCAAAAGCGAATTTAAAAGTCATCTGACTTAAATGTTATTAAGTCATTTAGAGAATTGAGCTTTCAAAATTTTAAGTTACAAGTGTTCTCTTTTTTTTTGTCTAGTTGAATATTTGACCATTTGTGTCTGATTCAGCAAGATGGAAAAGTATGAATATAGGGAATAAAAGTCTATATTCCGAGTCAATATTAACTTTTTATGGTCCATAGTATTATCTATATACGTCAATGTATATTTTTCTTATTGATTGAGTCAAAGTCAATAAAAATAGTCAAGTTGTCCTTAGAAGTTATAGAGTCAAAGTGTCATATTTGAAATTGTCAAATGTTGTAAAAACAAAAAAAATTTGCCTCACTTTTAGTCGAACACATTTTCGGTGGAATCATACTTCCGAGTTGAACTTGAGGGGGGGCATTATCAAATGAGCCTCAAAACAATATTCAACTGAGCTAGTAGCAGACAGATAGAGGACAGAGGCATTGGAGGGTGGAGGACAACCAATGTCCTCTCATCAGTCACCTATGACGCAGCTGATTTCCGATTTGGTGGCACATTTATATTATATTTTAGTTATGTGCTTTGAGTTGTGTATGCATAAATAAAATAAGCTATACATTCTCTGCCAACGTTTAACATGAGGAGCATGAGCATTGTGGGTGCTAAGAACAATTGTGTAGGAGGGCAGCTGAACCAGAATGATCCTCTGACTGTTGAGATTATTCGACTGTTTTACTTCTAACATCGATCGACCGGTGAAAGAGCATTCACTGGAAGTGAAAGCAAGAACTGTGAGTTCACGTATGTAGGTGAATCAATGGAAATGTGATCATCGGTATGGGATTCACTGTGGTGAAGCGGATTGGTCATGTGCAGCAAGATCCAAACCAGCAGTATGCGGACCTAAAAGTATGCAGAAGCATACGATTCTATATTCATTTCTTGAGACGTGTGTTCTTCCCCATGTTCACACTAAGGAAGGCGATGTTAGGAAATCCTTTATCAGTGTGCATGTTATTATGTGTGTGTGAATATATTATCTTTGATAATATAATAATAGTTAGGTGTTAGTGGTTATATTGTTGATTAACAATATAACGTATTAGTCTATTGCTAGTGATACTATATTTGTAATATGTTAGTTTGTATCTAGTGCAACACCCACACGATTCGTGGGAGGTTGTCCCCCCAACTATAGACTATCTAAGCCTATATGTTGGCCTATCCACAGGCTATATTGTACTGGTTGAATATAATATGGAGTGATTATTATTTGTTGATATTATTGTTTTGTATTTGCCTTGGGCTGTCCAAATGTCCAAAGGATGAAGGAGGAAAATTACTACCTGATATAGAATATTTTTTCTTGAATACAAAATGAGAGTTGGAGGATGTAATGATGTAACAAAATTCAAAGAGATTCACTATGGACCACGGGAATATTAGCAGGTTGGTATCAAAGGAAAGACACAAAGAGAAACAATATGGTACGTTAAGGAGAAATCAATTGAATTGTTCCTGCATGTCCTCCTCTACTAGGATTTTGTTGGACCAAAAGCCTTTTAGAAGGGAGGTATGATCCATAGGGATCAAGAAAATCAATCCACTGCATCATCCAACCAAAGCAAAACATAATTTTAGTCAACAATAGGGATTCAAATGAAGTATTTCTTATATAATGAAGAAACCATTGCTTCATGTAGAGACAATTGTGTACCTACTGGCATTTATAGAGCAGTAGTTACAAAAATTGCTAGTTTGCATTAGTCGGATATTTCATCCTTTTCGATCGTATATGTATGGTTACAATAGGGGATGTTATCTATTTAGTTTCCATGATGATTAGAACCCTTTGGTGAATGAAAAGACATTTCTAAGCATGTTAAGAGGGGGCAGAAATCTAGAGGGAGAACATGGGAGTGTGAGTAACAAGGATAGTGTTCAATTGGTTGTAGAAAGGATCGGAGAAAATGAGCGGAGAGGAGCTGACTGAGCAAGATAACATGATGTTTGGTGTACTTATTCTATTGATCTCTTTGTTATCCTTATTTAGCCACAAAAAATGTTGGGAGTTTGGGCAATCGCCATTTCCATCCTTAGGGTTTCAAAGACGAAAAATATGTATTTTTTTCTTCTTGGTTTATGCCTACTAATTATGTTGATTTTCGTTCATGTTTCAATTTTGGAAGCAATGTTTATGTTTCTAAAAACACACTACATTAAGTCAAATTTCATTAAGCATTCCCAACTATCATTTTGTAATAACCCCTTCAAGGGTTTTAACCAAACACACAAAATGTGGATCTGATTTGTAAATTCCAACAAACTGTAAAAATAAAATCAATGATTTTATCTATCACCAAATATGCCAAAAAAATACCATAAAACACCTTGAAACCACTCCCCACAATTACACACACACACACACACACACACACACACACACACACACACACACACACATAATGGAATATTAATAGCCAAAACCACAAAGAAATGCTGAAGATCTCATTGCTGGAAATTAATTATGAACTGGACATTGTAGCCACAAGAAAATGATAAAACTAGGGCATAGAAACCCTCAAAATTCACCAAACTCCAGATTATGACCTTATAAAATATTACAAATCAGATTATCAAACCAAATTTCTCAAATAGTTCACAAATTGCTCAAACCCTTACCCAAGGTAGGTCGCTCCACCCTTAATAAATCAAATACCAGCTGGAAATGACAATTATCTCTCCAAATCAATCTTAGAAATCATTACCAAGCCAAGGAGAGAGGTTTTCGTTCTTCCCTTAACCTCTAGAAGTGTTTTTGTCCTTCTAGGCAAGTCGCATAAGGAGGTTTTCATCCCCAAATGTCAGAACAAGCAACTCCAAGCTTATTTTGCTCCAATAGGATAAATTGTGCCAAGTCTAGATCTCAAAAGAACCCTCTAATCTTATTTTATATCCTCCTTTTGGTGCCAAGGCTTAAAGTTGCAAGACCGGCCTCTTAAAGATGTTCTTTTCCTTCATTAGCTTTCATTAAATGATTAAAACCCAACCAACATGTATAAAAAAGAAAACACTAAAGAAAAATATAAAATATTAGAAAAATAATGCAAGTAGAAGCACAAGGTTCTCCTCCATCTTCTTCACTTCCTTGCCATGGAGAAGGAATGACAAGAAGACCAAATATTAGCTCTTACGTGGGAAAAAGGTACATTACAGTCCTCTCGCCCCAAAATTGTTTTTCCTCAAGCGATTGCAAATGCTTGGATCCTAAACAAGTTTTAGTTGCTCCCTTTTTGTATAATCACAATTGGTAATCCACCATCTCCTTCCTGTTGTCTCAATCACCAATAAAATCTTGCTCTTCTTCTTCAAAATTCAAGATGAGAGGAGCTAGAATCCCACCTCCAATTGTACAAATTAGTGCAAGAGTGTCTTTGTGTAGAAAATACAATCTCCGGCTATAGAAATGTCTTTTTAAGAGCCAAGGATTCAAGAAGAATGAACTGAAAATGAATAAATCAATATACCCCTTTGGTGGAACCATCTTCAACTTAACCCTTGGGTCAAGGTATTTTCCATCCCATGTTTAGACCATTGATTCCTTGAGAGAAATGACACCATAGTGACTGAATGAGGGATGCAAAGTGACTATAACAACCATGAATTGTTCAGTACGTCTTCAACCATGTGCTTAGAAGCTCCCTTTTTGGTACCTTATAACTAAAAAAATGGCTGGACCTAAAATTGGTTATCCAATTTAGTGTCCCCCATGCGCATTTGTCTTCTCAGGTAACCTGGGGCACGTTTACATCACCACTTCTCCCTTAGGGTATTATTTAATATTTGATTTAAACATCTATCCTAAGTTTATTTCACCCCATTATGTTTTACCCATAGATAATTAAATATTAACTATTTAATTATACTTTTCTACATATATCTTAACCACTTATCTACCCCATATCAATTCCTAACCTCCCATATCTATTTTATCCATCTATCCCCCCTATTTCTCCTCCTCCCAAACTGAGCAACAGGATATTTCCCGTATTTGAGGTGGAAGGATCACTTTCATCTTTCCAAAAATCACCCCTTTTGGCCATTTTGGGAGTCTGTTCCCTGATCGGCGCCGACCCGGTACTCGGTCGACCGCTGATTTTTTAGAGCAGCACCGATTTCATCTCAGTCAGCTGATTACAAATACAGGGCTAAAATTTAGTTCTGGTTAGACAGAAAAAGAACGACAGAGAGTTTTGAGCATCAAGTCTGAGCATTATCTATCAAGCGAGAGCGAAATTCCTGTCCAAATCAATCCCTGAGAGGAGTACCGTTACTCTGCTCCTACCACATTGACATCGTGAGCCTCCATCGATCTCTTGGTGACTCTGTTCTATGCATCCAGCAAAGGTGGAGCCTTGTCAGTATCCCTACGGCTCTTGCAGATCCAGCAGAGATCGACGATCTAGCTTCCACTATCTGTTTCTCAATCTTCCTCCAATTTTCCCCAAGTCGACGCCGACCGTACCCAGTCGGACACCGATTCGTATCTAGTCGATGCTGACCTATCTCAGTCGATGCTGATTTTCTCAGTCGATGCCGATTTTCCTAATCGACGGCCGATCTACCTGCAGACAGGTAAAATAATTCAGGGAACACAAATCCAGCATTGTTTTCACACTTTCCTATTTTTCTATTGGTTTATGTCTGCTGTTTACTTTTCATGTCTGTCATTTTTAATCAAAATATAGACATTTACTTACATCTTTTATCATGTATGCTTCTTTCCTTAATTGAAAACGTGGACTGACATCCGCCGAGGGAGCTTATCACTTCCCGGGACCCACTTTTCGGGTAGTCCACCCAAATATCTTTTAACATGGTCTTTTTCTGTCAAGCATCTGTGTCTCGTAGGTTTCTTGGATCTACTTTGCAGGATCACTCGTGTGCACCCGTCTTGTCTACATCGGCTTTCTTTTCCATCTACATCTTCAGATCTTGTCTTATCTATCAGGTATTGATTTCATTTGAGTTTTTCAGGGTTTTTGTGTTTAGTTTAGTACATTAACTTGGACAGGTAACAAGTGCAGAAATTCTTGATCTACATTCTGGCATGCCCAGTGGGACCCAACCAAAGTCCCTTATTGGTAAGTTCATTTCTTTTCCAGTTTTGAGCTTTTGTTTTTGTTTCTTCACTACTTTTCGTCAGTTCTCCGTAGCATTTTCCTTCCTTCATTTTGGTCTTGCTTCTTTCACTTATAATTTGTAAAGTTAAAGTTTTTCTTCTTTCTTGTAAAACTAAATTCCAATTTCCTATTCCAAAGATCAATAAATCTTTCATTTGATTTCAAAATTGCATTCTTGATCCATCTTCTTTTTTGCAAAATTGTTATTTTATTGAAAGTTTCTAGTTCTTTAAATAGAAATTTTCATTCTACTATCATCTGGATATATCTTTCTAGATTTGTTGGGTGTTTTCTTAACCTTTTCTTGTGGAGCACATTGCTTGTTCGTGGGATTGTTCGAGGGGAAGAGCTCAACAACACACTTTTTGAAGTCCACACACCTTGGAGAGCTAAATCTACAGGTATTCCTCTTTTACGGTGTTTTCTCCTTTTTAAGAACTTAAAAAAAACTTGTTTGTTTGTTTTCTATCACATTCAAACATTTCAATTTTGGTGCTTAAAAAGAATTTAATCACATTTGGGAAAGAATTTGTTTGACTTGTCTTCATCGAAATCCAACACTTCGTTCTTAGTGCTTAAAAATAACTTTTCCTTTGTCATTTCTGCTGTATGCTATTCATCTAGTTTTTCTAAATAGGCTGGAAAAATTAATCAAAATCGGTAGTGACACTATTTGATTTTTATTTTTCACCCTTGCACACAAAGCCAAAATCACTAGGTATAAAGCATCAAAACAAAAATTCCTCCCCTGGCCTCGCCTACTTGGAAGTGACATCCAAGAGGAAGAGCCTACGGTACTCGGGCTGCGCTATAAATTCACGGAAGTTCTGGTATATATTGGCAAAGCACCCGACTCCCTTATCGCAGCGGTGTGTGAAGTGCAGGGGTAGGCCCCTATATCAAGCCACGTACTGGTCTTTTACTGAAGTGCCTTCGGGACTCCTCACCAAAACATTCCCCAAACCATCCTTAGTTTGGCTATCTAAGTAGTTCCTGTTCTAAAAAGCCTTCCCTAATATTTTCTTTCTTAAAAGCAGGAAAATTTAAAAGAGATAATCACCTACGCTGCTTGAATTGTCTGTGCATTAGTTAGTTCAATCTTCTTTTTCTATATTTCTGCTTGTTTATGATGGTCATCACTCGGTTACAATCTAGAAAAATGGCTCAACTGGCCCCTTCTTCCTCCGAGATCACCACTAGTGTGGATGTTTCGGCACCCCTCGGGTCTTCCTCGAGACCACTATTAGTTGGTTCCCCATCTTGGTCATATAATCCTTTCTATCAGCCTAAAGCAATCCCATCACGTCCAGCTTCCCCCAGTCCTTCATAAATATCATCTGCTTCTGATATAGAGTATGTTCCTCGTGGGGATCCTGAATTTCAGGTAGCTCCTTGATCACAATCCGGTAGCCCTTATGGACTATCTAGTACATAAGTCCATTCGAATATCTGATCAGGGACCACCAATCCAGTAAGTTTACGATTATCCTCGTGAACCATCCTAGGCTTTTATAGAATAGTTAGCATCCTTTTTCTCACCTCGAACCACAGAAGAGGGTGGCGCACCTGTGCCTCCTTTTTCTCTTCCACCGACCATGTCGACTAGTTCTCAAATAGTCTTGCCTATTCCTAATGCCGCAGTTACCTCGACTATTCCACAACCTACTTCTGAGAAGTCCTCTTCTCTAGCTATAATGGGTGCATCTGCACACCCACAGATTGCTGTTAATTCTTCTATGTCATCCATTGCATCCCAGGGTTAGTACCTCTTTATGAATCAACCCCCTTCTACGAGTCAGTTGGTTCCTTGCTTCTCGTCCTCCAGTTGGTCTTTCTTCCAATGCTCCAGCGACAGTGACCTTCACCCATCCTCTAGCATCGGCACCCTTAATAACCAATCTGGTAGTCAAAAGCCTCATTCAGACCTTGTTCCCCACCATGTCCAATCAAATCAACACCCATGTTCCTCAATCCATTCCGATTCAATCAACAAGTGTAGGAGCCCACCAATCACAGGCTCCGGCTTTCATTCAACCACCTTTTTCTCAACCACTTTATCATCTCACAACCTGTTTATACACAGGCTCCTTCACAACAAATACCTCACCAGGCGTCACCCAGAACACCTGGTTATTCCTCTTATCATCCTGTTAATCAACAGATGAATCCCCTATTGATGCCTCAACAAAATCCACCATTCACTTCTTATGTAGGACATACCAGTATGCCTCCTCCTCAATCTGACATGGTCCAAATTCTTTTTAAGAAAATCACAGACCTTAGAAGCCCTCCACCAAAGGGGCTCATCCTTCATACTCTTTTGAAGAAGTGTGTAATGAACCCATTCATCCATCAGTGGCTTTTAAGCCTTATCCTCCCCAATGGGAACTTCCTAAGTTCTCAAAATTTCATAGTCAGGAGGATCCTCAATAGCACCTGCGAGCATTCAAACACGCTTGCTACCTGATAGTCCAGGATCAGGAGCTTATGCTCCGTACTTTTCCTATGTCTCTAGCAGGGCCTGCTTTAGACTGGTACAATAACATTCCTCAACATTCCTTGTTTTCTTTCTCTCAATTGGCCCAGATGTTTGTTGAAAACTTTTCAATAAACATCACACATAAGATCTCGATTACAGATCTTTATAACATTCGTCAATTCGATGATGAGTCTATTGCAGACTTTGTCACTCATTGGAGAGGGATAATAAACCAATTATCTTTCTCCCTTCCTCAATCTCAACAGATCGAGTTGTTTACTCGATCTTGTGCTAATCATATTTCTTCCACTTTAAGGATCCAAACTTTTCATACATTTGAAGAAGCCTTTACGATGGCACGTAAACTTGAGTCCCACGCCATTGAACAAGGGAAGTTAAAACTTCGCTCTAAATCTAAACCAGATTTTTCTCGGTTTACAAAAACAAACCCTTCCACTTCTAACAAAGACAAGAATCAGGGGTCTACCAACACTATTGTATTAAAAACATCACGAACCGAAAAACACTTCTAATCAAACACCGCAGAGAGACTCCTCATCTTCTCGAAAAGGACCCTTGTCATCTAGATCTTTTACTTCGTTGGGGGAATCATATGCTTCTATCTTGGAAAAAATGTTGGAAGTTCACATGATCAAACTTCCCCCTATTAGAAATTTTGATGAAAACCAAGAACGTCCATTCTGGTATAGGGAAAATGACTTCTGTCATTATCATAGAACCAAAGGCCATGACATTGAACGATGTCAGACCTTCAAAAATCTTGTCCAGAAATTCATTGATAAAGGTGAGCTCATTCTGGATAACCCAAATGCTCCCCCAAATCAGGCACTTGATGTTTTTAAACAACCATTTTCCCAATCATTCCCCAAACCATGATGCTTCAGAGTCTCAAAAACCAAACACTCATACTATCAGCTTCATTTCTACTGAAGAATCTTCTTCTAAAACTAAGCCATCTATGAACACATCGACTGAATCAGAACCTCCTTCCGCTCCGCTAATCGCTGGGATTCCACCATCTTTAGACAGCCCGTCTTTGAATATTCCCACATTGTTAGAGAATGGATTCATCTCCCTCTACCTCTTTATCTGATCTTCTTGTCTATGCCTGAGACAGTGTCATCCTCATCTGTCTCATCGTCAGATATTCTTTCGATGCTCGAGGCAATTACATCCCTTCGAGTTTCCACCGTGAATACATCTACTTCTGTTTCTCCCATTTTTGCTGCGACTATGCCATTGGTAAACATACCTATAGTTGTACCAACTTCGAAGGAAGCGTCTTCAATTTTGACTCTTCCCGTTTCCTTTCCCATAGTAGTTACACCCACAATTACTGTACCAGAAGTACCTCCCTCGCAAGGAACTGCTCCTTCATCATCCACTTCTTCCATCACCGATACTATTTTTCACCTATTAAGGGAAAATCTAAAGAAATAGCACCGGCACCTACACTCTCGGTTCCTGAACTTAAACCGAGACAACTAAAGTCTAATGTTACATCATCAGCACCTCCTCATCTCCTTCCCCTGAAAAGGCTACAATCACCTTATGCGGTTGAAGTTGTCACCATCCCTGAAAAAGGAAAACCCATATTTCGACTATTAAGACTCTTGGTGCTTTCCCTCAAAAATCTCTCTCTGCGCCTCATAAAAGATTGGATTTATTTAACTAGGAGGTGTCTTCTTCTACAATACCATTAGAACCATCCATCTTCTTCTTCTACAACACCTTCTTCACCAGGTGCCTTGTAAAGTGAATTTTACCCACTAGAAAGGCATCACCTCTTTTATCAGGACCATCATCTTCATCACCAAAATCCAAGGCACCCTCTGTTCCTCCGATCAGACCTATTTTGGGAGCTCCTCCCTCATCTAAATCAGCATTATCTAAATCATCATCTATTTCGATCAAGCAGCCTTCTTTATCTCTGAAGACCACAACACTTGTCACATCTTCATCATCTTCAAAATCTATCTTAGGAGCTCCTCCTCCACTGAAATCAATCCTGCCTCACTTACTTCCATCTCAAGTGTCCAAGGCTTGCTCCTCCCGATGTCTGAAAAAAGTAAAATGATCCCTAAAAAGACTGTCAAACTAGACATGCAGGTTCTTTTACCTCGGCAGTCTATGGAGGTAAAAGAGGCACCTCCATCATCTCTGTCCTCATCTTTGTCTACCGGATTCTATACTGAAATTCTTCACCAACTTATCCAATCTTCATCCATATCCCTTCCTCCGATCAAACCCTATAATCCTAAAGGAGTAAAACCTTCCTGGTTCAACTCTGATTTGATTTGTGCTTACCATTGCACTCCTAGGACATGACACCGAGGGATGTAAAGCCCTTCAATCTGTCGTTAACAGTCTTTTGGAAGAAAGTGATCTTCTGCTGGAAGAAGAGGAGGAACAAGTATCTCCTGTCATCTCAACCACATCTGAGCCTCAACGATCTACTCAGGCCTCTAGTTCTATTAATTCCACTTCGGATGGTCTTCCACCTTCTCAAATCGACACAATTCATATCGCCACTAGAACACAACAATATGATAATCTATCATCATCTACATCTCGGCCACGGGTTGTCATTTATGTAGCCCCTGAAGGCATTCCTCCTTCCACATCAGCCTCGAGACCTAGGGTCTCTATTCATGCTTCACCTCAGGCTCAGATTCCCGTGTCAGTAGAGGAGAGTGTTATGAAACAACTTACCCATGCTCCGGTCAAAATGTATCTTTTTGACCTCATTCAATCATCTCCACAGCATCACCAGGATTTGATTGATAATCTGCGCCGTATCACAGTGAATTCAGATGAGCCCCAACCTTTTGAGATGATTGTTGGATTGAATAAACCGTCAACCGCCATTTCTTTTGAAGATTCAGAAATTCCTTCCCTTTCTTCCGAGGATTTGGAGGCTCCCCTCTTTATCACAGTTCAAATCAACAACACTACGTTAAAACGCACTATGATTGACAGTGGTGCTGCACTCAATGTCATTTCCTCGCACACATTCGAGCAAATTAAGTTACCAAAGAACGTAGTGTCACCACCAGCCTTTCACCCTTCAATCATTTAACGATCAGCTGGCAGTTACTTTAGGAACTGTGGTCCTACCCATTCGAGTAGGTAAGAAGCTACTTCATGAACTCTTTTACATTGTTGAAGGGAAATTCCACTACAATATGATCCTCGGACGCTCCTGGATTCATGCAATGCATTGCGTCCCATCAACCCTCCATCGATGCCTTAAAATATCAGTATGAGGGAAAAATCTATACTCATCCAGGAGATCCTTTTCCTTCTGCACAATGTGACATGACCACAGGGTCTACCCCTTCTAAAGGAGAATGTTTTTCTCCTGACAAGGCTTCATCCTCTTCCATACCTGCAACAAAACTACCAGATTTACAAAATCTAGAAGAGACGTTGTAGCGTTTCTCACTAGGAGAGATTCCTCTTCTCTCTTTTGATGCCCATCTCAAACCTAATGAGTATGGTAGACCAGACAAACAACTTGAATATCAGCTAGGTCTTGGTCACGTCATCACCATTGGTCTACCCAATCAATAGACTAACTTCATTTACGGTGGTCTTGATACACCTCACTATCACCCAGATTCTCCTCCTAGGGCCAAACCCTATTCAGTAGGGTTTGATTGTCTACAGAATCCCACATTTGCAAAAAAATTATTTATATCGATGCGCGTGGAAGGGTTTTGGCCTAGAAAAGTATGAACAGGGTGTGCATGACCTCGCGTCCATTCCAACTCTCAAACCACATCAAAAATTTGGTTTAGGATTTAAACCTCTTTCAAAAGCCACCATCACTATTCTCGATGAGCCTCTTCCCATTGAGGAACCATCTTCTCCCGCTAGGTCAGAAGCATCATTTGATGTGGATGACAACCATTTCCATCCCGTCTAACTTTTTTTTTTAGTCAATACCATTTCCTTATGGCCGTTGACCTATAAAACTAATAACAAATCCACTTCCATACCATTAGTCTTCCCTGAAATAGTTGGAGATGACTCTCCTACTATCAACACTATCCACTGTGCGGATGATGATTCTGTCCTCACCTATCTAGGGGCAGAGGATTCCTATCTTCCTAAAACCATTCCTTCTGACACCGTCTACACTTCTTAACAAAGCCACTGTCGACCTTAATATAGGGACTTCTAAAGACCCTCGCATTATTAAGGTTGGCCAATCTCTTAATCCACATGAGTTAGGAGACTTTACCACTTTTCTTTCCAACCATCATCAAGCCTTTACTTGGTCATATGAGGATATGCTAGGACTCGATCCTGATATCGTGTTCCACAATATCGTTACTCTTCCAGACATCAAACCGGGTTAAGCAAAAATTGCGTAAAATGCACCCTCGAGTAGCCCTTCTTGTTAAAGAAGAGTTACAACGTTTGCTTTCTGCTAACTTCATCCAACCCATTGATTATCCACAATGGGTTTCAAATGTAGTACTAGTAACCAAAGCTACTGGGAAGATTTGAATTTGTACCGACTTTCAAGATCTTAATCTTTCTTGTCCAAAAGATGATTTTCCTCTACCTAATATCGACCAACTCGTGGATTTAACGGCAGGTCATAAGATGCTTTCTCTTATGGATGGTTTCTCTGGGTATAATCAAATTATCATCCGCACTAGAGGACCAACATAAGACTTCCTTCATAACTCCTTGGGGGAATTTTTGTTATCGTGTCATGCCTTTCGGTCTTAAGAATGCAGGAGCAACCTATCAGCGAGTAATGACCTACATCTTCCATGATCTCTTACACAAAAATGTGGAAGATTATACGTCGATGATCTCCTCGGTAAATCCAAACGCCGTCAGGATCATCTTTTCACTCTTGCACCTCTCTTTGAGAGGCTCATTCACTTTTGTCTTCGCCTAAATCCATCTAAGTGCGTGTTTGGCGTTCTCACTGGTAAACTCTTAGGCTTTATCATTTCTATTAGTGGGTATTGAAGTGGACCCCACAAAAATAAAATCTATCCTTGAGATGCCTCCCCCTTCTAACTTAAAGAAACTCCATGGTCTTCAAGGACACCTTCAATCAGTACATCATTTTTATCTCGCAACTGTCAGACCGTTGTCAACCTTTTCATCATCTCCTCCATAAGAATGTTCATTTTGAATGGGATGAGCGTTGCCAAAAGGCCTTTGATGATCTCAAAGCTTATCTTCTTTCCCCACCTGTGCTTACACCTCCACGCGAGGGGAGCCATTCTATCTTTATATTTATGTAACTGACCATGCTCTGGGAGCCATGATCTCGCATCAGACACTAACGGTAAAGAACAGGCCATATATTACATCAGTCGCACTCTTCATGAGTATGAAACACGCTATTCCATGAAGCTGAAAAAGCTGTGTTGTGCTCTCTTCTTCACAAATTCTAAGCTTTCGTCATTACCACCTTAATCACAAAGCTTACATTGTCACAAGTGTCAAATCCACTCAAGACAATGCATGCAAAGGCCTTATCACAATGATCGTATCACTCATTGGCTCATGCTCATGATAGAATTTGATCTCGAGTTTATCCTACAAAAATCTATCAAGGGTCCAGGTCATTGCAGATCAATTAGCTGATGCCTCCTCTTCCGGACACTCAAGTCCCCCCTTGCTCAATTCCCTGATGAGTATATCCAACAAATTGATTTCAGTCTTTCTCCATTTAAAGTAAAACTCTTCTTTGATGGATCCAAATGCCAGCAAGGGGGAGGTGCAGGTTTCGTTATGATTCCTCCTTGGGGTGCACCTATCCCAGTCGCACACAAACTTAACTTTGAGTGTACCAATAATATGGCTGAATATGAAGCTCTTGTTTTAGGTCTTCAAAATGCCATTAATCTTGGTGCCCACCATATCGACATCTTTGGTGACTTTGAACTCATCATTAATCAAGTCACGGGTGTCTATCAATGCAAGAATGATATCCTTCAAAAATATCGTGATATCATTCTCTTTCAACTTCAATCTTTTGATAAATTTACTATCCAAGCTATTCCTCACACTGTGAATCGATTCGCAGATACAATGGCTTCTTTAGCCTCGCTTATTCCACCTTTTACCGAAGACTCGTGACTTTATGTGGCTATGCAAGCGATTAGACCAACCCATCTCATCTCAAGCAAACTAACTTCAATCAATGTCATCACAACCAATACTCAAGATGAGTGGTATCAACACATTGTTGATTATCTATCTCATTCAGTGCTTCCTCCAGATCTGACTTCCAATGGTAGAAGATCTTTTATCCTACGCGCTAATCGCTATACTATTCTAGGTAGAATCCTTTACAAACATGGTTTTGATGGTATTTTGCTTTGGTGCCTCAAAACCCCTGAATCATCTAAAGCCATCCAGGAGGTCCATGATGGTATCTATGGTGGAAATTTTAGTGGCTTGGCCATAGCTAAACACATCTTACGTTTAGGCTATTATTGGCCTTCTCTTAATCGAGATTGTTGTGAATACACTAAGAAAATGTGTCAAGTGTCAACAACATTCCAATCTCACACATATCCCCAGTCAGGATTTGCAACCTGCAACAGATTTGTGGCCTTTTTCACAATGGGGTCTTGATCTCATCAGTCTCATCAATCCCCACTCTTCACAGCGTCATCATTCTATCATTACTACCATAGAATACTTTACTAAGTGGGTGGAAGCTATTCCTCTTTCATCAACAAAAGCTAAACCGATTGTTGATTTTGTCTATCAACACATCATTTGTCGCTTTGGTGTTCCACACAAACTCATCACAGACAATGGTAAATCTTTCAAAAATGTCAATTTACAGAACCTCTGTGACACTTTCAATATCAAACTCAACTTTTCTTCTCCATACTATCCCCAAGCTAACAGCCAGGCTGAGGCTTCCAATAAAACTTTGCGTAATATCCTTGCAAAGGTAACTAGTCGAGCTGGTAGGGATTGGCATTTACATATCCCTTTTGCTCTCTGGGCTTATCGGACTAGCATTCGTACTCCTACTGGGTGCTACTCCCTTCTCTCTATCTATGGGTCAGAGGTTGTTCTTCCTTTGGAAGTCCAGATCCCATCTCTTCGTGTTTCTCTCAGAGAATTTGTCTCTGATGAGGACTATCGTCAAAATCATCTAGCACAGCTTGAGTTGCTAGATGAGCGGTGTCTCAATGCTCTTGAGCATCATCAAGTCTATCTTGAGCATGTCAAACGTGCTTATAACAAGCACTTGCAACACCGTGACTTCAAATTTGGTGATCTTGTTCTTAAAGAAAACCAAAATGTCACTACGCTAGAAAGGAGTCAGCGTGGTAAGTTTAGCTCCTAACTGGATGGGTCCATACGTAGTCACTCATAAATATGGGTCTGGGGCTTATCGTCTATCTTCCATGGATGGTGTACCTAAAATGGAACCTCTTAATGCCTTGCATCTAAGGCCCTTCTACTGTTAAAATCTATCTTACATGATTTTAGTCAACAAAACAGATCTTTCATCCATCTAACAACCAGTCATATATTTTCATGGTGATTCAGAACTATGTGGTTCTCCACGTTATGTCTTTTCTACCTTAAATATGAGTATCGCGGCTCTACTCATGGAATTTTTCTTATGGATATGTTCCTCCTCCTAGTAGGGACACCTTAATCACTTCTTCATCTGTCCCATGTATCTATCTTAATCGAATCTACTCAGGGCATGAGTACATGTTTTTTATATGTTTTTTCCCCTCTATCTGATCTATCTGGTCTAAACTCAGCTTCTTTCAAAAAAGCTCCAAAATCTAAAAAAAAAACAAAAAAGAAAGATGCTATCCTAAAAATTCCCAAAAGATAGACTGATCCCTCGAAGGACAGCTATCTATGCATTTTCAAAATGAATCAAAAGATATAGACCATGCCCTTGAAGGATGGCTACATTCAAAATACAGACCGTTCCCTTGAAGGACAACTATTTGTTTGTTTCTTAGCATCATTGAAATACTTCCCATATCAATCAGTCTTTCTATATCTAGAAAACTTCCCACATTGATCAGTTTGCTCTTCTGTTAAAACAAAATTCATGAAGCTGAGACATAAGACCTTTTTGTCAATCATATAGAGGACCCTATTTTCCCAACATGAGAAAACTTCCCGCATTGTCCTTTGTAAATATAAATACTTACTTCTCCTTGCATTTACCTTCTAAATCTAGTTTGTGACTAGCTAGTGTCAGGTTTCATTTAACCTCATATATGGCCTTGTATGCATGGTCTTTTGATTTCCTATCAAAGTCTCTATTTATGGTTAGTTAGGGGCCTAGCTTATCATTCTTTTTCTTATCTAGGTGTATTTCCTTTATTTCTAAATCAAGGTTATTTCATTACGTCCTTGGCTCTCATGGAGAGTATTTCCCATTATTATTTATTATTCATCCAATTAAATTGACATTTAACATGTTAATTTAGTCAAAATTTATCATCTATCTATATTCTTCTTATCTACTTTTTCCAAAAAAAACATATCAAAACATGTATTGCAAACACATATACATCCATCTATATCTATTTTTCATCAAAATTAAATTAACATCTTAAACATATCAAATCTATCAATCACATCTATCCATTTATCCATCTATCATCTAAAAAACATGACCATCCAAGTTACACTATATCTATCTCTATCTATTTTTCATCAAAATTAAATCCACATATCAATCACATAAAATCACATCACGTCTATCTATCCTCTATGTATATGTCCATCAAATCACATCTATTTATCATCTATCAGTATATGTCTATGTCCATCACAATTACGCTACATCTATCCATGTATATCGAAATTAAAATCATGAGCACAATCATATGACAAAGAAAATGATGAATCTATATATATACATGAGTATCTGTACAAAAAAGAATGGATGGATTTCAATCAAGCCATCTATATCATACATCAAAAATTCCTTCAAATCGAGGCTACATCAATATATCAATATCAAAATACACCAATCTCTATATCGTAAAATCCGATAAGTGGAAGACACTATCTCCTCCACCCTCCTCTAGACCAGGCTGTCTCTCCTGGCCACCGCCTATCAAAATATAAGCACCTACTGTTGGGGGCCTATCACAACCTCACTCTCTCTTAGTGCTCCCTCCCTCTGATGCACCACTAGCTACAGTTGTCGCTAATCTCCTCCTTGTACCATAACAAGGCACCTTAGGGGCATGCTATGCTAGGGTGTCCTTATAGTATCTCACCTTAGTGAGAAGATACTGATAAGTACTCAGGCTCACCGTACCAAGTGCTCGTAATGGTGCTACTGGTACGGCTAGTGGTGGCCCTCCTACGGTTGCACCCTGTGACCTGGACTCTGACATAGTGCCTGTATCACCATATTTGGCCCTGAGGGCCTCTCTATGCCGATGGTAGCGATTCCTCTGCTGGATCACTATATCTCTCTCCTGACGAGCCATGTCTCTCTCTAGTATCAGGGCATCCCTCTCCTCTGTCAGAGCTCTGATCTCCTCGAGGGACACCTGGTTTGTCTGTATCAAGGTAGAATGCTCTTCCTCCAACCTTTCCAGCACTGTGGCTATGTCCTCCTCATTGACGTCTATAGATGTTGGTAGGTGTCATGGTAGCTCTATTGAATACCATGCCACATAGCCATCATCCACTCTGGCATCATCATCACTGTCAGTGGAATGTGGGGCCTCACTCAATGGATCTGCCAAGATCAAAATCGGTAGATCAATCTCTTTGTATCTCGCCTATATGGCTTGTAGGTAGTCAAAACTATCTGCACTAAGTTGAACTACCTCAATACTCGTATAAATGGGATGTGCTCCCACATATCCGGCCTGTGGCCCCTAACCACCCTGCTTCGTCTCAACCCCACCAGGTGAGCCTCCTGACCGGCCCATGTCAGGTAGACTTGATATGGTCTCCAAATTACCTGCTCTAGTGTCAGCATCCTGAAGTGCTCAGCATACCAATCTACAGATCTCCCTGTATCTCCCAAGGCCATGTCGGCCCGCCATCACTAGAATCCATAATCAATGGCCCCCTCTATTACTGGCATCCATGGAAGCCCAGATGGCCTGATCACTGCTATGTGCTCATATTCCCAGTAATGGAGCACAAAGCTAACATCGATGCCTATCCTCCTACCAGTGGTGTACATCCATAACTCATAATATATCTGAGATATCAGGGCATCAGAAAACATGAACACCTGTCTAAACTATAGGATGTCACAAACACAATCTAGTAATAGCAATGGGAATCTCCCACCTCCTGAATCTGGTAGAGAAAATTAGGAGATCGCCATCTAAATCAACACTATCCATCTGCTCCTGACATCATTCTATCTATAATGTGAGGCTATCCTCACTGCCCCAGACACTATCTCTGAATCATCTGCCCTATCTCCATGTAATCATCCTAGGGCCCTCTTCTACTGCTCTCGTGGAGTAATCTCTATCGAGTCCCGATGATCAGCAGCCTCAGGATCCTGAATATATCCTCATGGGTGATGGTCATCTCACCCGTCCTGAACCAAAAAGTACAAGTCCAGCTATCCCATCATCGCACTAGTTATTGCATCAACTCTACATCTCGAAGCACTCGTCAGTAGTACCGGAAGCCCCCGAACCCGGCTAGCTCTAAGTGGTGCCAATCTACGTCAGTGACATTGGGGAGAATGGTCTCCAGTATCTCAGGAATAGCATCCTACATGTGTAACGCCTCTCGTGCCTACATCCATAACATCAAGAGCAATGTTATATTCCTATTTATCCAAATCAAAACATCCAAAACACATTTTATCATCTTATCAGTTCATTACGTCCAATCGGCATCTATTTATTTAGTTGGCATCGATCAACATATAGTCAATGTCGATTGAAGTGAATCGGCATTGATTTAATCTAATCGGCGTCGATTTTTCCAATTGACGCCGATTGGGAGGTAGGGGGTCAAAAACACTTTGTCCTCCCACCGATTCCATTTTTTTCAAAAAAAAAGTAATAATAAAATTATTATACTATATGACAAGTTTGGGTAGAACCACTTACCCCAAGTCGTGTCCTCTTCCACTTTGGACTGCTCCCAGAGGCTTCCATGTTGTTCAAAATTAGTTTTTAACTCTCTCTAAATCAATCGTTGCGGTCTAAATAAATCATTCACATTTTCCGTTCACATATTTATATGTGCTCGGTACGGTCGGTGCCAATTGGTATGGTCGACACCAATTTGTTTGATCGACGTTGATTTAGGCCCATTGTTGCCGATGAGTTGCATTTTGGTTTCTCCACGTCATTTTCTTCCATCTCCTGATCTTCTTGCCATAGTGTTGATGCTTGGCTTATTTATCTGGTCATTCTTGTGCCCTAGGTATTCCTTTTTGGCACATACTTTCTATATTATCACCCATTTTGAGCTTGTTCCCTATACATGGGGCACTCGCATTTTTTGGCAGCCTAAAGTTAACGGGTTTGTAGGCACTAACGTCATCTGCTTCGTAGACTGTCTGGTTGTCCCTACCAATGTGTCTCTCTTTAGGTGCTACTATTTTGTAGCCCTCCTTACACTCATGGGCCTGTAGGTACTAACATTGTCTCATGCAAAGACCATCTAGTCTGCCATACCAATGTGAGTTCCTTAGGTTGCTACCTTTTTATTTATTTTTGTGCGTCATTAATGATCATATCTACTCCAGGCATCTAGCTGGGTCATCCTGCATTTTCATCTACCTTTTTCAAACTTGGGATCAGTTTTTATTTTAGAGCCCATCCCATCCCTAGTTTGAGGGGGATCACATCATCACTTTTTCTTCCTTTCTTCCAACTCCTTGTTTTTGTCTCGCAACTTTGCTTATCGCAAGTTACTTGACAAAAATGGGCAAAATGTAGACACCTAAAATTGGTTACCCAATTTAGTGTCCCCTGTGCACATTTTCCTTCTCGGGTAACCTGGGGTATGTTTATATCACCACTTCTTCCTTAGGGTATTATTTAATATTTGGTTTAAACATCTATCCTAGGTTTATTTCACCCCATTATGTTTTACCCATAGATAATTAAATATTAACTATTTAATTATACTTTTTACATATATCCTAACCACTTATCTAGCCCATATCAATTTCTAACCTCCCATATGTATTCTATCCATCTATCCCCCCTATTTCTCTTCCTCCCAAACCAAGCAGTTGGATATTTCCTATATTTGAGGTGGAAGGATCACTTTCATCTTTCCAAAAATCATCCTTTTTGGCCATTTCGGGAATCTATTCCCTAATCGGTGCCGATCGGTAATCATTCGATGCCAATTTTTTAGAGCACCGCCGATTACATCTCGGTCGGCACTGATTACAAATAGAAGGCTAGAATTTAGTTCTGGTTAGACAAAGAGATAGAAAGAACGACAGAGAGTTTTGAGCATCAAGTCTGAGCATTATCTATAAAGTGAGAGTGAATCCTATCCAAATCAATCCCTGAGAGGAGTACCATTACTCTACTTCTGCCACATTGACATCGTGAGCCTCCATCGATCTCTTGGTGACTCTGTTCCTTCATCTAGCATAGATGGAGCCTTGTCAATATCCCTACGGCTCTTGTAGATCCAGCAAAGATCGACGATCTAGCTTTCATTGTCTGTTTCTCAATCTTCCTCCAATTTTCCTCGAGTCGATGCCGACCATATCTAGTTGACGTCGATTCTGTCTAGTCGACGCCGACCTATTTTAGTCGACGTTCATTTTTCTCAGTCGAAGCCAATTTTCCTAATTGACACTGATCTGCCTGTGGACAGATAAAATAATTCAGGGAGCACAATCCAGCATTATTTTCACACTTTCCCATTTTTTATTGGTTTTTGTCTGCTGTTTACTTTTCTATCTGTCATTTTTAATCAAAATATAGACATTTACTTACATCTTTTATCATGTATGCTTCTTTCCTTAATTAAAAATGTGGACTGAAATCCGCCGAGGTAGCTTATCACTTCTCGGACCCGCTTTTCGGGAAGTCCACCCAAATATCTTTTAACGTGGTTTTTTTCTGTCAAGCATCTATGTCTCGTAGGTTTCTTGGATCTACTTTATAGGATCACTCATGTGCACCTGTCTTGTCTACATCGGATTTCTTTTCCATCTACATCTTTAGATCTTGTCTTATCTATCATGTATTAATTTCATTTGAGTTTTCTAGGGTTTTTGTGTTTAGTTTGGTACATTCACTTGGACAGGTAACAAGCATGGAAATTCCTGATCTACAGTATCATCATGAAATTTTCCCAAAAATTGGAACCTTTGCATTTTGCAAGAAACATTAACGTCAGTTGGTTTTGTTTCAAAAAATACATTACATACCTTGCACCTTTCCATGAAATTTGACAACATGAAGATGTTATGGGTGACCTTGAAGCCTTTAAAATCATCCTTTCTTGGCCCCAACCTTCTTTCCAATTCTCCTTCGACAAATTTGATGCACATGGCTGCCCAATCCTCCCAACTCTTCCATTCTTACGGATCCATGGGTTAGCCACATAAGAAATGAGAAGTTAGGATCATTATTATGACCCCCACATTTCATGATATAGTTCTCTTTCATAATGATTTTAAAATCAGATATTCCTCCCTTTGAAGGACTCATCATATCACCTATATACCATTCATGAGAACATCATAGAAATTGAACCCAAGTGTCTATATTTTCTATGCAAAAAACAACACTTCTTACCTCCTTACCCCATGAAGTATGATGTGTACAAATGTGTTCAATCAATAGTGACAAAAGATGATACAATATACATGAAACATGAGTACTCCTAACCATCCGTCCATGGTAGAAGATTTGAAATGATACATAAGCAAAAAATGAAATACCTTCATACCGCGGGCTGCCCATAACATTAAGAAATTCTAAGTTTAAATCAACATTCCTTCTTGACACAATTTCCTTGTCAGATGGGAGAATTTCCTCCTTGCATTCATTCCCAAGTTGTTGTTGCTTGTCTTGGGTAACTCGTCTTCTTGCTTGAGTTGTGATATCCATCAAATGAACTCCCATTGTCTATTGTTAGGAACAATCCAATCCCTTCATCTTGTTCTTTATGGGGAGTTTCCTTCCATTTCCATGGCCCCAAAGGGCTTGTTGAGGTATTATCAACACAACTCCTAATTAATCTTTCAAACATAATTATATTAAGGGATGGCCAACCAACCAAAAGAGGAAATGGTTACCTTAGTATGCAAACCACGTGCCTTGGAAAGAATATTACCTTTTATTACTTCAATTTCAGCTCTTATGCCTAAAGCAAAACTAATATCGATGCGTGCATAACTTGGGGGCTTCCGGAAAAGATGTAAGTATCCCTTATCACTCAATGTGCACCTCATTCTGCCCATATTCGTACCAAACTGATGATGATGATCAACCCCATGTGATGGTGAACGAGGGAGCAATAAATATGAAATGTATTCGATCCTCAAACTTGCAACATGAATTTCATCCTCTTTTCCCTCATCCTCTTCGATACTTGGAGCTTTCTCCCTTTGCACAACTATCATGCCTTTTTCACATGTACTTGGGATATCTTGGTGGCTCTTACCCAAGTTTAATTCTTCGTCTTTGGGCTCTTCATTGTCCACTGTTATAAATAGACCAGTGAGCTGACTTTTATCATTTCCACTTGGGAAATGGGTTCCATCCATCTCTATCACTACCTATTCTTGTTCACGACCCCCTCTTTCATCTATAAATTCATCAAATGCAAAAATATCATCATTATTAGTCAAACAATGATCAATACTTACTTCACCGTGTTGACCATCTGGAGCAATAATGGAGGTAGGGGTTGAATTATTCTTCATGGCTCTTTTTCCTCCATGGTGCAAATTTGGAATACAATGTTCCTCCTTCCTTGGCTCGTGTTCCACAATTCCATTAAACCCTTGTGTCACTAAGGTGTTGTTAGGAGACCCATCCAAGTGATCAAGTGTGGCAAGAGGATTGGAGGTTTTTAACCCTCCCAAGGGTTGTCCCTTCTCAAACACTTGTTGCGATTTAACATCCAATTTCTTGTCCTTAGGGAAATAAGCATGCCCATTATCTCCCAATGAACTTGGGGTTATGTTCTCTTCTTCAACAAGCTCCATAGCCACTCCTTGCTTGGCCAACAAAATGGAGCTCTTTTCCACTGGGGTAGGGGTATTTTCCCTGAAACCCTTGTGCATGTCATGAGGCTTACACTGATTTCCAATGCCCACTCTTTCTGTTTCCAAATTTATAAACTCTGAAAATGTTAGGGCATCACAGATCTTCTCTGGAAGAGTTTGATATTTCTCAAAGAGAGTTACCACCTTGTTGACTTTCAAACCATAGGCTCATCTTTGAAAATAATTTATTGCACCTTCATCCATATGTCCATTGAAACCCTAGGTATTTGAGAATCCTTTCTCTGATACCACTGTAATAACCCCTTTAAGGGTTTTAACCAAACACACAAAATGCAGATTTGATTTTTAAATTGCAATAGACTGTAAATATAAAATCAGCGACTTTATCTATCATCAAATATGCCAAAAAACACCACAAAACACCTTGAAACCACTCACCGCAATTGTATATATATAATGGAATATTGAGAGCCAAAAACACAAATAAATGTTGAAGATATCACTGTTGGAAATTAATTATGAATTGGAAATTGCAACCACAAGAAAATCATAAAACTAGGGCATGGAAACCCTCAAAATTCACCAAACTCCAAATTTCGGCCTTATAAAATATTACAAATCAGATTATCAAACCAAATTTCTCAAATAGTTCACCAATTGCTCAAAACCCTACCCAAGGTAGGTTGTTCCACCCTTAATAAATCAAACACCAGCTGGAAATGACAAGTATCTCTCCAAATCAGCCTTAAAAATCACTACCAAGCCAAGGAGAAGGGTTTTCTTCTTTCTTGGCAAGTCACATAAGGAGGTTTTCGTCCCCAAATGCCAGAACAAGCAACTCCAAGATTACTTTGCTCCAATAGGATAAATTGTGCCAAGTCTAGATCTCAAATGAACCCTCTAATCTTATTTTATATCCTCCTTTTGGCGCCAAGGCTTGGAATAGCAAGACCGACCTCTTAAAGATGTTCTTTTCCTTCATTATCTTTCATTAAATGATTAAAACCCGCCGACCTGTATAAGAAAGAAAACACTAAAGAAAAATATAAAAAATTAGAAAAATAATGTAAGTAGAAGCTCAAGGTTCTCCTCCATCTTCTTCACTTCCTTGCCATGGAGAAGGAATGACAAGAAGACCAAATATTAGCTCTTAAGTGGGAAAAAGGGACATTAGACATTTTGAAGTGAAATCAGAGTAGCGTAACATTCTTTTGATTTTGAAAATTCTAAGAAGGCACAAAACTTATGAGTTTATAGATCGTGAAAAGGCATTCAACAACACTTCCCACTAGCTCCAAATTGCCATGAATACTACAATCACTTAGTGTAGATCTCCAAATAACAACATTGAGCTCAAATGGAATTTCATTTATCGATTCCTCCACCTCTCAGAGATATCCACCATGCCGAAGTAGGTTAACCATGTCAAAACAATGTCATATATTTTGTGGGATGTCATAATCTTGTAGAAAACAATCAAAGTAAACTTGTCTTTTATTCACCAACATGACAATGTATCAACCTTAAATTAACTAAATGGGATTAATCTAATTAATTTAACTGGGATTGGATGTTTGTTATAGGAAAATATTAATTCAAATTATAGTCATTTACAATTGTACAATAGAAACCAAGTTATTGCAAGCATGCAAGATTGATAAAGCAATTAGAAGTATAACTAGGATATGAGAGGTGACCTAGTTGAGTTAGGATGAATTCTTACTATTTCATTGATAGATCTACATAGGATAAATAATTTTGAGTGTGCCCAAATCAACTTCTATTTGCTCAATCGTGTAGGGGCAAGAGCAAATTTTACAAATAAACTATACTTACAATTGTATACATGTATATAACAAGAGTATAGATTTCTCTATGTCGTTTCATCATCACTTGTGGCACACTTTGGTATCTTCATATTCACTTATAACCCTAGCTTCGACACCTTTGCCTATAAAATAAACCTAGCTTCCTGCAAGAACCTTAGGCTCACATTAGATCAAAAATAAAATATACAAATGCTTGATTCGAAATGACTTCAATAGTCACACCGTTTGTGAGTCACTGAGTATTACATTACATTTTAGATTCAATGTAGTTCTCCCATTGTGATGTGTGAGTATGCATGCAACTAAAACTCTTGAACTAGTTTTTTCCTTGTGATTCCACACCGATAGCCGGTTATGATACTTTGCTCTCATAGAAACACTTGTATGCAAATGCGCAAAACAAACATATGCGCTCTTGTGTTGTGATATGCAGTATGAAGATATTAACTCCTACTTTCTTAGCTCAATAGGTGGTACTTAGATAAGTGTTTGCTAGATAATAAATGTTTGAGGTAAACTTGTATATATAGGAGTCTCTTACTTTGAAATTTGAATTTTAGTGGCATGCAAATATGACTAAAAACATAAGAAGCGAAAGAGAAAAGAGTAATGAAGAAACCCAACGACGAGAAATGACCCAAAAATTAAAGGGGCCAAGACCATACATCGTGGTCAAGAACGTACCATGGTCATGACCAAATTGTACATGTAGTCCAAAATATGAGCTACCTTACAGAGTGATGGAGATATCAAATAAATCATGTTACACATAAAAATGGTCTTATGTCATCATTGTATGTGAGAGAAACTATTAGGAGGTTCTTTCCATGAATAAAGTAGGCTCAGTCCTGAATTTGAATCTACAATCACAAATTGGCTATGTATTAACATGTTTTTGTGGTTAGTGGACCTACCTCGGCCATATCCCTAGTCCTTTTCAAGATTGATAAAATAATATGATAAAACATACATTGATAAATTAAATAACTGAAATGAAATGGTATACCTATTTAGGGGCTTGAAGGGACCAAGTCATGGTGTAAGGTTTACTTGTGGATAATCATTGCTTATGTGTTGGTTGATTTGAAGTTGTCGTAGTCAAAACTCATCCGCGGGTGAGATCTATCTTATCTTCTCCAATAACCTGTAACACCAAACAAAATGCAAGGAAAGAAGCAAAATACTATATTATGGGCTTAAGTATTTTGGATGGAAATCTAGGGAACCATGGGCATAAGAATGGTATCCTCATAAAATTCTATATGTTAAGCTTGATGGGTAAGGTTGTATTTATAGGATTTCCCGGGATGGGAATAGTGATGAATAGTGCATGCACTTTGAAAGTGGGGAATAGTGGATAATTTACCCCATTATTTTATTTGGCAATGGAGGACAGTGGAGGATTTGATCATATTGTTTTATTCAATGGTGGGGGACATGGAGGATTAATCATATTATTTTATTTAGTGGTGGCAAATATTGATGATAGTGGAAGATTATCCAAATTATTTATTTAGTGGTGTGAGATATGAAGGATAATAGAGGATTTGATCATATTATTTTATTTTATGGTGGGTGTCATGGGGGATAATGGAGGATTATTTATATTATTTTATTTAATAGTGGTAGACATGTAGGGTAGTGGAGGATTGATGTGGCAGATAATGTGGATGGTAATGTGGATAGGGTGATAAGTAGGATTTGGTTAGGTGATAACATTGATTAATTAGTTGATTAACATCAATTAACTAGATGTTAATCATTTACTATTTTTTTGGGAATGTTTTATTTTTTAGGAATTATTGTGGTTTTATATTGTTAAATTGCATTTTTAGGTTGGGATATTTTATGCGCAAAGTGTGTTTTCTAGTACTTATAGTACGATCTTAGACCAAAGTCACGAAAAGTAAAACAATGAATTGTAAAGGCTAGAGATCTTTGTGACAAAACATAAAAACATGAGGAAGAATCCAATAAGTCATAAAGTAGAAGAAAAATAAAGTAATATAAAAGTAAAACAACAAGTAATTGCATTACTGAGACTTCGTTTCATTGTTCAATACATACATACACATTTTCCCAAAAGCATGATGTAATAACGATTTTATGCAGATTTTTGTATCTACATTTTCCCCATTTTTGTTAGTGACTAAAATATACTAGTTTAAAGGGAAATAAAAGCATACTTGATAGTTTTGAAACAAATAAAGTTATAAGGCATGTCAATAACGTAACCAAAGTGTGGCAAACAACGTGGGCCACCAGTTTGACCCTTACTAAGATAGGGAGTAGCGTGTTGTAAACATCATAGGGTGTGTAGACATAAAAGGCGTATTTTGAGCTATGTATATTTACACTTGGAATTTGCAAAGAGTTGGGGGTGATCAGTCCTCAACATGTGTTTGATAATTAGGTGGGCCTTGGATTTCCTAGCACCAAGGGAAGAATGTAGAATATATGCCACTACTTTGATCATAGAAATAGGGACCAAGATATGGAGTGTAGAAAGTGGAGATATTAATTGGTTGATTGATGTTGGCCAGAGTTTGTAACTATAGGTTGTAGAGGCCATTTACTATAAAGAGTGAGGTAGAAAATTCAAGAGGTAATTTCATTTTTACTATGACTGATAGCGATTTATACTCTTAGAGATAGGATGTCGCATTTCAAGGATGCATTGTGCTTACAATTTGACCAAGTGACAAATGTCATTCAATTATAGATAGTTGATGAGTTGGTAAGTGTTTACAACTTGTGATTTTAATGAGAAATAGTAGCGGTTTTCAATTTTTTGAAAATTTGTCAATGTTGACAAATTTCATATTAATAATGTATATAGGATGGAATGGTTTGGTTTCGATCACAAGTGCGGAATCGTACAATTTGGTATAGTCCCAACCCAATTCTATATGGTTCTGAGATGATGTGTAGAGAAATAATTAAACAAATGCATGATTTTTTATTTGGATGTTTAGCATGTTGCTTGATTATTGAGTAGCTTTGATTGATAGTAAGGATCTAATACATGTTATGTTTGATAAAGGGATATGCATCCCAGAGAGTTCCATAATGGTTGTCATATGGAGACACTTTTGTCATTGGGGCTAGATGAAGAGGGTTGGCTTGAGTATGACACAACCATATTGAGGGAGGTTCCCCCAAATATAAACTTGATCACTGCCCTGTGCGAGCGATCGAACCTAGAAACTAGTTCATTCGCCCCCCTTGGGGGAGATGAATGTGACACTAGAGGATGTATATCATATTCTAAGGCTTCCAATAGTGGGAGAGAGGATACAAGTGTCACCAGAAGATTTTCTATATCATATGCATAAGCTACATAGATTTTGGTTGGGGATAGTTGACCTTGCAAAGCCAACTATTTTCCTTAGTACTATCGCGACAACTCAAATTCCATAACTTTAGAAGTTTATTTTAGTGTTATTAACATATTTTTTTATAGTGGATGATGGCGGTGTATTAATTTCATACAATATGTGGTAGATATGTCAATCTATAGACGATGAAATCATCAAGTATTGCGTGAGGTTTGTGCATACTAGCCCAATTTTATAGAAACTTGTATAGATTTACTCTGAAGAGACATGAAGGTTGTGTGGAAGAAGTGACTTTATTACTCGTATTGGCCTATGAGTATATTGTTCTAATGCGGCCGATCAAAGGACCTAGGGTTGATTCAGCCCATCCAAATATATTTTTTGCATGGTGGGTGATACCCAGGAGGCGAGGCCTGAACAATATGTCATATCGGGCTTTATTAAACAAGATAACCCTAGGTGGGATCATATGGGGGCCCTACAAAGACTTCCAAGGATGGGAAGATGACATCTTAGAGCTATGGTGAGTGCACAAATTATGTGGTTAGATGAATGAATTTTTAGAGTAAGGGAGCTTTACCAATATGAGTTTATGATGTAACAATTTGAATTAATACATGATGTGCCTCTAACATCGTATGTGGGGAGGAGATTGACATACACAACTTTGAGGGATAAGAGTCAACCAAGATAGACCCAAACTAAGATATTTCCCCCATCTCTAAATGTGGTGGACCTAGTGGTGGTTGTGGGTGTTGTGGATGATGCAGGATGTGTTGCATCCTATACGCAGTGGTGGATTGAGACCTAATGGGTCTTATTATTTCTTGTTGTCATAGGTGTCCTAGGAAGTGGAAGATCACCCAGAGGAGTAGATGGAGCATATATGACCCCACCTGCATGAGGGGATGGTGCAGGTGAGGGAGATGCTCCTTCAAATGATTTTGTAGCAGTGGTCATTCCCTATCATTAGTATTTTTTTAATTTGTATTTAGTGGATTGTAATGGATTTATATGTTAGATTGATAAAGTATTGATTGAGTGGTGTCTAATATATAGATTTGTTTTCATGTGTGTGCAAGAGACGAGGATTGGACTATTATTTTAGATGCATATTTTAGGGCATTGATGAAGAACATCCCGAATGATTGTGTGGTCGATGGGATGTTAGAGTGTATAGATGATGTCACAGGGAAGCCTACTTGTTTGTTTTCCCATGTTGATGTGGCGGTTGTTACATGCATTGTACTACAAAGCAAACAAAATGAGATTTGGGAAGAGTTAGCATGAAGTCCCCAATCCTTGCGACAAAGCTCATGTAGGAATTGATATTGGGATTAGTGATCTTGCATGTTTAGTATGCAAATGCTAGAGCATAGATAGGGACACTATACGAGTGAGTACGACATTGTAGATCACAATCAAATTCCCATAGTCGCAGAGATGCAGGGAGGCCTCACGCTCTCAATCTCCTATTGATTTTTTGAGTTAGGATGAGGATGATAGTGATGATTTATAGATATTTGTAAATGGGCATGACCCTCATTGCATTATAAATTTTGACACATGAGCACAACTACTTTTTTTCAAAATATTACCATTATTTGGGTTAACTTGGTGTCATAAATCGATTTTTTAAATATTTTTGACCACGTTTCTTTAAGGAAGTCATGTCGTGAATGTGACACAAATTGTGGCTCAAAATCGATGTGACTAAACATTTTCAATTGTGTCACATTTGCGTCACTTTTGTGCCACTAGTTTCATTTGATAAATTAAAAAATTAATGTAGTATAATTATTTGAAATATAAGATAATTATATTACAATATATATATATATATATATATATATATATATATATATATATAACAAAATTTAACATTTTTTGAGTTACATATGTTGAAATAATAATGAATGTCATTTCTACAAAAACCATTAATAAGATTAAAATAGACATATATTAAATAATATAATTCAATTAAAATTAAGTTATTTTAAAAATATAAATCAAAATGCTAAAATAATATATCAAACATTAGAAGAAATTACATATTTTTTTAATGAACATAACATTACAAAAAAATGAATTATGAACCATTTGCTTCAACATCCTTTGTATGTGGACGTTAAGATGTCCACCTCTAGTGTGATGTGAAGGAGGAGTATCCATTTCCATTTAAATATCTAAAACTTTATATTTTAACCGATTGATGATGCAAGAGCATCATGGGCATAGAAGTTTCGTAAATTTTGGGATTTTGACTAAGGATTGTGGAGTGAAGATTGTGTAATATTGTGCAAAGTTTGAATGACATAGTAATAGGAAGTGGTGATATGAGCATGTCATAAGTGACAAGGGGAAAGAACCACCATGGACATGTTTCAACATAAGGAATAAACCATCACATGAGATAGTGGATTGAAGTACGTGCCAAATCATCTAATAGGATCTTAAGGACACATTACCCTTAACTACCAGGGTTGAACATGGTGCAAGCAATAAAGTCTCAGATAGACTTAGTAGCTCGATGCATTTAATGAACTATTTTGAAATTGAATCAGAGTTGGAACTGGTATAAAGGCAAGACAAATGCATTGTTTTAAGGAAATTTTTATTGAAATAAAAAAAATATGAGGGAGATCTTGCAAGTAAATAACACAGGCTACACACATTTCCCATGTAGTATCTTGTATAGTTAGTTGCATTATTGTAATCACCTCAGTAGAGGGAGATAACATTGTATATGTCATAAGGGCTTGAGTTAAAATTTGAATCTCAAGTTTGTATGTGATATTCCATTGTATAGCTCTAAGAAATGACCCTGGGTTCCTTAAAACTACATCCACCTATCATCACTAATACATTTACACATATCCTTCACTTTTATATTTTTGGAATAGATGAGAGAAGATCCCTCATTCGGAGTAGTATTTCCACTTGCACTTGTTAGATTATCATTACCAATTTTTTATTTTCTCTTGTTATACCTCAAGTTTCTCTTCGCGTTGTGGTGCTATTTCTTCAAAGTCTTGTCCACGTGTTTGTATTTTTTTTCACATTTGTGCCCATCTACAAGTGCAAAAACAACACATTATAAACTTTCCTTTCCTAAAAATGGATTATTGTAATAAACAAAGTATAAATAACATTCTATTTCAATTTGGGTTAAGGTGACAAATATATCCCTCACAAGATAATAAAGGGGTGGAGTTACATAGATATACAAGATTGGTAGTCCTAAATTTAAATAATAAATACAGATGGTTAGGTTACCTTATAGTATCCCCAGTCTCAAATATTATTGGGAAATAAGAGAATAAATTGTTACCTTTCTTCAAGTAATGTAATTCAATGAATGGGTATTGGACTAAAATAACTACTTACCCCATGCCCAATATACATACAATATCTTCTGTACTTCCATGAAAACAATATTTTTTTTCGTACGCATAATGCATTAATTGTATGGAAATAACATATGCATCAAAATATCATGATGAATAGAGCTAATTTACTACTTAATTAAAGTTAGTGCTTACCCATAAAAATATAAAAATGTAAACTAGAAATCATTTTGCAAAACAAATGTCAACAATTTAATAGTTAATCAATTTCAAGATTGTAAAATGAAATTTGTGAAATGTAGCAAGATAAAAAGAAAACTTCCATGTACATATACAAGCAAAAATAACACAACAAAAAACCTTAAGGGAGGACTGCACACAAATTTGATGCACCTCAATAGTAAGATAAACAAACCAATTTTCTTAAATAAAAGTGATATTTAGTACAATACCCTGTGGAGATCAAAACATCAAATTCATGTTCCAATGATATCTTTATATATTTTTGAATGTTGAATGTTATGTAGAGGAAAGTGGGCCTGAATAGTAAAGGACTTTTATTGTCAAAATAAAAAATTGAGAAAATTATAGGCATACTGAGGAGGCATACAAGTATAAAATCCATGACATAGTGTGAGGTAATCATCTTTAGGCACAAACTTCAAAAAATATCTCAAAAAGTATACTTGTAAGCAATATATATGTCATATAAAAAATGAGTCCATCGATACTAAATTGCAATAAAATAGAATCTAGATATTCAAGATAAATTTATACAATCAAGATGAGTATTTACAAATGAATATAATGCATGTTGATTTTAGTGATTTGTTATTTGTACTGGTTGTAAATTCCAAGTGGAAATTATGACCAAAAACTTTGAAATTCGACCTCCAACTAGCCCCTTTTGAATAGTATATTGGATGGTGAATGTGACTTTCATACAAATTAGAGGGGTACTTATATTACCAAAAAAATCCACTCCTTTTTTTATTATTTCTTAAATTAGGTGGATTCTTTTTTAATTATTTCTTAAAATGAATGGGTCCCCATTAATTTCTAATATTTATTTTGAGATATATTTTTTTGAATATCTCATCATTGGTTGTATATTCACACCCGGACGAATCTATTGTGTAGCTAGCCAGTTGCATACACGCTATCACTTTTTGTATGCACCTATGAAATTCATTGCATTTTTAGTGATTAAAATTTGAAATTTACCTACATAAATATACAACTTTCCTTCCTAATTTTCATGATTTCAAAACATATATTTATAGATTCACCCAAAAAATCCTTAAGCCAAGAGCCCAATCAGGCCAAACCAAGAGTCTACTTTGGTGGGTTTGGCCTGATTGGACTCTTGGCTAAAGGACCTAGATGACAATTTTGGAGTTTTGTTAAAAGTGGTGGGATCCTTGTTAGGCAATGAAGAGTAGCACGTCATTGCGATATTACATTTAAGATTGAAATGACTATGTGACATTCAAATAGATGTTGCTATTAATTGTTTATAAGTAGACATTAGAAAACTCCCCCATATAGATATATAGACATATAGATGTATATGGGAGGTCTATATAGCATAATATTTTTTATAAAATTATTACAACCATATAATTTTGTTTTTTCTTAAGATTTAAATAATACCCCATTATTTCTAAATGAAGGAAAAGGTTGATAGTTTTAAGACTACCACATTTATTCTCATATGCTATTTACATGTGTGGTATCTAAACTCAAAGTGTTTGAAGTGTGTATGCATTCTATCATATGCGATAATTTATATAAGGTAGCATATGTCAGTTTGAGAGCTATAACAAACCAAAATGTATATGCTATTTACGGTTGCAACTACCATGAATTTAATTCCAACTCAGAAATAAAAGTAATTCTGAGATTTACATTATCCTACCTTTAAGGAATCTTTTATGGTTGTAACTACTACGTTAAATGTTCTACCCTTCTACCAATACAAGTTGTATAACATAAACTTATACTGTTTTCTAAATGATTTCCCTGTAGAATAACACATTGGGTGCAATGTTTGATGTGTTAGGTCATTGGTTATTGACATTCATAAGCATGAAACATTTTTAAAAATTAAAACTTCGTTTGAAAGTGAGCCAAGACATGTTTTTAGTGAAATAGAAATTGTTTGCAGTGAATCATAGACAGTTAACTAGTGTGTGCCAAGGTAACTGAAAGCTATTTCGGAATGGATTCTCACAATAAAATCCTATTGGATAAATAACAAATCTTTTTAGGTTGTAAGCAATATTTGAATTAATGAAGTTGTTGTTCTAAAACCCGCTCTCTCATTTTCCACCAATTGAATAATCATGATAATACTTTTAAATATCTAGTAAAACATTCAAAAAACCCATCCTAGGGTCAACCAGAAAGATCTTAGTTTTTGTACATTTTTTCAAACACTTGGAAAACATCCTTATTTCTATAGTTTGATTTATAAAATTCCATGGGAATGATCAAACAATAATTTTTAGGTATGTACATGAATTAAGAATGATTACACTCATTTAACAATAGAAATTTCATAATTTTCTCCTTTTAAAAACAAACCTACTAAACCCATATGAAAAAATAATATTTTTCTATGTTTTACATAGGAGAGGAAAATATGAAACATGTAACAACCCTTTTTTCTTACTACTAATTTTTTTTTTTCAGCCCCATAACTCTATCACAAGATTGTTTTGTGGTTTGCAATTAAGGAATGAATTTAAATCTAAAAATCTCTTTCTAGATTTAGCTCCATTTATCTACAAACCCTAGGCATGAAAATATTATTTTCAATAATTCTAAATGTTATCTAAAAATGTAAACAACATGCATATTTTAGAAGTAAAAATGAATGAGAGAGAATTTATTGATTTGGCTAAATCCTAAAAGAATTTCGTTCAACAATTTGTTCTCCACCCCATCCAATCTTTTCCCGAATTTCTATAGAGGTTTTGTGAATGCCATATTTTTTCATCCCTTCCCATAGTCACCCCATGACCTTGCAATAATGTTTTACATGGACAATTTCCCTTCCAAGCCACTTGTTCTATTCTTCTCCTTCCACTCACCCCCTCTCTTCTTCCATCTATCTTATGTTTTTCCATCTTTTGTGAATGCATAATAAGGTAAAATTAAAAAAGTATGTATATGGGCCCATCTTCTTTAATTTTTAAAGTTAGGGGTGATGGTGGTGCAAAGTGACACAAACATGACATTATTTGTGTCAATTTTGTGCCACCATAATCACTTCATACTTATGTCGAAATTTCCCTTGAAAATGAAAATAAAAGGGGGACCGACACAAATCATGAGCTTTTTGCACTATGTAGTAGTGGAGATATATACAAATAAACAATCTTATGGGTTGAGGAAATATGGTGTATTTCTGTGATTAGATATTAAGTAATAATAGTTTTGGATGTAGCGTATATTTTTGGATTTGATTGAGTTGTAGATAAATAGATGTGTGTGTGTGTGTGTGTGTGTGTTGTGTGTGTGTGTGTGTGTGTGTGTGTGTGTGTGTGTGTGTGTGTACGCGCGCGCGCGCGCGCTGCGCGTATATATATGCATATGTGCGTGTCTGTATGTGCGTGCGTGTGTGCATGTCTGTCTGTGCGTGTGGGTGCGTGCGTGCGTGTGGGTGCGTGTGGGTGCGTGCGTGCGTGCGTGTGTGTGCATGTGCGTGTGTGTGTGTGTGTGCGCGCGTGTGTGCGTGTGTGTGCATGTGTGTGTGTGTGTGGTGTGCGCGCATGTGTGTGCGTGTGCGGTGTGCGTGTGCGCGTGCGTGCGTGCGTTGATTGAATTATGTAATATTGACCAATTTTATTGAATATAGCAATGTGAGTTGTCATTTGTGGAATATGTAAAGGTAACGGTAGGATTCCCTACACGAATTCACATAAGAGAAAATCTACTTTGAGGGAACATATTCTTAAGAAATATGGAAGGTTGATCCTCATATGCCACGAGCCATTCAAGTTAAATGTTTAGGAAAATAACAATGATGTTAAGGAAATGTCATGACAAACTATGAATCGATACATCATAAGAGTATATCAAAATAAGAGACACATGATAACTTCGGACCACAATTATACACTATCAAGAATCACACATGACGTATTAGTTGATTTTGTAGATGGTTGTTTTAACATTACTGAAGAAGATATATGATCAGCCTAATTATATTTTAGTACAAACTGATATTATTTTTGTAACTCATTTTAACTTAGCCTTTTATAGGGTTTGGCTATTAGGAGCTTCCTTCTAAGGGAATTCCATCATCAGAGGCTAAGAAACTAGTCCGTCAAAGGGGGAACCATATTGGGGGATTCACGACTATTTTTCAAGTATTCGTGCTTCCTGTTTCAGGTTAGTGAAGACTAAACTAGAAATCAAGAAAACCTCAGAAAATGGGAGGGTTTAGGGACCTCCTGATGTGGATGATGATGAAGATGGTACGATTGCACAAAAAGGTAAATCCTCCCCACTGCAAATCGACAACCTACACAACAACGAAGACTAAACATGAAAATGATTAGAAATGGATATGGTGGGATGCTCGACAAAGTCAGTTTCGAGAAGAAAAATATTCCTAGAAAGGATGTCAACCCATGTGTTTAATAAATATAGAATAAAAAAATAAGTGGATATGGATCCGATATAATGCAAAATCTGAAGTAAACAAAAACTGAAATGCTAGAGATAAGATAGAAATGAAGATCTGATCTAAATGCATACAAAGTAAATCAAACCTGACAGGGGTCGACGATGACCAAGGTTGAAGTGGGTGTAGGTGCATTGTCAAAGTGATGAAATGATGATTGAAAGGAGGATCACCCGGACATTACGACAATATCAAGGGAATGACCAGTGCAATAAGAATGCCAGAGATCTGATATGATTTCCAGCTTGTTTTGAAAGAGGGGGGAGGACTCTTATTTATAGCCTAAGGGTGAGATTAATTTGGGGTTTTTTGGGTAATCATGATTTATAAAAGTAAACCTGATTAGGTGAGTGGGGGATTATATTTTTAAAATTCATAAGTAGGATTGAATATGGATTATTTTTGAATATTAAATTCACAAGTGGATTGAATATGGATTATTTTGGAATATTAAATTCACAAGTGGATTGAATATGGATTATTTTGGAATATTAAATTCACAAGTGGATTGAATATGGATTATTTTAATATTAAATTCACAAGTGGATGACATGGAATATTAAATT
This sequence comes from Taxus chinensis, assembly GCA_019776745.2. Classification (NCBI taxonomy): domain Eukaryota; kingdom Viridiplantae; phylum Streptophyta; class Pinopsida; order Cupressales; family Taxaceae; genus Taxus; species Taxus chinensis. Next base: position 867,476,186 of record CM034151.1, on the reverse strand, counting down.
CATTGGAGTGACATGGAATTTGAATATTAAATTCATAAGTGGAGTGACATGGATTATATTTGAATATTAAATTCATAAGTGGATTGACATGGAGCATATTTAGAATGTAATGAGGATTAGATTTTTTTAGATTTAAAAGGGATTAATTAATCAATTAACATTGATTAATTGGATATGTATTTTTGTGGGAAATGGAAAAATTAATTGAATTTAGGAGGGAAAAGGAATTCGAATGGGCAAGCCTGATGAAAGAGAGCGAATGTAGGGTGAAGGGGAGGAACGATACCAAAAATTGGTGTCTACATTTTCCCCTTTTTGATGAGTGGTTTGCGTTGGGCAAGCCACGAGACAAAAATGAGAAAGTGATGAAAATATGATTGATTGGGTGCTCCCCCTCAAACTTAGGATTGATGACACAAAGGAATCTGATCATGAGTTTGAAAGAGATAGATGAATAAGGGTGGAAAGGATGAGAAAATAAGATGAAGGGATAAGATATCCCAGAAAGGATAAACAAAAAGGAAAATATGGACAGTGATTACGATATCACGTCGGTAGGGAACAAAGGAAAGTCTCAATGGAGACAGTGGCAATGTCCTATGAACATGTGAGTGGTCAAAAATCACTACAATATGGATGTGCAAGCCATGGGACTGATGAGTCAAAGGTGGACATCAAAAATATGCACAAAAAAATGTGAATGGATGTATAGACAAGGGTCTGATAAGTTGCAAGGGAAAAAGAGGATGTGATATCCTTCATACATGAGGAATTGAGAAAATATGTGTCCAGGTACTATGAAAGTAGTGTCCTTTCAAAGAAAGTAGGAAGAATGGGTGAATATGCCCCAGGAAGGGATTTATGGTTTTGAAGAGATATTTCTTAAGGAAGGTGTTCCTTTGATAAGAAATTATTAGAGGAAGAAAAGAGAAAGCATTCTCTAAACAAAAATTAGAACAAAATTTTAATCATGAGAATGGGGGAAGAATTCAATCTACTTTTGCTAAGAAAAAAGTAAAGCAGATGTTTGTTAGGGAGAATAGAAGGTGGTAGGTGATGAATGTTATAGTATCCTCCAAGACAAAAATTCCATGGGAAGGTGTGATTAGGGATAGATGTGATGATGCCCCCTCAAGAGGGCTGACGAGAATGGAAGAGATGACAGAGCTCTCAAAAAGAGGAGAGGTCAACGTCATGGAGAGGAGGATGAGAATGGGGTGTAAGAAAATGGAACATCGGCTGTGGTGCAAAATGGGGAGATAATTTAATCATCCTTGAATGTTAGGTGTGAAGGAAGTAGCGATGTTGAAGGACATAAAAGGAATGGACAAGAGTGGTGGTTGATTATGGGTAGATGAAAAATGATGGAAAGAAAAGTCAAAGAGGTGAAGGAGACAAGGTTATGGAATATAGAGGATGGAGACATAGGAGGAGAAGAGAAAAGGGGAATGAAAGAGGAGGAAGAGAATAATAGAGAAGAATGATAGGGAGAAGAAGGTAATGAGGATGGAGAGAATAAGAAGAAGATGAGGAGATGAGAAGAGAAAAGATGATAGAGTAGAGGGTGAAATCAGGAAAAAGGGAGAGAGGAAGGTGCAAAATTAAGGTAGTGGAATAGAAAAGATAAAGTGAAGAGGGATGGATGAGATAAAGGGAGAGAAGGATGGAAAAATTAAGTAGATGTGGAAGGTGAAGAATTTAAATAAGATGAAAGAGATGATAGAACAGAGAAAATAAAGAAACTATAGAAGAGATCAAGAAGATGTGGAGAAGATCAAAGAAAGGAAGATAAACTGGTACAAAATGAAGGAAAAGGGTAAGGATGGTAGAGAAAAGAAGGGGAGGGGAAAGGAAGGTGAAAATAATGGGGAAAGAAGAGATGAAAAAGTGCATACAGGGAGAAGATTGAAGGATCCGAGTTATTACGGGGAAGACCAAGGTAAGGAATATGGTACAAACCGCATGGAAATGCATGTGGAAGGTGGGAGGATAAAAAAGGTGGGATAGTAAGGAAGAAACAAGGTAACAATGAGGAAGTAAGAATGAGGCATGAGAAAAATGGGAAGAATAAGATGTAAAGAAAGAGGGAGACCAGGACAAATATTGGGAAGGAGAAGAGGACAACATAGAAAATGATGCAGAAGGAAGGAAATGAAGAATGGAGATATTATGTGGAGAGTGGGTAGTATCAAGGAATGTAGTGAGAATAAAGAAAGGAGGAATGACATGGAGAGGAAAATCTATAGAAATGCGTGAGATGAGGATAAGAGGATTACGAGAAAAGGGTAAACAAAGGTTGTATGATGGAGAAAGTAAAGATATTGAAAAGGGATAAGGGAAGATGGAGAGGTGGTGAGGAAAGAGAGAATGGATGATGGAGGAGGCAATGCCAGTCAAATAACGTTAGGGGAAGACCAACAATAATTATTGTTGGTGAAGGATGAGAGGAAAAGTGAAGAAAGTTAAAAAGGGAATGGGGAATAGAAGAGGCAATGCCAGTGAAGGGATGTTAGGGGAAGACCAAAATAATTATTGTTGGTGAAAGATGGGGGGAGGAGTGGAAAAAAATGGAGAAGGATGAAGAGAGTGAGAAAGGAACAGTGGAGAATGATGCAGTAGTGATTTTTAGGGGTTGACCAACAATAATTATTAGCATGGAAATGGAAGATGATGATGAAAGAATGTTAGGGGGAGACCAACAACAATGGAGGTTAGACATGAGAGTGGATATGTGGGAGAATTCGAGAAGATGGAGTGGAAAGAGTAAAGAAAGGAGGAATGATGATTTGTGACAAGATGAAGGTGAGGAGAGGATGCAAAGGATGAGGATGAATGAGGTGAAGATGAAGAAACAAGACATGAAAAGAGTGGAAGAAAGTGGTATGAAGGATGATAGAACAAGGAGGGGAAAATGGGGGAAAGGAATGTGGTGATAAGCTGAAGATGGTGGACGCACTCTGTGATATGATAGGCTGAGAAAGGATAATGGTAGGAGGAAAATTTGGTTGGTAGGGGAGACCAGGAGGAAGGAACAATCAATGGAAGGAATGATGAGTTGGTAGAAGGGAAAGTGCAGAATGACAAGTCTATCTTAAGGGAAACCCTAAAGTAAGACAGTTAGGCGGTGGAAGTGATTAAGTAAGATTGCTAAGCAAGGGATGATGGAGATGATGAGTGGGAAAATAGGAGGTGAATTTGGTGAGAATGCAAGGGATGGTGAAAATATGTGATGATGGGGAATGCTGAGAAAAAGGGAAGGGTGAGGATGTATGGTGATGGGGGAATGCAGAATGACAAACCATCCTTAAGAGGGACTCTTAAGTAAGATCACCATGTCGTGGGAGTGGTTAAGTAAGATCGCCAAACCAAAAGTGATGGTTAATGGAGGGAAAGGAAGTATTGGGAAAGAATGGTTTGTTGAAGCAGATGGTGATGTCGAGGGGAGAAAAAAATAGGATAGAGGAAATTTGATGGGATGGGGGAGGGCCAGATGGAAAATCAACCTTAAGAGAGACTCTTAAGTAAGATTGTCATGTTGCATGAATGGTTAAGTAAAATCGCCAAGCCAGAGATGAAGAAGAATGATGGGAAGAAGGTCCATGCTAGGTAAGCAGTGACCTGAGTGATTGATGGAGGTGGGGAAAGATTGTATGACAAGGTGGACTGAAGGGGAACCCTCAAGTGAAATTTTCATACTATGAGAATGTGTAAGTAAGATTACTAAGTAGAAGATGGATATTAGGAAGAATGAGAAAAGGGGAAATGGTGTATGCGAGAATGGAATGAGGGATGAGAAGCTGGTGATACCAAGGGAGGAAAGAAACAAAGGGGTGTAAGATGAAATGTATGGAGGGAGATATGCAGGTGTAGAATGTAGATTGCAAGTGGAATCCTTAATTGGGATGCCCACGTGGTGGAAGTGATGAGGCAAGAATGTTAGGCGAAAGAGGCGGAGTGAAAAGATATTTGTGGTTGTGATTGTCATCCAATAAAAGAGGAAATGGTGGAGAAGTTTCTACAATAGGAAGATCTTAGGAAGAGGGTATACGTCGACGAATATTCCCTTATTATATGGATGGTTGAGTAAGATTGTCAAGCTGAGAGCGAAAGAGTGAAAAGGGAAAAGCATGAAGAAAGGGAAGGAAGATACACAAAGTGGTGAAAGGGGACAAGAATGGTGAGAAAGGTGATGTGGGGATGAGTGGCAAATGAGTGGAAATGAAGAGAGATGACAAATGGATCAAAGACATGTTGACCATGGTGGGGGATGAGGAGTTGAAGGATAGCGAATTTTTCCTGAGAAAGATCCTCAAGTAGGATTCACAAACTACAATGGTGATCAAGTAGGATTCCTAAACTAGAGAATGTACTAGTACGGGTGAATGGATAGTGTGCAAAGTAAGTTTTATATCATGCAAGAAGATACTCACATGATGAAAGCATCTTAATTTTAATGTAGCACGTAACATGATGCATCATGATATAGAATATCATGATGTCTAGACTGTAATCTGCATGAGAGTATAGACATGGGCCATCAAAAAGGTATGATGCCTCAATACGATATGAAAAGATGTGACCTCGACAAAAGGTGACTGTAATAAGAGAAACGACACATAATATTAGCAAGGATTGTACAAGGAAACAATGTTTTGAACTGGATTAGAGGTAAACAAGAAAGGGAACCACTTAAGGTAATGCACTTGCAGCCGTAATAGGTGTTAACACACAACCAATGATAGTTAGTTATTCCAAGGATCATGTAGGAAATATGGAAAGTGGACTCATAAACCTAAAGTTGACATGAAAAAGGGGTGTAGATGTGATTTTTACATGGGGATATATGTTCTCCATAGGTGGGTTTCCCTAGGTCTATGCCCCAGCTCTGGATGAAGGGAAATGCAAACTGATTAATGCGGGAAGATTTCTTTGGATGATTACTTTGGATTTTTATTCTTTTGCTTTATGAGATAGAAGGTTGATCAATGCGGGAAGCCTTTCCTGCAATGATATATAGGGAGTAACCATCCTTCAAGGGAGTGGTCTGCTTTGTGCTTTATTATTTTTTATTTTTTGACAAATGGCGGGGATGATACATGCATGATAGCTGTCCTTCAAGGGATCAGTCTACCTTATGCCATTTTATGCTTTCATGAAAAACTGTCCTTCGAGGGATCAATCTATTTACTTTTGAATTTTGATAATGGGCATCCATATAATTTTGACATGGGGAAGAGCTAGAGATAGTTAGGTAGAGCACTTAGGAGGGTACAATGAATGTACAAGTGACAGCTATGGACCGTTAGCGTGTTTCCAATAGATAAATAAGAGGGTGGTGGATGTAATGATTGTAGAGTTTTCACCAAAAGGAAGAACCTATCCATAAGGAATATGCTATGAGCAGAGTTGTGGCACCCATATTCAAGGTCATAGCTAGGAATGTGATGGTAGACCACATAATTCCATATCATTACAAGGAGAATTGGAAATGACTAATGATAGATGGATGATCATGGAGATAACTAAGGTCACATTAGTAAGTATGCTAATAGTATAATGGCCACAAGTGCAATGCATTAAGAGGTTCTGATTTTGTTTACCATCAAAGGAATCCAAAAGATAGGCCCCAGACTCATACTTATGCATGATAGTGTAAGACCCAATCCAATTGGGAGAAAACTTTCCATGTTGGCTCCTTTCTAGAGTAGTGATGTTTTTATTTTCTTGAAGGAAAATGTCATCGATGTTAAAGTTGCATTCCTTGAGATGTTTGTTGTAAGTATGTTTGATGTGTTCTTGATAGACTTGGTGATGTTCAAGAGTGATAAGGCAACATTCATATAACAAATCAAGTTGTCCTAGATGTTCTTGGCGATAAACTTCATCAGATATGAAGTCGCAAAGAGAAACGCGCAAGGAAGGAATTTGGACTTCAAGAGGAAAAATGGCTTCGAGGCCATAACCAAGAGAGAAGGGAGGTCCTATAAACCCAGAGAGTGAATGGAAGATGAAGATGCCAATTATGACCTAATTTATCAATAGTCTTGGAAAGAATGTTGTGAAGAGTTTTGTTAGTTACTTCAGCTTGGCCGTTATCTTGAGGAGTAAGAAGAAAGCTAAGCTTAATATTAAATGAATCGTAAAGCTTCTTTAGGCCTTTATTTTTTAAGGTATTTTCCTTTTTCGTGATGATTTTATGGGGGTTGCTGAAATGACAAATGATGTGATGATAGATGAAGTTGAAAATTTGATTAGCTTTAGTGGATGTAAGTTGAATAGCTTCCACCCATTTAGTGAAGTACTCGATAGCGGTGATGATAGAATGATGGTGCTAAGAAGAGCATGGATTGATGGTGCCAATGAGGTTGAGCCCCATTGTGAGAAAGGCCATAAATCCTGGGCTTTCTGTAGACCCTGACTAGGGATGTATATAAGATTAGAATTTTTTAGCATTTGACACACTTTTTAACGTATTCACAATAGTCTTGGTTGAGGTTAGGCCAATAATATCCCATCCAAAGAACATGTTTGGCGATAGATAAACCACTAAAGTGGCCACCAAATATATTGCCATGGACTTCTTGGATTACACATATGGACTCATGAGACTTAAGGAAAGGAAGAAAGATGTCTTCGAATCCATGATTATAAAGGATGTCGCCAAGGATGACCTAGCAGTTAGCACGTTGAAGAAAATACCTCCTACCTTTTTTAGATAGGTCAGAGGGAATAATGGATTTATAAAGGTGTAGTCACAAAATTATGCACTTTAGACAATATTTATCCTGGTCTCATACTACTATTTAGAAGGTTCTTGAGTGAAGAAAGTACTAATTAACCCCTATCCTTTGGTCATCTTATTTTATTTTATTTTTTCATTGCCAACCTCTTGCACCCATATGCCCAATTAGATATTGTCACCCCGTGTCTTTTTATCCTCAACTGAGGTGCCCAAATTAGTATTGGGGTGCCCGTGGATGCACTGGTCCCACCATGGCCACCCTGATCCTTCTAGAGATTTCCCACCTCCTTTTGGGATCTTTCTAGCCGTTTGAGATCTTTATCTTTCTTTTGATTGACATTTTTGGGGTTATTTACAAAATTAGACCAAGAGAACCCTATAAATATAAAGTTATGAGACCATAATGAGGCATCTAGCATCACTTACTACCATCACTCCATCTAGAGTTGCATCTATCTATTACATTGGAGATCACTTGCATCCACAAAGTTCCATCATCAAGGCATAAGGCTAGGACATCTGTATCACACTTCATAAGGAGGTCCTATTCTATTCCATGCCCACATTCTCTTACATTTTCTACACATAGTTATTGTTTGGTACTTCAAAAAGTGTGACTTGCACAAGAGTAACCTAGGGAATATTCACACACACTTGCACATAGAACTAGACTGGGTATGATATGTAGTACAACACTTAGTTAGTAAGTCCACCATTGTGGCATCTAAGGTCAATCTGAACCCTTCATATGCTTTTTCTATTTTTTAGGGTTAGATGTTTGTTTTGGGCTCTTACAGGTCTTTCTTCCATTTTGATTCATTGGTGACATCCGACACAAGACAACGAATTTGATGCAACAGACAGTGAAGATTTGGGATCACCTTTCGACCTTGTGAAGATTAGATTCAGAGCTCTTGCGCAGACCATGGCACCCAGATTGTAGACCACAACATCCACAAGAACCCCAGTCCTCCTCCAAGCACTCAAGTCCAGCTAGATCCTCCAGCCCCATCCTTTTCAATACTTTTGCATAGTCATGCCTACTTCTTCATTTTCTAGCCAGCACTTTGACAATGTCCGACATGCATCTATTATCCAACTGAGTTCTTTCCACTTCTCTCTTACACATTAGGGTTAACATTTCCATTTACATAGTTACTTAGATCATTTACATATTTTCTTTACTGCATTTATTTATTTTATTACAATTTTTCATAAATTATATTAACTATCCCCAATTTCAATTAATCATTTTGGTGAACCCGACTCGATCATACACACTTATAGGTTATTCCTTCTTACCTCACCTTTCTAGGGTTTATTTTCCTTTTCCATGGCTCACTCTCATGAGGAATTTACTTAAGCTCGCCTTAAAGCCATCAATGATTACCTTCACGAGCATCCCGAAGATCTAGATTTAATTTTGCATGTTGCTCGTGAGGAAGCTATTGTCTTGGCAGAACTCACCACCTCCGCTTCCATACCCACTTTTGTTGTCACTCAATTGCCTGCTTCTACTCTTCCTCCTATTTCTATTATTCCTATTTCCATTCCTACTCCTACCAATCATTTTACACTGCCCTTAGTTTCTCATGTATGAAAAAGTATCATCTGTTGGAAATCAAGACCTAACTTCTCTTTATCATGATCTTTAAGCTCAAATTCGTAAGTTGAAACATACCACTTTGCATGCATCACCATATTTAGATTCTACTTTGTTATTACATACTCCATTCACACCTACCATCTCTACTTACCCGCTTCCTCCCAATTTTGTCAACCCTAAGCTTCCCATTTTTAATGGGCATGGTGACCCACAAGAAGACCTTAGAGAATTTCATGTCGTTTGTCTTGACTTCGCTAATGATCATATCTTTTTAGCCAAAATATTTCCTCGTAGTCTCCACGATTATGCAATGCGTTGGTTCTAGGACTTACATGTTCACTTAGTAACCTCTTTTACGCATATAGCTGATGCATTTATTACTCATTTCTCTATCAACATCGTCTCTAAGATTTCTTACGCCCAACTAGCACAACTTAAACAAGGCTCAAATGAACACCTCACTAACTCTGTTTTAAGGTATAAAAAATAATCTAGCTAAGATGATGAATGTGCTTTCTATCTCTGAGCTTCAAGATCTATTTATTCAGAGTCTATTACCACCTCTACAAGAGAGTGTTCTCTTTGAGACCTCTCCCTCATTCGATCAACTTTGTCATACTCTTGAGCTTCTTGAGATCAAACTCATATCCATAGGAAAGCTTAAGTATCAAGAACATACTTCATCTTCCACTCGTTTTTCTAACAAGACGCCATTTAAACCATCTACCACTAAACTAACCAATGCCAAATTCATTGTCAACACCATCACTCCTACTAAGGAGGTTCAGAAACAACAACCTCAACACACATTTAGAAATCTTCCCATGGTTCCGCATATTATATTAAAAAAAACTTCTTGAAAGCAATCTTATTACACTTCCCTCTCCACTCAAGTTAGACCCATTGTGACCAAAAGGTAGGAATTAAAATGAGAAATTTCACTGCGATGATCATCGATGCGTAGAACATTCTGCAAATAGATGCCTAAAACTCCGAACAATCATTCAAGACTTAATCAATAACAAAAAACTAAAGTTCCCAGAGTCTTTTGATAAAAAAAATCACAACACCCCCCAAAATGGCCAAGTTGTGAATGGGGCATTCGGTGTGATTGTGTAACATGGGTACCAGCTCTTAAGTTGTGGGACTTACGGGCTTGAGATGGACCTCCGGAGAAGGTTGGATTCCTCTTCCTAATCGTAATGCTAAACTACCCCTAATCTTGTAAACAAATAAACTAAACCTATCCTAACACTTCCAAGGAGATAGGGAAAGACAGAGTGCATGAAATAAGGGAAATCCTACAGTAAAACAGTGATAACACCAAGAGAAGGGGTATTGAGATACTTTCCCATCTTGGAAAATAGTGAAAAATGGTTATGGAGAGGGTGGTCATGCACCATAGTCCAACACACATACATCCACCATTCCTAAATAAGCACAAAACATCTGAACCCTAAAATGAAACAAGGAATATGCATATATCCTATAAGCACAATGAGAGGCAAGAAAAAGTAACCGAAATTATGCAAGGATTGACAGATGAATCACAAAACACCACTTTTAATACTTCAATAATATACACAGTACATTATTTTAACAAGAAGAGGAAAGGACTACCATTACATTTTTTAGGAGGAAGACTTAAAGCTCTAAGATCTTCACAACAACCCAACTGAAGAAAGGAATAATAGGGGTGCAGATGAGGAAAAAATGACTAACTCCTTACCATGTACAACCCCTCTACAATTTATAGAAGAAAATGCAAGAGAGAGGGAAGAAATTCATATTTCCATGAGTTGAGGAGCACCATCCCTGCTTGCATCATCCTTAGAGTTGTTCATGCTTTCAATACTTGTTCCCCATGCTGAAAAAATGGGTGCCCATATCTTCATTAATTACACCTCACCAACCCTAGCACTGTTCATGGTTATGTAATTTTAGATGTATAGAACCTCTAAAATTCCACTTTTGACTGCCTCTATGGTGTATGTCTCATTTTCACCTTTCCAAAAACTGTATTTTAATGCAAATCGGGCTTGTGGAGATCAAGCTATGACATTTCAGATTTGGAGTGCTCTTTGTGTATTCTGGGCATGTTGTAAAGAGTTGAGGGTGAACAGCTTGCCGAACAGTTCATTGAGGTGCTCAGCGATTGAGCTCTTCCTGTGTTGAATATGGTGTGTTCCATTATTGACCCTTTGAAATGGCTCCATGCTTTGTTGACTCCTTACCGAGCCATGAAATCCATCTGACGAGTTGTTAAAAACCTCCCACGTGCATTTTACGAGCCTTATACCTTTGCTTTTCCCCAACAAGCTCCCTTTTCCATCTTTGAAACGCCTCCATATCCTTCAACCTCCTCGGTTTAGTCTTTTTTTGGCCGACTGGCTTAGCACTTCACCCGACAACTCCTGAAACCACTCCTCAACCTAACTCATTTTGTGGGATCTATTTTTACACATTGACCGACTTATTATTTGACTCGACCTCAGGTCGAATCCCACATGGCCACCTCGACTTCACCTACCCTACCTTGTTACACTATGGCCAACTCGTCTGAAACACCTGGCTCACCTGAAATTTCCACATTTTCTCCTTCGCACCACATCTCGCTTTGGTTAGCAAGCCCCGAAGTCACCTCACACGACCCCGAGCTCTCTGCTAGCATGTTGACCTAGCTTTGGTCGCTAATTCCACCAGCTCTGCATTTAATTCCTTAAGTTCCATGTGTTCAGACCTCACTGTCCAGTAAGAATTTGGATATCAGAATTCGCACCCCCATCGAGTTGGTACTTTTATTGTCATGTCGAGTCCCAAAATTTTCCGAAACACCGAAGTTCTAAACTTTGAATTTTGAAGTTAAGACTTTGGAACTCGGCTTTCCCTTTTGGGTCACTGTTCATCGCCAACCCTAAAGAATATAAATCTGTGAAGTCCAAAATATGCCCTTCCATTGCATACATTTCCATCAAGTAGTGTGTCTAATGTGTCTAATGTGCTATGAGGAACATGTAGGTGTAGTAATGAGATGCGACCTAACGATGGTGTGTGCATGAACCCTATAGCCGAAGCGTATATCACGAAAAGATGAAAATATAAGTGATGACTTAGCCTAAGATTATTTTTGGTTGGTCAAACATGCACCCACATCTCAGACCTTGGAAGGGCTGAGGTGTTTGAGACCACAATGGAACCATCCCTAAGTTGTGGGACCTTGCGCGCTTGGGACAGATCTCCGTAGAAGGCCAGTTCCTCTATCTATTTTTACTGCTACTACTACTCCTAGTGCTAGAAAGGAAAAACTAAGCTAATAATGCCAAGGGACCAGGGATAGAAGAATGCCATGAAAGGAAACTACACTAAAAGGCGATAGCACCAGAAAAGAGGGATAAACACTATCTTTGTCTAAGTGAGAATGAAAGGAAATGCGTGAAAGGAGGCTAGGTCATGAGTAACATAGCTAAACATGTATTCACCAGATAATTCTCATGGAACACAACTAAATAAGGAACTATAAGGGACGTGACATGGCACAACCAACACGCAACAAAAAAGAAAAGGTAAAAGGAAAGAATGCAAACACATTAGGACAGATAGATAGTCACAAAACGATGCTTCTATTACTTCCATAAATGCACAGAGTTGTTACAATGATGAAGGATGCTGATATCCACATGCAAGAGCCAGATCTAGAGGTCTGCAACTCAAAATACAAAAAATATGGAGTCCTTAGCAAAATGCGTAAGGATCCGGAAAATGTCCAACATTTACAAATGAGTCTATCTCTTACATTTATAGATGAATCCATGGAGGAAGAAGGGAAGAAAAGGGGGAAAACTCAAATTTGAAATGCAACCACCAACAAGAAGAATTTAATGCCTAAAAATCCACCTATAGATATGTGTAATATGCTTCCCCAATCCTATTTGGCATGTTGAAGAAGAAATGAGGGCAGATCATATCAAATCTGGTGGTTGGAGCAATCAAATCTACTCATTAATGCTTAGAAAGATGTTTTCCCATTTCTCACCTACCAGATCTACAAATATTTGAATTTGAATTTCTATCACTGTAGCTAATGTCAGTAGCTTTCTGAAAAGTCCAGGCGCACAAGGAATCTGAGATCTGTAGCAAAAGATACAGTTGTCAGAAGATGTTAGAGTCATCGGCACATGAAAAATACATGTGGCACTCGTGGATTGGCTGAAATGATGGCCAACTGTGCAAATATTTTTTGTTTATGCCATGTGCCACTTACTGATTTGTTTCAAGGATTCGGTGCCCTATTGGCACACTTTGACTGGTTGCGCACGACATATTCAGGCATTTCAGAAGATGACCTTGGCACAAAAGAGTGCAAAGGAGGGTCATGAGGGATGGGCGTGTGGAGGAAGGCGCAGAAGGGTGCGTGCGATGCACAGGAGAAATGAGGCAAACTGGTGTGAAGAGAACATATGGTTAAGGTGTAACTATTATAAAGTAATGGGCACGACACACGAGGAGATTAGGGACTTAGCTGATTGAAGCAAGTCTGAGACGTGCGCACTGGGTGAAGATGTTTCTTAGAAAGAAGACAAAAGCATAGAAGGTAGGCGTAAGGGAGGAGAGGAACAAAGAGGAAATATAAAGGAAGGAGAGAATAGAAAGCACACAAGGGCACTTGAGGAAAAAGAATGGGTGCCAAGGGGAAGCTACAACCAAGGAGTTGTGCCAACTGAACCTGAGTGCACGTAACCTTCAATGAGGACTCGAGAGCCAAAATATTTATACCAGTTACCCAAATAACTAGGAGAGTTATTTGGATAATAGTTTTGGTGACTTTCAAGGCCATCTTCCTGCTAGATGAAGAAGATCAGTAACCTGAAGCATCCATTGGGCATGGGGTCTGCTATGTAATCATGAAACTTCCCTTGTAGTCACTTGAAGATCATTTCTTGACTCTATATTGAATCTTGAAACTGATGAAGGAAGTGTTGTATCCTGGAAGCAACAGAAGAGCGTGCGCAGGAAGAAGCGCATGAGAAGAATAACTATGTACAAACAAATAATGTGCACGTAACACACTTTGAGGAATTGAAACTACTCTAATATATACAACATGATGAAATACACTTAATGGAAGGGTTTGAGATAGATCCCATTTACTGGGATTTGCAGCATGCCTCCATCAAGATGAGTTAACTTGAAAGAGTTAGCTTCTTTGCATGAACTGATGATGTATGGGCCACTCCAAAGTGCATCAAACTTTAAATGGCACCATGGTTTAGCTCTGTCACCATCCCATTTTAGAACCAAGTCCCCAACTTTGAAATCTTGAGGCCTAGAATTTCTGTCGAACCATTTCTTTGTTGTTTGTTGATGTTGTTCTAGCTTGATCATGGCAGAGTTCCTTAGTTCTTCAAGATTAACCAGCTCTACCATTCTGATTTCTCTCTGGTCTGCACCTTCAAATTCCATTTGATTGGGAAAGCGCTAATGAATTCAGTTCTAGTGTCAAAGGAAGGGTAGCCTCTTTTCCATAGGACAAGCTTATAAGGTGAAGTTCCTATAGCCTTTTTCACTGTGATTCTATCTACCCAGAGCGCGCGTGAGACCTTTGTATGCCACTGTCTTTGGCTGATGTTCATTGTGCGCTTCATGATTCTGATCAGGTTCTTGTTTGTTGATTCTTCCAGATTGTTACCCTGAGGGTAATAGTTGGAAGAAGTCTTCAGGTAAATGCCTAGACTTAGAGCCCAATCAGTGATTTTAGTACCAAGGAAGGTTTTTTGCATTATCATAGATAATGGTTTGAGGAATGCTAAACCTTGTGACTATACCTTTGAGAAAGTCAAGGATGACTGACTCAGTTGATTCATTAAGCACGACAACTTCTGTCCATCGGGTGAAGTAATCTTTAGCTTTCAACACCCATTTATGTCCAATGCTTGAAGGCGGATTGATCATGCCTATGAAGTCGAGACCCCATTGCACAAAAGGCTGATCCGCTTGGATTGGTCAGAGGTGAAGCACTGCCAATCTTTTATTTCCCGCAAAGAAAGCATATTCCTTGCATTTTTTGACCCACCTGTGTGCATCTGCAAATAGGGTAGGCCAGAAGATACCTTCCATTATGATCTTCATTGTTGTAGTTTTAGCAGAGAAGTGTCCACCAGAGAGTCCATCATGAAATTTTTCTAACACTTTTTCAGTCTGCACGCCGTTGATACATCTTAACAGCACACCATCAAGATTTCTTTTGAAGAGAGTTCCATCAATCAACACATAAGGGATAGATTGTAATCTCATATGTATTCTCTTTGCTTTATTTAGACCAGGAGGGTATGCGCCCTCGGAAAGGAATGTGATCATGTCCTTCATCCATTCTTATGCGTCAGGGTCTCTATTTTGCTCAACTTCTGCACACAGGAGGTTCTCATCTAGAAAAAATGAAGCCTCGTGTTTATTTTGCACATCCTCAACAATCTACCTGCAAAGCATGCTACCTCTTACCAGATTTTTGGCCTTAATAGTCACATCATACTCCATGATTTTGGTCACCCATCATGCTCTTTTCTCACTGATTTCTCCTCCCATGATGAAGTCTCAGATTGAAGAGTGGGAGACTAACACCTTGATATGATTGGTGGCGAGCATACTTTTGAATTTGTTGAGCGCGTACATAATGGCGAAGACCTGCTTCTTTATGTGAATGTATCTTAATTTGTAATCCTTTAATGTCTGGTTGAAGAAAGCCACTGGTTGTTCCAACCCTTATTCATTTGCTTGTGTTATGACAACAACAACACTCGCATCAGTGCCATAAGCATAAAGGATGAAATCCTTTGAGTATTCTAGATTGATGAGTGTTGGCGTGCAAGAAATATCTTGCTTGATCTGGTTGAATATTTCTCTTCCTTTTTCTATCCATCTAAAGGCTATGTCCTTTTTGAGCATCAAGGTAATGGGCTGAACCACTCCTACAAAGTTAGGGATAAAATGCCTAACAAAATTGATCTTTCCAAGGAAGTAATATAGTGCCTTTTTTTGTGCTGGTATGGAAAGAGCCAGGATAGCTGAAACACGCTTAGGATCAATTGTGATACCATCCTTTGAATCCACATGGCCCAATAGCTTGCCTTGCGCCACTGCAAAATTGTACTTCTTGGGGTTAAGAAAAACCCCAAATTTTTTACATCTCTCAAATATTTTCTCTAGGTGCACCATATGATATGTGCTTTGCTTTGAGAAGACAATTATATCATCAAGGTAAACCAAGATGAACTCATTAATGTATCCTTTTAAGGAAATATTCATGGTACGTTGAAATGTGGTGCCCGTGTTTGACGGACCAAAGGGCATCTTTTAATATGCATATGTTCCCCACTTGGTTGTAAATGCCCTTTTGAATTGATCCTCTTCCTTGACTAGGATCTGATTGAAACCTTAATATCCATCTAACATGGAGAATATCTGCGCGTTGGCCACAGTCTGCAGAATATTCTCTATTGAAGGCAAAGGATAGTGATCCTTTAGAGATGCCTTATTAAAATCTCTAAAATCAACACAAATTCTTATTTCACCATTCTTCTTATGCAGTGGAACTAGATTCGCAACCCAAGTAGAGTATTTGATGGGAAAAATAATTTTTGCCTCAATGAGTTTGGATAATTCCTTTCTCATGAGGGGCTCTATCTTTGGATGGAATAGTTGTTACTTTTGTTTGATAGGCTTGATACTAGGATTGAGGTCAATGGAGTGTTGAGAAACACTTAGATCTCTCCCTATAAAAAAATTGAGTGATAAATTTTTGTTCTCTTCATCTAGCCAACAATGTTAAATGGAAGGCTTGGGGAACAACATTCCTTCTTGAGTGTTCAGGCGTGGAAGCCCGAACTTTAGCTAGAGAAGAGGCTTGACCTACCAAAGGAGAGGCATGCACTACTTTAGAAGGAGCTTTTTGCAGGACCTCTTGCGTAGGGAATTGAGTGCTTTTACTACAGTATGCCTTGTCTGCATATTTCTGCTTTCAAGGGTCTTCTTGTGTTGCTGGGAGTGGGACTTGTGCGCCTAAATCTAAAATCCTCTTCTTTGATCTTGTGTTGTCTGCAACTTGAGCACATGGTCTGTTTGTATCTTCTACAGCTTGGTTGATTACATAGAAGTCCTCCACGCCAAAGAATATCAAATTTATTTCTGAAGGAGCTTCTGGTCTTTCTGTATTTTCTGCTTCAGGGGTGCTTGTTGAAGGCTTGTACACTAAAGCATTTTGGATCATGAAGTCTTAGGCGTGCGCAACATTGGCATAATGATATTGACTGTGAGGCATGTTGTAACAGAAGCACCATTTTGACTCTTGTGCCAAATTGTTCTGAGAAAGAACAAGCACCCGACTCGCATTGGGTGCTGAAAGAGCAGGTGCAGGAGGAACAACTTGCAAGGGAAAATGTGCATTGGGTTGCCATCTATCAGTCTATTGGTTGGTGCATGCCAGAAACTGTTGGTTGGGCATGTATCTTTAATTTTTGTACTGATTCCACCAAGGTTGATTGCTTTGGTCATGCGCCTAATTAAAATTAGCTCTATGTGCTCGCACATGTTGCTTTTCTAATGATATGACCTTGTTTGATAAATTTCTAATCAAGGCCTTTAACTCTTCATCTTCCATATACCGCATTGTAGAGTAGGATGTCAAGGCAGCAGGTTACACACTTTTCTCAAGAATGGGAATAGAGGCTATAGAAGGTTGGGGTGCTTATGACATTTCTAGGAACAAGGGCATAGGTGGTCTAGGAGCTATCTTTCCCTCATGAATAAGACTATTTTCTGCCCTTACTACAATATTATAAGCAGTTGGTGAAGTCCTACCTCCCATGGATTGGATCATAATTGAAATATCGCTATTGAGCGCCTTCAGATAATATAGGAAAGCATGATGAACTGTAGGTCTTACCACAAGATGGATTCTGTCCCAAGTCTTCTGAAATCTGATGTTGAAATCACTCATCTGCTCGTTGGGTTCCCTCCTTGTTGTTTTCAATTGCTCCACCAGAGATAGGTGATCTGACTTATCTTCAAAGTAATTGGAAAGAGTTGTTCCCAACTCATCCTAGGTGGTGATAGATCCAATTCTTAAGCCTCAGTACCATTGAAGCACTTTACCTTTGAAATAGGCTACAAATAGTCTGACTACTACATCATCATGTGTGATCAAATAGAGTGAACACATGTTTGCTATATCATGGATATGGTCCTGAGGGGTGAATTGATTCTCACAAGTAAAGTATGAAATACTCTTGAGCATTCCATTTTGCATATCATGTTGCACAGCCAACAGCAAGTGAATCCCTCCAAAATTTTTTGTAAAGTTTCTCAGTGGAGGAGGCTACTGATGTACCATTGTAGGGTGCTCAGGTTTTCTATTTTGAGGAGGAGTTGAATGGGTGTGACTCATTGGAGATGGAGATGTGTGTGTGGGATTTTTGGAATGAACTCTTCTTAGGGATAGCTGGAGATACTCAAAAGAACCTTCACCTACTGCACTTTTTCTTGTGTGTAATATTCTCATGAAAGGCACTCAGGACTACTAAAACAAAGATCTTAAAATGTTGGGAGTCATCAGATGTGTCGAAATGAACCTCTAAAGGCTAGAATACTAATTCCACACAACAAGAACTTAAAGATATGAAATATGAGCTTTCAATTCTGGTCCCACCAGGCATGCTATAAACTATTGGTTTGCTCAAACGTGTACCAACATGTCTCATATATTAGAAGGGATGAGGTGTTTGAGACCACAATGGAACCGTCCCCAATTTGTGGGACCTTGCACACTTGGGATGAGATCTTTGAGAGAAGGCTAGTTCCTCTATCTATTTCTACTAGTACTGCTACTGCTAGTGTTGGAATGGAGAAACCAAGCTTATAATTCCAAGGGGCCAGGTATAGAAGGATGACATGAAAGGAAATTACACTAAAAGGTGCTAGCACCAGATAATAGGGATGAATACTATCTGTGTCTGAGTGAGAATGAAAGGAAAATGTGTGAAAGGAGACTAGGCACGAGTAGTACAATTGAACACGTATTCATCAAATCATTCTCATGGAACACAACCAAATAAGGAACTGCAAGGGATGTGAAATGAGCATAATCGGCACAAAACGTAAAAGGAAAAGGAAAGAAGGAAGGAATGCAAACACGTTAGGACAAATAATAGTCACAAAATGATGCTTCTATTACTTCCAGAAATGCACAGAGCTGTTACAATGATGAAGGAGGCTGACTATCCACATGTAAGAGCTAGATCTAGAGGTTTACAACTCAAAACATAGAAAGTATGGATTTCTTAGTAAACTACATTAAGGATCTAAAGTGTACAACATAACAAATGAGCCTATGCTCTTAAATTTATAGATGAATCCACTGGAGGAAGAAGGGAAGAAAGGAGGGAAAACTCTGAGTTTGAAACACAACCACCAACAAGAAGCATTAAATTCCTATAAATTTACCTGGAGATCTGTGAAATATAATTCCCCAAGGCTTGTTTGGCATGTTGAATAGGAGAAAGGAGGGTAGAATCATATCAAATTGGGTGGTTGGAGCAATCAGATCTACTCATCAATGCTCAAAAATATGTTTTCCCATTTCTCACCTACCAAATCTACCAAGAATTTGAATTTGAATTTCCAGAACTGTAGTTGATGTCAGTAGCCTTCTGACAAGTCTAGGAACTCACCGATCATGAGCTCTGTAGGAAAAGATATGACTACCAAAAGATGTCAGAGTCATCAGCTCACTTAAAATGCGTGGCGCGTGCATAGATTGGATGAAATGATGGATAACTGTGCAAATATTTATCATTTATACCATGTGTCACTTAATGATTTGTTGTACAAGGATTTAATGCCTTATTGGCATGATTTTACTAGTTTGCACATGGCACATTCAAGCATGTCAGCAAGATGACCTCGGCAACAAAAGGAGAACAAAGGAGGGCATGAGGGAAGGGCATACGCGGAGGAAGGCACAGAAGGGTGCACGCATGACGTGCATAAGGAAAAGAGGAAAACAAGTGAGCAAGAGAATGCATGGGGAAGGAAAAACTATTACAAAGTGATGGGTGTGGCGCATGGAGAGGGCCAAGGACTTAGCTGATTGAAGCAGGTCTGAGATGCATGCAGGGTGAAGAAGCTGCTTAAGAAGAAGGAGAAAGTGTAAAAGGTAGGTGCAAAAGGGAGGAGTTGAACAAAGAGGAAGATAGAAAAAGGAAGGAGAGAACAGAAAGCACACAAGGGAACTTGAGGAAAAAGAATGGATGCCAAGGGGAAGCTGTAAACAAGGGGTTGTACCAACTGAACCTAAGCGCACACAACCTTCAATGAGGACTTGAGAGCCAGAATATTTATACCAGTTACCCAAATAACTAGGAGAGTTATTTGGATAACATGTATATCAATATAATAGGAATGGATGAGTGATAATTTATCCTAAGCATATATCACTATAAGAGGAATGGATGAGTGATGATTTAACACTAAGTGTATATCACTACAAAATGTAAGGGTGTGGTGATGTAACCTAAGGTGTAGACCACTAGAAAATGATAGAATAGGTGACGATTTAGCCTAAAGCATATGTCACTACTATATGAACAGTAGGGAGTGGTGATGTAACCTAAGGTGTATACCACTTAAAATGATAGAATAGGTGAAGATTTATCCTAAAGTGTATGTCACTAGCCTAGGAATGTCGCATGGTGAAAGGTCAAGTAGTAAATGTGTAAGATCCGTTTTATTTATAAACCCTTGACAGTTGAGTACGGATCGAGGAACTAAAGTTCATCATAGGGTGGTGAAGGCAGTGCGTAAAATACAATGTAGTGTATGCAACGATAAAATTTGACCATGTTATGAGTGGAATCTGTAAATATACTAAGTGTAAGACGTAATGCAAGATATGCAAAGTGTGTAACTATACTAGTAATATAGTATGTAAGATGATGTAATACTTGCCTCATATATGATGGATACTAGCATGATGTAGAATATGTGTAAAAAAAGTGTGATATAATATGTATGTCATGTAGATAAACAAATAATGTAGTGTATAGGATAAGTAGTGTAGGATGTAAGATGCGTAGACAATGGTGTATGCCGAATGACGACTATCATGATATATGAGACGTAAATATGCAAATGTCAAAATGTTGTAGATGACATGAAAAATGTATCGTGTATGACACGTAGTATGTGATGAAATTCCTATAGTATAGTGTGTGGGGTTCATTTGTAGTAAGCCCTAAACATTCAAGCATGAACCAAATCACAAGATTGTGTCATCAGGTAATGATGCCAGAGTGTATGATGAATATGCCTAATGTGAGGAGATGAATGTAGGAAAAATATGATAAGGGTAAATGTAACTATGCTAAGAAGATGTGGGGGGAAAGTGAGGTGTTATGCCCCCCAAGTGTATGTGAATAAATGAACCATCCAATGATGGCGAAGGATGGAGGTCCTTCATCTGACATAGGAGGAGAAAGTGTATGGCCATGCTCTAATAGTGGATGTATGATAGAAAAATAATCTAGTGATAAATGAAGCCTATGCATATGTGAGGGATGAATGTATGAATAATGTTTTAGCATCATAAAATGCGTTGGTGATGGATATCTACGTGATACAAAGTGTGAAGGTGAAGAAGATCGACATGGAATAAAATGAGGTGGTGATCTATGTCATAATGCAATAATTGTCTGAGGAATATACCTATACTGATGTATAGGGCTAGTGGAGCGATGCAATCATGGAGATGATACACAAGTAGGAGAACTAGGAGTAGATTGTGCTTTGAGTAACATAGAGTGTGATGTTGCATAAGAAGTAGGTAGTGTAGTAGCAACTGCACGGGGAGACAATGACCATGGATTAGATGGAGGGACACCATCAATAGAAACTAATTGATTGTTGTAAATGAATTTGAGTCGCAAATGATTCATATAAGTGATAGATTGTGAGAGACAAATCCAATTGAGACTAAGAAGCATGTCACATCCCTCAACTGTATTTCTAACAAGGAAAAGTACAAACATAATAAGAGGGTCAACTGTAACATGTAACTTAACAAAACCAAATGGTTTTGCGAAAGGGTATTCTATTTGGGAGAAAGGATACCTAATAGCCTTAAGGAGTGACATAGAACACACACTAATGGGCCATGATGGGTCAACCTTAGTGGTGTTGATGGAGGTCAAGTGATCCGTAAACTTCTACTTTGGAAATCTATGAATCACACAACTATGTGGTTCTACTTTCAACTTTGGAAAATGACAGATTTGCTTGAAAAATTAGAGCTTCATGATTGATTATCTAGTGCTATAGAAAGGAAACTGTAGAGAAGGAAATAATTCAAAACTTCAACACAAACAATTTTTTCCTGGAAACTTCCAATGGAGGAAAACCATTCGGAAATGGAAACTTCTATTTCTTCCCACTTTTATTGGTCTAATATAGACAATTACATATTACAATAAGTATGAAAATAAGCAACAATGTAAACCTTCTCTCCAATTACTTGCTTACTCTGTTTCTACACCTTGCTCCTACAATTCCATTCTAGCACTGAAGATCTTGCTCACTGCTCTCATTAGACTCTACTTCTCGATCTCTCTAGATCTTCGAATGCCTATTCTCTTGCTCCCTTCATGCATTTATAGACCTTCCCATGTCCTCCCGTGCACTAGAGGCAATGAAAGGGCATGGAAGGGGACGAGACATGGCTGGGTGCTTCAAATTCGTGTCCATTCGCGTTCCATTCTTCTTTTTTGTTTGAAAGTTTTAGGACCACCACCCTGAGTAGATCGGCAGTCTCAGGACTGTCGCCCTGGCTGGGTGGTAGTTTCAAGACCGCCGCCCTTGCAGGGTGACAGTTCTGAAACCGCTGCTCTGCACAGAGTGATGGTTCTTTCCAGAACCTCTGTTTACCTCATTTAATTCTTTTTTTTGTTTCTCCTTCTTGGTTCTGATGGAACTGATGAAGTGGTTTTTTTTTCTAGATCCCTATGGATCATACCTCCCCTACTTAGGAGACTTTTTGTCCCAAAAAATATTAGTGGGTGAGTGGTAGAGGAATTAACTCCCTCTCCTGCTCATTCGAGCACCGCTGGGTCTGCCTTGGTGTCTTCTCTCGTCCAACCTGCCAAGACTCTTGTGGATCTCTGGTTTTTTGTTTCAGTGCTACATCCTCCTCTAAGTTGCCTTGAGTACAAACCTCTTTGGAAAGAAACTTTTGTATCTTTTCTTCTTTGTCATGCATAGATGACGTTAGTGGATGTGAGCTCTTGCAACTTACTATCGTGTACATCTACATGAAGTATGGCCTAAAGGTTTCTTCTCTAACCTACTCAAGTATGGCGAAGGTCCCATACTATAGTGGTTTAGTCCTTTCCTGTCTTTTTCTCTTGAGATGGATTGGATGAATCCTCCCCAAGTATGTTGCTGCTATTGTCACCAATGTTCCTTGTATCTCCTCTTCTTCTTATTACCCCACGGTCAGGTCCAGTGAATTCGTAGGTAGATACGATGACTACATAGCGTAAGTTTGTTTTTCTCCTTGAATGAGCAGTTCCTGTGGTGGCTTCTTCTACAAAAACTAACAAGTGTTATCCAAATTCTCCATCCTTTGGTAAAAAATAATCGTGCTCTCACGTCCATTTGTTTTTCTTCCAATGAAAGCAAATAAAAATGATGATTTTCCTAAATAAATCTTGGTGCTTGGTTTGCACTTACCATAGCCTTCTTTGATTTTCTCTGGTGTGCGTCGATGTTAAAACTGACTCCATCCTTGACCCATATGTACTAGTTCTCCCTCCTTGTGAACACAACATCCCTGTCATACAAGTAAGGACTTCCGAAGACAACATCAAATGCATCAAGTGGTATAATATTAGCCTCTAATACATCTATGTATTAGGTATTTATCCCAAATTGAAACTTACACTTCCTTGTAACTTGTATTTCTACACCCTTTTTCACCATCCCAGTGGATATGGATGTGGATGCACATAAGTCTCTAGACCAAGCTGTCTTATAACCGCATCATAAATCAAATTTGACTAAGAACCAGAATCTACTAAAGTGTTTACCTTAGTCTTCTTGACTTGGATTCTGATTTGAAATAGCTTACTCATCTCTTCTTCTTCTATTTCCACGTACATGTTAGCGGCCATGCATCCCAGCCTCTCGTCTACATCTGGATAATCCTCAATCTCCACCTCTCTTTATGTCTTCACAGTGGCCTTGGA
This sequence comes from Taxus chinensis, assembly GCA_019776745.2. NCBI lineage: Eukaryota > Viridiplantae > Streptophyta > Pinopsida > Cupressales > Taxaceae > Taxus > Taxus chinensis. The sequence continues at coordinate 867,452,554 of CM034151.1, read as the reverse complement.
TTTCTTGGAATCCTTGGTTTGGTGCTTTGGGTGCAATTTCCAACCTGTGGCGTCAATATGTCCATTTACATCAAAATTCTTACAGAAATTATTAGGATCTTTACAAGTATGCAAAGAAGTAGCGGCATGTTTACCTTTGCATTTACCTCTGCTACTTGTCTTCCCTTGTTCTTTGTCCTACTGTTCTATTGACTGGTCTCCCTTTGGCTCTATTTCTCCTTGCTTCTTCTTGTCATCAATGTAGTATGCTTGTACACAAGCTTCATTGAGATCCTTGGGCTTCATGGAGATTACCTTCCTCCGAAGGTGAGTGTGAAGTCCTCCCAAATATTTGGTCAGAATGTCCTCATCCTCTAAGTCCATATTAAGCAACATGGCTTGTCTCTGAAATTCCGTAGTGTAGTCTTACACGCTTTGACTGCTGCCCTGTCTAAAGTACTGCCACTTAATCATCATGTCAGTCTTATGGCCAATAGGATAGAAGTTAGCTTGTATCAATTTTTTAAAACCTTTCCAAGTACTAACAATAGGATGTTTCTTCTTCTCACAAGTGGCTAGATGGGGTTCCCACCAATCCAAAGCATGACCTTCCATTTTGAGACGTGCAAAGGCGACCCTTTGTGCCTCAGTGACATTATGCACACTAAAGTAGACTTCCAACTGTTTTAGCCATTTATCCAGTAATTCTGCATCTACTTTTCCTTCAAAATTCTTTATTCCCACTTTTGTTTCAACTTTAAAAGGTGTATGTGCAGATTTTACCTTGTCGCTTACAATTGGCATCTCTTCATGCTCTTCCCAGACTTCCTCTTCATGGATCTTTTTGATACCGAATTTTACAGCTAGTGCTAGAACCAACGAGTCCATGGAATATTCCTTAACCGAAGCCGTCTTTTGCAAATCTGAAAGCTCTTTTTTTTTTCTATACAATCTATCCATCATGGTCTCTAGCACCTCGACTCTACGGACCAAGTTCTCTTCCTCCATTTGAGCTTGAATTATCTGTTTCCAATTCTTCGTAGAAATATTTGGCTCGCAAGGTAAAACTTCTTCACCTTTGGACCTTGTCACTGTCATACAAAATCACAAGAAATATTTGAATACCACAGTCCTAGATATATAATCAGCTCTGATACCAAAATGATCCGTAAACTTTCACTTTGGAAATATACGAATCACACAACTATGTTGTTCTACTTTTAAATTTGGAAAATGACATATTTTCTTGAAAAATTAGAGCTTTGTGACTGCTTATCTAGTGCTATAGAAAGGAAACTACAGAGAAGGAAATAATTCAAAACTTCAACACCAACAATTTTTTCCCGGAAACCTCCAATGGAGGAAAACCAGTTGGGAAGGGAAACTGCTCTTTATTCCCATTTTTATTGGTCTAATATAGAAAATTACATATTACAATAAGTATGAAAAGAATAAACAATGTAAACCTTCTCTCTAATTACTTTTTTGCTCTATTTCTACACCTTTCTCCTACAATTCCATTCCAGCACTGAAGATCTTGCTCACTACTCTCATTAGACTCTGCTTCTCGATCTCTCTGGATATTTGAATGCCTATTCTCTTGCTACCTTCATGCATTTATAGACCTTCCCATGTCCTCCCATGCACTAGAGGCTATGAAAGGGCATGAAAGGGGAAGAGACACGACTGGGCGCTTCAAATTCACGTCCATTCGCATTCCATTCTTCTTTTCTATTCGAAAGTGTCAGGACCACTACCCTGAGCAGACCAGTGGTCTCAGGACCTCCACCCTAGCTAGGTGGTGGTTTTAGGACCGCCACCCTTATAGGATGACGGTTTTAAAACCGCCACTCTGCACAGAGCAGCAATTCCTTCCAGAACCTTCGTTTACCTCATATTTATTCTTTTTTCTTATTTCTCCTTCTTGGTACTAATGGAACTAATGAAGTGGTGTGTTTTTTTGGATCCCTATGGATCATCGAGTAAATAGATGCATGGATTTGTAAATTCTTATATGTAAACTTAGCATGATAATCAACATTAGAAAAATAAATTATTGGTGGTGAGGCTTCAGTGTTAGAAACTAAGAAATCTAGAGCTCTTGATCCATGATGCGATATTGTGTGATACACATGATTAGCAGAAGAGTATGTTTTCTTCTTGTCACGTTGTTGCGATTCATTGTTAAAAATCTTGATTTTATCCTTGTCATTGGTTGGGGGAGAGATAGAATATTTGTTATCCATTTTCACCCACTAGGGTGAAATAGACAACTAGGGGACCTAAGATTAAGAACTTGTCAGACCACTATAATCATTCACCTAGGTTGCAAGAAAAATTCCACATTTCAAGAGCATATGCAGTGTTTTTGGGGGTGTTAAGGTCATAAGAGGATTTTTTCTCTTATGAGTTTTGAAGCTCAGGAGCTCAGTTAAAAAGGAAGGGCATGCCTCAACAGGCCATACAAGAAACCAAGATGGGAAAAACTGAAAAAATGGCCTCCTAGAAGCTCATTTCCATTTTTATGATTCCCGGAGTCTGAAGAAGTCCCTTAAAATTGAAAAAAATATGAAAGATTTGGTTTCAAGGGTCGGAGGTATTTAACTAGCTCGGTTGAGCTGGTGGGCGAGTTACAAATAGCTCTGTCGAGCTATCGAGCAGCGCAAGAAAATGAGCTCACTGATTAGCTCAACGAGCTGATCATGCATGTGTGCAAGGAACTCATTGAATGGCTTGACAGATGGAGAGCTCATAAATGCCAAGGAGAATGGATCAAGCCACAAGCCCTGGGCATCGGTGGTGAAGGAATGAAAACTCAGCGAAGAGAGTTGGTGAAGAGGATAGCATGGGTTATGCGGGAAGGTTAGGGCCAAGTCATCGTTCGGGGCAAAGGAAAATGTTCCAAAATCAGAAGTATGGCGACACATAGGTGAGAATGGAGGCTCACCACTTAGTGAGGCAGGAAGGTTCAAGCTATCGGTAATAGGGCTGAATGGGATGAAGGTTGGGAGCTCACTCAACAAGCTAAAATGGAAACTGAGCTCAAGGAGATCGACATAGAGCTGAGTTGTTGGAGGGGGGACGAACTAGCCCAATATTTTCACAATGAGGTCAGAAGTAAAAAGGGGAACCAGATAGGAGTTAAAGTGTCAGCTCGTTAGAATATGCGGTGCTAGAAACTCAGAAAACTCACGTAGAGAGAGGGTGAGCTCAGCATCAGGCCCAAGAATTGGATCAATGCAAAATGGGGAAGCTGAGATACTCAACATTTCGATGGACAATAAGTATCGGTCGGACGTGGAGAGGTGAGCTTGATTGGAAGGATGAGATGGGGTGGAAAATGAAGGCTGAATCGGTAGAGTTTAAACTTGCCAGCAAATGGATGTGAAGCCAAGTCAGATTTCGGTTTAGAGCCGAACGGCTCGAGGACTCAACGGTGGAGCCATGGGGTTTGGAAAACATGTGAGCTAATAGGTCATGGATACAGAGCCGAACAACTCTGCAAGCGAGTGATAGGTGAGTGATAGGTGAGTGATGAATGCTGAGGGGGAAAACAAAATGAACCTCACTGCATACATTTCTATCCACCTAGGGGGCACATGGATCCTATCACTCCATCTTGCATTCCATTCCATCCATCCACAACGTACTACATATTATGGTTGATTTTGTTCTTGCTTACTTTTGTTTGTTCATGGTCACTTTATTACACATTCTAGTTAGCTCACTTATGTGTCATTTATCTATACCATCCACACATGCACGTTCATGTCTTTCTATAGTTGTGATCACAAATACAAGTCTCTTACACGCAACATGGATACTCGCCTTCTACCCTTCCTACATTGATCACTAGGGGAATCCACATTTGTCTTTTCTAAGTGTTATTTTTTCATTTTGTACTTAGCACTTTACATCACTTGGTTATAAATGCTTTTGACATACTAGTATCTTTCTAACACACTAACAAGTGTTTCATGTACAACATTTGTTGTACATGGATATTGGCTTCCATTCTTATTTGTTACATTGTATTTTATTGTTTGTTATTGTTTGCAGGCCTTTCCCTTTTTTTGGTGTGCGCACTTTTTTTTTTACAGCCATGATGACCTTACGTATCTTAGGACATCATGAGTGATGTCCCATATTTGCACCCACTTTGTGTGGCTTACTTGTCTTCTGGCGTATTTACATTACTTTTCTTGGTATCTTACACACTGTTTGCATAGCTTACACATTTTTTAATATATACATGCATGTTTACACTTGTCTTTTTCTAGCCTTCTTGTTTGTGTGGGCCTTGGTTTTTACCAAGAAATTTTCAGGTTTATAGTGTACATGCGGTTGGTCCTCTTTTGGGGCTTCATCTCTCCTATCAACGATGTCACATGCGCCCCCAAAGAGGGGGGAATCATTTGGGGGTTTTTACATACTATCACAAAGATTCTACACCAATTCCTTTTAGTTATATACACCGACTAGTCTACGAACCCCATACATAACAAATTTTAAAGGACATGGTGTCCTTAAAATTCTAGGAAGCAGTTATAGGCTTGGAGGTTACATTGGGTGTAACTCTCTACACACTACTTCACATTCATGAAAGTAATTAGAGCTTTGAGGACACATAGCATTTTCTCCCTACACTTATTCGGCCCATGGTGTGAGATCTCCCAAAAAAACTCATAGTACATGATATCCTTCTACACTCTCTTTCTTGACATGGATTAGGTGTACATATTCCATTTACATTTACATTTGTGTATTTTACATTTACATACTTTTACACTTACATACATACGTATATGACCACTTGATCATTTTCTCCTTACATGTCCGTCCGTATGAGAAATAACTAGTCAAATGGGGGTAAAAACAACAACACTCTGCGACAACACACACGCTTTACTAACCATGTAGGTACACTACACACTGTAGCAGCTACACACATGTTCCACTCTAGGTTCACTCTCATCAATTTTTCTTTGAGAATTTTTTTATCTTTAGTTTCCACGCTCTTCCATATTTTTTTCATCCACGCTTTGTCTAGTCCTTTGACACGCCTTCTTCATCACTCTACATCAGTATTAGTTACGCATTTCTATCTACTTTATGTTACTGAGCTTTCCACTCACTAACATAAAGTGGGGTCAGAATGTAGTCACAAAATCATGCACTTTAGACAATATTTATCCTCGTCTCATACTACTATTTAGAAGTTTATTGAGTGAAGAAAGTAATAATTAATCCCCGTCCTTTAGCCATCTTATTTTATTTTATTTCATCATTACTGACCTCTTGCACCCATATGCCCAGTCATAGTTTGTCATCCCGCATCATTTTAGCCTCGACTGGGGTGCCCATGGGCACCCTGGTCCCACCATGGGTGCCCTGATCTTTCTAGAGCTTTCATGCCTCTTTTTGGGCTATTTATAGCCATTTGAGATCTTTATCTTTCTTGTCGTTGGCCTTTTCGGGGTTAATTACGAAATTACACCAATAGAAACCTATAAATATAAAGTTATGAGACCATAATGAGGGACCTAGCATCACTTAATACTATCACTCCATTTAGAGTTGCATCCATCTATTGCATTGGATATCACTTGCATCCACATAGCTCCATCATCAAGGTACAAGGATAGGACATCTACATCACACTTCATAGGGGGGATTCTATTTTATTACATGCATACATTTTATACACATAATTATTGCTCGCTATTTCACAAAGTGCGACTGACACAAGAGAAACCTAGGCCATGTTCACACACACTTATACATAGAACTACATCGGGTTTGAGATGTAGTGCAACACTTAGTTAGCAAGTCCACCATTTTGGCAGCTAAGGTCAATCTGACCCCTTCATATGCATTTTTATTTTTTAGCATTTGATGTTTTTTTGGGGGTCTTACAGGTCTTTCTTCCATTTTGATTCATTTTCGACATTTGACACGGGACAACAAAGTTGATGCGATAAACAACGAGGGTTTCAAATCATCTTTCGGCCCTATGAAGCTCAGATTCAGAGCTTTTACATAGACCAGGGTGCAAATTACATATCAGAGCACTTGCAGGCGCTCCAATCCTCCTCCAAGAGCTCTAGTCTAGCTAGATGTTCTAGCCTCATCCTTTTTGGGACTTCTGCACAGTCATTCATGCTTCTGTATTTTTTAGCCAACATTACGACACTATCCAACAAGCATCCATTATCCAACTGAGTTCTTTCCTCTTCTCTCTTACACATTAGGGTTAACATTCCCATTTACATAGTTACTTATATCATTTAAATACTTTCTTTACTATATTTATTTATTTTATTACAATTTTTCATTGCTTAGATCAACTATCCCCATTTAGTTAATTTCAATTAATAGAAAGGTAACTGAAAATTTGTAAATACCAAAGGTCACGAGGATTAGTATCAACGTGGTTGACATGAGGAAGATCATGAACGTGGGCTAGTTGATCTTGACGCCAAAAAAATATAGTAATCTTACTTATCTCAGTCATCCATGGGATGAGAGATGCAAGAGAATCCATGGTGTTGTCGACACTAAAATTTTCCTCTGTAATTTCTATTTCATTAATGTATTAGGAATAGGATGTTGTTAAGTATAATTAGTAGTAGCGTCCGATAGAAGATAACGGCACTGCCAGTACGACGCCGCCAATAATGTATAGTACGGTAATAGTCAAAAGTACAATAGGAATGTTGTGGTAAAAAGTAAATATTTGTTGTAAGTGGTCCGGTAATGTTAAAATGTCAAAGTTTGGGTAAGTAGAGAAGTAGGGTCTACATGATTAGGAATTAGAAATATTATATTGGTAATAAGGACAAGGAGTGAGGTCATAAATATTTTGTGTATTTTATTTGTAAAAAGTCTAAAAATGTGGAACCCATGTGAAATGATAAGGTTTATCTTATCTTAAGAGATAAGCTTACATGTACATATAAGAGTTAAGGTATGGAATATGATTCGTCAGAGTGGATTTCTTATCCTATCTTAGAGATAAGATGGATAATCCTAGAAGTTCTATAAATAAAGAGGCCACCCCCCTCACTTAGCATAGAAAGAAGTAGTGAGAAATATTGTAGGAAGTGTGCGAAGGAAGCCATCAGTTAAAGGTGTGTTGAAGAAGCCATTAAGAGGTGTAATTGTAAAGTTTCTCCCATAGTCTTGGTGAAAGGCAAGTGAATTCAAAAACACTTGAAGTACCTCATGGGTGAGATTGTAACAATTTCATGTTAATATTATAATTTACTTTGATATTTCAGATTTTTCATCATTCCGTCTTATCATAGTCGATGGTATTTTTGTGTTATGTTGTTGTTTTGTTTCCAGATTACATCCACCAAACTAAAGGCTGTGCATTAGTAAATAATCATAGCACGAGGAGTTCCCGGTGAAGAATTATCATAGTGCCGGATTGGTGATGACATTTTGGCTCCGTTGCCGGGACCATTCCTCGTTGGTGGATTTTCTGGAGAGATATTCCCACTTAGTCAAAAATCAATTGGAGGGTAACCTTGTTTTTACTATGCATAGTAATTACCATGGTAAAGTCATTTTTGCCATGAATAGTAGTTACCATGGTAAAGTTATTTTTGCTGGGAATAGTATTTACCGCAGTAAAGTCACTTTTTATCGTGAATAGTATTTACCGCAGTAACTTCACTTTTTACCGTGAATAGTGTTTACCACAGTAAAGTCAGTTTTTACCGCAGTAAGTCAATTTTTACCATAGTTTACCGTGGTCATTTCTATTTTACTGTAAAAATGTATAAAGTCACTTTCTAGTATAGTGATTCCAATTATTGGTGCACATAAGTCTTGTTGATTGTACTTGTGGGTTAGTATTTCACGGTGGTTACTTTTGAAAATGGGAAAGATTCCTATTTTTTCAGCTCAATCTAATGAATATGCTTCTTCTTTCATTCAAGAGTTTAAACGATCTTGTATTTGTAATGACCTCATAAGAAGGGAACAATGGACTAAATTTTTTCCTACCTTTTTGGATGGTTCAGCACTTAGGTGGTTTGAAACACTAGGTGATAATGTGAAAAATTCATGGGATTTATTAACTGAAAGTTTTCTTGAAGAATTTGGTGAACAACAGAAATATGCAGATCTCATGATCGAGATCACAAAGCTATCCCAAGGAGAGAAGGAGAAGATAAGGGATTATCATGCTCGTGTTCTAAAACTAAGGAGGAAGCTCGATGCCCAGATCCGGAAGGAAGGATTAGCGGATGGGTTGATGAATGGTGTGAATAATCTCCTATATAAGCACTTCATTCTTGGAATGAAGCCAGAGATCAGACAACGAGTGAAGTATGACCGCTCAGCTACCATTGAACAAGCAAAGGAGATTGTAAGAAGGCAAGAAGAAAGCATGGAAGAGGAGCCCAAAGAAATTGTTGCTAAAGTAGAGCCTACACCAGCACCTTTGGTCCAGAATCCACAACCACTCCCGGTGAGCACAAATATTTCTCCTAGTACATCTACTAAGTATGAAGATCTGCTAAAAAAGATGGGTCCGTTAACTATTAATCTTCTTCAAGGAAAAGAATTTAGTTCTCAGGGAGGAGATAGAGGTCCAAAAAGAAATATTTCTGAAGTTGTATGTTATGGTTGTTATAAAAAGGGTCATTATAAGTATAATTGTCCAGATAGAGCTTCTACATCTGGTAAAGGAGATAATGATAAAGGAAAAGCACCTGTGAATTCTTTTGATGTAGTAGATAAGAGTAGAAATAATTAAGTAGATGTGTTTGTAACAAAAAGAAAGAAAGAAAAAGATAATCAAGATGGAAATGATCCTAAGAAGATGAAAGGAGAAACTAGTAAGAAACATAGGAGAAGAAAGTTGGGTGTGCAGGATTTTCTGATTTCACAGGGGTAAGGACCATACTCCATCTTGGAAGATCTGTCCAAAAGGCCTGTAAATATTACATATGGTCAACTCTTGGCTATGTCTTCGAAGAAGAGGCGGGAGCTACGAAGTGGACTCAATGCTCGACGAAGAAAGGAGGTTGAGGTCCCTGTTTTGGAGGTAGATGCAGATCCCTATGCTCCACAAGCTGAGGTATTATGTAATGGTATTTCAATTCATGATGTCTTAGTTGATGGAGGTGCTGCAGTTAATGTAATGACTGAGTCTGTAATGAATATGTTGGGTTGAAAAATTGATCGCCTTTCAACACTTATGTTAAGGTCATTAAATAAGGGAAAAACTAAACCAGAAGGTGTAGTTTCAAATGTGGCAATATCTGTTATGGGTGTTGTATGTGTGGTAGAATTTCAGGTGATAAAAAATGGTACTGTTGCGTACCCAATGTTGGTGGGAAGACCATGGCTAAGGATAGTTCATGCAAGGAACTACTAGAATGAAGGTTTCATGACACTTTGACGTGGTAGAGAGAGGGTGAAGATAAATGTGATCCCTCGGCATCATAAAGCAGAACCTGTGGATTCAAGTGATGAAACTGATGATTAGACATCCTCTGATTACTCTAGTACCAGTGAAGTGGACACTGAAGATGAAGAAAGTGAGGTTGATGTTTCAGTCATGGATATCCTTCCAGTCACACCAACTCATGACCCCATAAAATTATCTGAAGAAGAAGTTGATGATCGTCTCCAACAAATAAAGATTGGTGATGCTGTGATGAAGAGTGAGAAGGAATCCTACCTCCAGCTCTTTCGAAGGTAATGTAGACACCAAATTTGTGTCTTACGACCCCTTGTGACCCGCATCTCATCTCGCAACCTAACCTCATCACATAAACCTTACACAATTATTTATTAATTACCTTGTAATTGATAAATCCACATCACCTTACCTGCCACCTCATTTTGCCACCTCATCATGACCTAGTCCTAACCCTAAAACTAACCTAATTAAGACCTATAACTTGGTCTACACCTACACCCATGACTAATGACCCCTTTCTCGCACCCAAAACCGACCTTCTAGTCACTTGACCAAGCCCGCAACTAATCCCTCGGGAGAAAAACAGGGAAAGTGGGCTATTTTACTAAAAATAGCCTACTTTTTCCTTACCGATACCGGTTCCTACTCGACCGCCGTCGGTTACGTAACCGCCATCGGTTCCCTGTAAAATAGGCTCCCCTAACCAGAAATAAAGGTCGAAGGATTTTTGGATCAAGAGAGATCATCAGGAGCGATCAAGAGAATCCGGATCTTTACTTGGCCGAGCAGTGACAAGTGAAGAGACAAGAAGAGTTTGCAGCAAAGGAGATCAAGCCCAAGGCTGCAACTGGATAACCAGAGCCCTGTGATACTCAGCTGATCATCGGGAGGGAGATATCTCATCTTCTGTGTGTCAGGCCATCCTACCTGAGTTCTGCCTTTGTCATCAGAGTTCTTGGACCTGCATCTTCGTCAATAACCAGTAAGTTACATCTTGCATGTCCTCTTTAATAACATTTCTTAGACTTTTTGAATCACAGTCCTCATAAATCCATTCCTAGATCCACTACCCAGCGTGCCATTACATCTAACTATCATTCATTTACCTCTCATCACCTCATTACCTAATATCACCCATATACTAGCCTTACAAACAACACATCTACCCTACAACACAACCACCCCACAACACAACCAACCTACAGATCCTAGACCCTACCAATATCGGTTATCAGAAACTGGTATCGGTTACTGCGACTCAAAACCAGAAACTAGCCTTTTCCTTTACCCGTCTCAACGAAGTAATTTAATTGATATTTTACAGTCTTTGGTGTTAATTCATATTAGCAGGGAAACTGACCACCTTCGAAAGGAAGTTTTATATTTCCTGGGCCCAAGGCAGTTTCCTCATTTATTGTTTAATCAAAATCTTGTGGTCTTGTGTTCTTATTTGCAGGTAGTCCTTCCAAGACAAAAATGAGTTCTTCGCAGTCAACCTGATCTTTCTCTATGGTACGCACACACCATCTCAACATTAAACAGGTATTCCTCCTAACCCTAACCTTATCTATTTTTAAAAGGAATAAAAGGATAGAAGCAACTCTATTCCCAGAAGCTGAAACATTCCGAGCGAAACATTTTGGCATTCCCGCATCTTTAGCCCCGTCTCCCAATCCGATGGCTTCAGAGGTTCATACGACACAGATTGGCTTTCCTTTGGTTAATCTTGGACCCCACATATCATTACCACCGACTGCCCCTACCTCATCTCTCTTGCAGACTGCTCCGTTCATGACTTGCTCTCTGCCACCTATCCACACGAGCTTTCCTTCTCAAGCTCCGCCTACCTTTTCATTCCCATATACGTATCCAGTGACCTCAACATCCTATATGGGACATCCCTATTTGGTCGCCTCAACATATTCATCCTCCATACCTTATCAACACTTAACCCCACCATTGTCTAGCGGAGGCCCTTGGCCCAATTTGCCTCCGTTTACCATAACCGCACCATCATCTCATCCAACCACGGATTTCATCAAACAAATGATGGACAAAATGCACAATCTGGAGGCTTCTGTTTCAGGAAGTCGTAGCGCCTTGACATACGAGAAAGTTTGTCGGGAGCCTATTCACCCTTCTGCCCCCCTTCATTCATATCCTCCTCAATGGGAATTGCCGAAATTTACTCGTTTTAATAGTAAAGAGGATCCTCAACAACACTTGCGATCATTTAGACATGCTTGTTATTTGATTGCCCATGATGATGCCTTGTTACTCCGCACCTTTCCCATGTCCTTATCAGGACCCGCCTTGGAGTGGTACAGTGCTTTAACCCAGCACTCAATCTTCTCTTTTAACCAACTAGCCCAATCTTTCTTGGATCATTTCTCCATTAACATTGCCAAGAAAGTATCTATCACCGACCTTTATGCCATCCGACAATTCGAAGACGAATCTATCGCAGATTTCATTGGACGATGGCGCGGCCTTATCAATCAACTTACATATGCCTTACCTTAGGCTGAAATTATTGAAATTTTTACGCGGGCATGTGCTAAGCACATTTCTCCTACTCTTCGAATTCAAACTTTCCGCACATTTGATGAGGCCTTTACCATGGCTCAGAAATTAGAAATTCGAGCCTTAGAAGAAGAGAAATTGCGGTTGTGAAACAAAAACCCCAATTTCCGAACTCCAGATTCTACCAATAAGCCAAACACCACCACTCCTCACACGTCCACTTCTTCTAAATCAAAAGGAGCTGTCCACGCGGTGATGGTCAAATCTCAAACACCGTCTAATACCCCACCAAAAACCACCTATAAGTACAAAGCCGAGCCCATCAATTACACTCCCTTGGGAGAAACTTATGGTGTCATCTTGGAAAAACTGCTCAAAACCGGAGCTATCACCTTGCCTCCTGTTAAACCTCACTCCGGGTTTGACTCCACCCGCGCTATACCTTCCTGGTACAAAGAAAATGACTTCTGTAACTTTCACCGTGTAAAAGGACATAGTCATGAAAACTGCAAGATGTTGAAAAACATAGTGCAGGAAATGGTTGACGTAGGGGATATAACCCTCGATAATCCTAATGCCCCTGCCAACCGAAATTTGAAAATCTTCAACAAACCATTCCCTAATCACTCTTCTAACGGTAACATAAACCAGGATATCTTAGCCGAGGAAAGTGTTCATGAGATCCATGCAGTCTTCAACTCCCAGCCAAAAGCCTCTATCGAGAAAATTTTGAATCAAGCCTCTTCACTAATGCAGGGGCCCGAACCTCCTTCACCACCATCAAACCAAGGCGAAATCATTCCTTTACCCATAAAGGAGTTAACTACCCAGACTTCTCTTCTCATCGATGAGTCTTCTTACACCACATCCCTACAAGACTGCGAACGGATGTTATCTAACTTATCTATTTCCCAAACGTCTCCTCCTACCGCTCTTGATGCTCAAGAGGAAGGCTCGCCACTCCTTTTGTCATCCTTAGACGAGAAATCTCTTGCACCGACATCACCAACCATAATAGACCCTCTCAAACATGCCCTCCTGCCTATTAGTTTTGCATCGCCTAAATCTTTTCAACGACCGGTCGACCTCTTAACATCTATTGATATAGTGCCTCATCTACCCCCTATATCACACCCACAGTGGACTGGAATCACAACCCACCTTTCTTCCATACAAAAATTCCAATTCACACCTGAAGACTGTCATTCTCCAGAAGATAGACGAGTCCTATGGGAACGTTTGAGTACCCCCTATTCTACTCAAATGCAGATGACCAATCCAGACACCTATACCATATACCCTAAGTGTTTATAGAAACTCAAAATGCCTATGTCCTCATTTTCACCCCCCGTATCTATACCAAATATCCCATCCACCTCTATTAACCTAACCAAATCTTCCCCTACACTTGGGATCTCACCAATACCCAGTCTAACACACCCACCTAAGCGACTAGATTTATCCAAAAATAAAGCCGCCCCGCCACTTAGGAGATGAAACTCAATCCGTGCCTCTATCATAATAAAAACCATCATCGTCACACCTACCTTCCATATTGGGACCTCATCCCTCCACCTTGCATCAATATATCATACCTCATGCATTTTCTTCAAAATGACCTACGCCTTCTGCACCTATACAGAGATCAAAGGGTATATCAACATTATCACCCCACGTATCCTGTCCACCCATCAACCCTAAAAAAAACTCCATCATCAAAAGATTTATTTTCTATCACTCCCCTTTCTCCGTGGTTGTTTCCCGCTACTGCGTCATCTGTAGCCTCATCATCTAACTAGCTGAATGTAGCTCCTGCGCCAAAGAAGCCACGTTTACTGAAAACCACGTGTCAACACCCCTTGGCTAAACCACCACCCGTATGAACCAACCATGCCCAAACATTACCAAAACCCGCACAAGCAATACCCTCATCTTCCTCCGACTTTGACCCACTCAAAGGATCTTACGCCAAAATCCTTGCTATGTTGGTGGAGAGTGTGACCATTTCCCTACCCCCACTTAGACCTTATGACCCGTCTAAACCTCGGCCTATAGGTTATGATGAGTCTAAAATCTACGCCTATCACCGCACACTAGGACATGATGTGGAGGGATGCAAATCTTTAAAAACCATCATTCGTCAGTCACCTCTCCCAGATAGAAAGGTCAAAAAAGAAAACTTACGAAGGGAGAGACCTTTAGCTTCAATTCCCTCTCCTATACCATCTGTCCCTGCCTCACCAAGATCTATCATTATTACAACCCCACCTCTTGAAGACCATGATTTATCCCAACCATCTTCCTCATCTCAGGTCTACAAAATTAATATGATTAGTGTTGCTACTCGAGCGCAGAAAAACAAAGAGAAAGCGAAAGAAAGCACACATGTGTCCTCTCTTTCTCCGTCCACCATCCCGATTACACCACCACCCAAAGTGGTTATTCATGGACCCGCTTACCCCGTCTCTAATGGAGTTGCCCATCGAGCCATGATCAAACAGCTTCACCAATCACCCGTAAAAATGACACTATATGATCTCATTCAGACTTCTGAATCTCATCGACAAGCTCTCGTTGAAATTCTTCAAGGGATCGAGGTCTTACCTAATGAAACCCTGCCTGTTACCTCCATTCTAACACCCAATCACGTTGCTTCTCTCACCAAACAACCCACTGCCCCAACCACTTCTATCTCTATACAACAAGCTGCTGCAGTCAGTTTCTCCGAAGATGAAATTGTTGACTTTGGTACAGAAGATCCTGACCCTGCTCTTTTCATCTCAGCTTACGTCTGGGACATTCGGGTACGTCATGTTATGATTGACGGGGGCGCTAGCCTAAACATCATCTCTTCAAAATCCTTCCAACAAATGAATATCCCTTCTAGCTACATGTGTGCCAATCCCATCATGTTGCGGTCATTCAATGATGCTATTACCTCTACCTTAGGCACCGTGATCCTCAACATTCATGTAGGACCACGTACTTTACCCGAACTCTTCTATGTCCTTGAGGGAGAGTTCCAATATAATATATTGCTAGGTCGCCCTTGGATCCAGGCTATGGGATGCGTTCCCTCAACCTTACATAGATGCATAAAATTTGAGTACGAGGGGAAGTCCTACACCGTAAAAGCTGATCCTCCCCCCTTTAAAACCTGCAATATGTTATACCGCCCTAATGATGTGCTTGTACCAATCAAGACACCCATTCATTCAACCCAACCATCCTCTTCAAATATGCCTCAACCATCCACCTCAACAGCACCTACACCTTCAACCCATGAAACCACTGTCGCAAAAACCACTTCCCTTCCCGCAGCTAATATCCCAACCGCAGACCCCTTAGTAGATGTTTTTCAACGCCTTACGCTGGGGGAGTATCGCCTATATAACGTTAGTTCTTTCCATACCCCACAGGAGTACGGACAGGTACATGCACATCCTACCTATGACCGTCGTGTGGGGGAAGTAATCCCCTATGGACCACCTCACTGCCGCACTAACCTAACATATGGGGGTGTCGACGCATCTTCCGTTGCCCCTGAGCCTCCTCTTGGCGTGGTTCCTTTCCAATCCGATTTTCAATACCTTACAAATCGTCGTTTCGCCCTCACCTTCTTGACTCGCTGTGCTTGGAAAGGCTTTGGTTTTGGTCTTTATGAATAAGGCCGACACACAATTATTCCCGTTACTACACGCAAGCACAATGATCGTAGTGGTCTCAGATTTCCAGGAACACTTACATCGAAGGAACCTCATGTCAGTTGTATTCTAGAAGATGACGACGTCACCCCTACCGAACCATCATCACCCATTTTGCCATCGTCACCCACAGAGTCGATAGATCCCGAATCTATCCCTCCTAACTTTTTTTTTTCATAAATGCTATCTTCCTAGGTCCTCTCACTTATCAACATGATAATGAGGACCCCTCTTCTATTCCCCTTCTATATCCAGACTTGATTGAAGAGGACTTGCCTTCAATTAATGTTGTTGAGTGCCAGGATGATGACTCCATCCTCACCTACCTTGGTGTGGACGACTCTTATATTCAACGCGCCTTACCATCTGAAACTCAAACCATGCTGAACGAGTCTACTATTGAAATCAACATACACACGGAGGAGGATCCTCACATTGTGAAGATCGGACAATCCCTTAACGTATCAGAACAAGTCGCCTTTACTACCTTTCTCCGTGCTCGCAACCAAGCTTTCGCTTGGTCCTACGCTGACATGCCAGGAATTGATCCTGACATTGCTGTCCATAACATTACACTGAAACCCGATTCCAAGCCAATTAAACAGAAATTGAGAAAAATGCATCCACGCATTGCCCTCTTGGTCAAAGAGGAGCTTCAACGACTCCTTTCTGTTTCCTTCATTCTGCCTATTGACTATCCTCAATGGATTTCTAACATCGTACCTGTCACTAAAGCGACGGGGGGACTTCGGATATGCACGGATTTCTGGGATCTTAACCTCGCTTGCCCTAAGGATGACTTCCCCCTACCTAGTATTGACCAACTTGTTGATCTCACTGCAGGCCATGAGATGCTCTCTCTCATGGATGGCTTTTCAGGATACAACCAAATTTTGGTTGCCCCTGCCGATCAACATAAAACTGCCTTCATAACTCCTTGGGGAACCTTCTGTTATCGTGTAATGCCATTTGGCCTTAAGAATGCTGGTGCAACCTATCAGCGGGCTATGACCTACATTTTTCATGACATTATGCACACTATCCTTGAAGATTACGTCGATGATCTTCTTGGCAAATCTAAACATCGCAGTGAACATCTCGATGTTTTAACCATTATTTTTGATCACCTGTTACAATATTCTGTCCGTCTTCAACCAAAGAAATGTGTCTTTGGTGTCCTTTCGGGAAAACTTCTTGGCTTTATCATCTCTTTGCGTGGCATTGAGGTCGACCCATCTAAAGTCAAAGCTATTCTAGAAATGCCCCCACCTACCAATCTTAAACAATTGCGTAGTTTACAAGGTAAGCTCCAATCTATCCGACGTTTCATCTCCCAACTCTCGGATCGATGTCAACCTTTCCATCACCTCCTTAAAAAGGACATTGATTTTCAATGGAGCGAAGAGTGCCACCAAGCCTTTGAAGCTCTCAAAGCTTATCTCTTGCAGCCACCCGTGCTTATCCCACCCCAGGATGACCGCCCTTTCTACCTTTACCTTTCCGCCACCGACCACGCTGTAGGGGCCATGCTTGCACATCGTGACTCTGAGAATCGAGAACAAGCCGTTTATTATATAAGTCGTACTTTGGTGGACTATGAGACTAGGTATACACATGTAGAAAAGTTGTGCCTAGCCCTATCATTCGTGGCCACCAAACTCTGACACTACCTCCTGAATCACAAAACTTTCGTCATCACCAACACGGACCCCATCCATTACATGTATGCCAAACCTCATCTAAACCAACGCATCGCCCGATGGCTCATGCTCCTCGCCGACCTCGACCTTGAGTTTTTCCACCAGAAATCAATCAAAGGACAAACCATCGCAGACCAACTTGCGGAAGCCCCTTTACCTGGGGAACAATTTACCAATTTTACATTCCCCGACGAACTCATCGCCACTCTTTCACTCAGGGAGGAGTCGTATCCAATGACCCTCTTCTTCGATGGATCCAAATGCCAGCGCGGTGGAGGATCCGGCGTTGTTCTCATTCCTCTCGACGCTGAGCCTATGCCTCTTTCATTCCGACTCGATTTCCCTTGCACTAATAATACAGCAGAATACGAGGCCCTTGTTCTGGGTCTCCAAGTTGCGTTACACTTAGGTATCAAATCTATCAATATTTTTGGCGACTCTCAATTGGTAGTCAATCAAGTTATGGGCATCTACCAATGCAAAAATGAGGAACTTCAAAAGTACAAACACTACGTGGATTCACTTCTAGCCTTATTTACTCACTATTCTATCCAAACCATTCCCCGCTCCACTAAAAAATTTGCGGATACTATGGCTTGCTTAGCCTCGCAAATTCCAGCTTCATCAACTGACTCTGACATTTTCATCTTGGTCCAACAACTCTTTGCCCCATCTTACTCAACCCCAGTTGTTTGTACGATAAATACGGTGTCTGCTAATTCACAGGATACCTGGTATCACCAATTCCACGACTACCTTACAACCTCTGTTCTCCCATCTGACCTTACTAGTACCAGCAAACGCACGTTTCTTAAACGCGTTTCTCATTATGTTGTTATGGGGGGACTCCTTTATAAACGTGGCTTTGATGGCATCCTCCTTCGATGTCTCACCGGTGCGGAGGTCACCCATACCATCCAACAAGTCCATGACGGTATTTGTGGCGGACATTTTAGCGGCCTTGCCGTGGCCAAACGAATCCTTCGCCTAGGTTATTATTGGCCTACTCTCAATAACGACTGCTACGAATATGTTAAGTGTTGTGTTATGTGTCAACAACATGCCAACCTTCAACATACTCCTAGCCACCCGCTACAGGTCGCCCGAGATCTTTGGCCTTTCTCACAATGGGGTTTAGACCTTATTGGTGAGATTCATCCGTCCTCTTCGCAACATCACCAATGGATTATCACAGCAACCGAATATTACAAAAAATGGGTGGAGGCTATTCCACTCATTTCAACTAAAAAAGAAAAAATTGTAGAGTTCATTAACCACCACATTATCTGTCGTTTTGGTGTTCCTCATCGCCTGATAACAGATAATGGAAAATATTTCAAAAATAAGTTGTTGCAAGACCTTTGTGACAACTTTGGTATCAAACTCAGCTTCTCATCACCCTACTATCCACAAGCAAATGGACAAGCCGAATCCTCTAATAAAACCCTAACCAAAATCCTCATGAAAGTTGTCAATGAGTCCGGAAGAAATTGGCACGAATCACATCCCCTTTGCCCTTTGGGCTTATCGTACTAGCATTCGTACCTCCACTAATGCCACACCTTTTTCTTTGGTATATGGTACCGAGGCTGTCTTGCCTCTCAAAATACAAATACCCTCCCTCAGAATATCTCTTCAGGATATTCTCACCAACGATGATTTCCACCAAGAGCGGTTAGCCCAATTGGAGCTTCTTGACGAACGTCGTCTTACAGCTCTCGATCACCTTCAAATCTATCAAAAACGTATCAAGCGTGCTTATGATAAGTGACTTCATGAGCGTACCTTTAAGGTTGGTGATCTTGTCCTCAAAGAGAATCAACATGTAACCAAACTAGAAAAGAGCAAACGTGGAAAATTTTCTCCCAATTGGATTGGGCCTTATATAATCACTCACACTTATGGATCAGGCACTTATCGTTTAGCTTCGCTTAATGGTAAACCTGAGCCTGAACCCCTTAATGCCTTGCATCTTCGACCATTCTACTGTTGAATTTAGTGTTATATCACTTCTTATCTACCTGTCGCTCGTCCCTTGAGCTCACTTACCACCACATACACTTTGTTTCCTACACCTCATAATAAAAATCAAGCTCACATAGTTTGATTCTCACCTCACCTTAGCAATGCCTTCCCTTTTTAGTCTAGTCCATGACTTCAAAGTATTAAAATAACACATTCTTATGGGATTTTCTTGAGTCAAACTTCCTACAAAACTAGATGCTTCACGTCAAAAGGACATCTAGCTATCTACATTATATATAGACTGCTCCCTCGAAGGACAGCTATATGCCAAACTATTGTTGTTATTATATATAGACTGCTCCCCCGAAGGACAGCTATGCACTAAAATCATATCTTCTGCTATAAATAGACTGCTCCCTCGAAGGACAACTATACACAGTCAGCCTTTATCAGAAGCTTCTCGCATTGATCAGCTTTGTGAAGACCTCAAGAATAATACAATCAATATCCCTTGTAGACTTCCTGCATCGATCAGTCTATATTCAGTAAAATAAAAGCCTCATTCAAAAGAACTTTTGAGTCATGGACTTGTCTATTTAGGGTAGGTTCTCTTTCATCAGAACACTCACTTTGTAATAAGTTCTCCGTACCTCAGCTATACCATCCACCTCACCTCACCATTTGTTTCAACTCAAGGGACGTGACGTACACCCGATATATTGTGATCTTACAACTCTTTTCACCTATTGACTTCTCGTCTATGCACGGTACCTAGGGGTTCAAGCTCGTTCTACGTTGTGTGGTTTTTTAGCTCTTTTCACCTACGGAGCACTCTTTCCTCTTTGCCTCGCATCTAGGATTGTGTGTTGATCTTAATCAGGACATGGTTCCCTACTACTTGGGTAGGCTAACTTTCGCTTCCCTTATACCTTTTACAACATCACCAATTCGTTACCAACACCATCAACCTTACCTTACCAATATTAATATCAATATTTTTACCAACCAACCAATTGCCTAACCGTACCAAATTGCCTAAATTCACCTCTCCCTGGTCCTAAGGGAGAACTACATCGGTCTGAGGCCCCTCCTTGCTTTGTGCAATGGGCTATGTAGGCAGCACTTCGGAGACATGGGGTCTCCCAAGGTTAGCTCGACCATCCCCTACCATAACCTATCATGTGTGGTAAATATAAATATTTTTGTGTATTTCTATTTAATCACATTCCTCTTTATCCTTTTTCAAAACACCAAAAGTCAAAACGCAAACATTCTTATTATTATCATAACTCAAATCAACATACATATTCAGTTTTATTTAGATGTTAAACAAATACATCTTCTCTATCATCGACACGCAGGTCGGCATCCTTATTTATTCTTATACCTTGCTAACATTTACTTAGACCCTCACGCCTCATCCCGAACTAGGGGATGATCGTGATCATCGACGCCTTTCGCCAGGCCTCTCTGTCCTCAAAGGTACCACGGCTATTGGTACCCGCCCACTGATCTGCCAATCTCTCCTGTAACATATGAATACGCTCCTCTCGCATGGAGGAATCCAGCCTCTAGTCTCTTGTGCTCGTGACTCCGCAACCACTAACAATCCTCTTGTCTCATTCATCTGCGTTTGGAGCTGATGAACTAAACTCTGCAGACGATCTCTCTCCGCTGTAATCACAGCTATGTCAGGGCGATCACGTACACCTCGCAGCTCTGCTACCCACCATAATCTATAGGCCTCTATCGTTCCTGCATCCATTACCCTGCGATCGGCTGCTATCTCCTCTGGACCTTCTGGAGGTGTTGGTCGGGGAGGTGAGAATGTTGCCTCTGCGTCGATCCTCATATATGGTCTATAAGCTAGGGGTATATCCTGCACAAATCCAAATTGTCACCGCACACGATCTAGAGGAACCCTCTCATACTCACCTGGCCTGTGCCCTGCGATCCACCTCAATCGCTCTACACCCCTCAACTCCTCAGCTATGTTCTCTGTTACCATATAGTTCCCGTAAGGCCTCCAACAGATATCCGCAATCGTCACCCTCTCCCATACCTGCCTGTAATACTCAATGTCACCCGTCACGGCCTGGGATCTTGCCTCTTGTTCTGTCTGGACCCATCGTCTGAATCCCAACCTCTGTACTCCGGTCTCTCCTGACTGGATGGGTCGGCCTATTGGTCGCACACAAACAATGTGCTCATAGGCCCAACAGTGTAATAAAAATGAACAATCCAGTGTCGTCCTGTGATTTCACCTACAAGCCCATAAACCCCTGTATAGCTCCGCCAAATATGCAGGTGCCCATGCAAAAGTCACGTTCCTTTCTATCATCTCCCAAATAACACACATCAATGCTTTTGGAAATCTTCCCCCATCTGCCCTCGGTAACACGTAATACCCTACCGCTATCATTAATATCACTGCTAACCTTGTCTCCTCAGGGTGTGCTGCATACATTATGCCATACGTAAATGTCAAACCTCGCTGTGTCAAATCTCGTGTGTATGGACCAAATACTGCTGTTATCGCTGCCCGCCCCGCGCTAGGCATTGCCTGATATACTGGTGTTCCTATAATTGGGAGTCTCAAAATACGGAACACATCTTCCAATGTCACTGTCATCTCCCCTGTTGGCAGATAGAAGGTATTTTTCTCAGGATTCCATCTCTCAATCAACGCTTGCAACATGGCATGGTTACGTGCAATTTGTGAATAATAGCGGATTCCACTTAACCCCAAACGATTTATCAATGTCCATTCAGCTGGTGTTACATCCGCTCGGATTCGTGACAACAGCGCTGGCACACTATCATTCATCCTCAACCCTGCCTCTGCCTGCATACGTCAAAACAACAAACAACCATTCAATCCATCAAATCCCCAAGGGTTTTTTTTTTCTCACATGTCTGGAAATGCCTGCAGACACCGGTATCGGTTATGGCTAACCGATACCGGTTTAGTAACCAATGGCGGTTATCTCTAACCGATATCGGTCACTGTTAACCTTTATGCACCTTGCCAAAACACACCGCCTACGACAAAACTTTGATCGTTTATTCCTTTCTGTACATACAAACATACCCGAAACCCCTGATTACCTACCCCGTAACACTCACCTCATCTATAACCCTTGCTATCATGTTTTCTTTCTCATATCTACCCACTTACACTTCTCTCATCCTATTCACAAAACATGCAAAAATCAAATTACAACCAAACCGTTTACCTCTTGGGCTGCAGCAGCTTGAGGTGGCACTCGTCTTCCCTCTCGTCCCTGCCTGCTGGATGCTTCTCCTCATTCTGCCATGATCACCACCCTTTTCAAATTTGCCTTTCTGCCTTCTGAATCTCAGATCACATTCACTTTCCCTGTCTCTTTTCTCCTTATCACTCAAATCTCTCATGCAATTACCTGTCTCAGTCGTCAAAAAGCGTCATGTTCGCGTATTTAACTTCTTGCATGGCTCTAAAAATAAGAACTTAAGTTGCCACCCTAGCTTTTCTATTTTTAGAAAAGCTCATACCTAAATAACCGGTATCAGTTATTTAACCGATATCAGTCTATTATGTACCGACATCGGTTACTTAACCGATATCAGTTACATACCTACCTTTTTTTTAACATAGTTCTTTTCTTTATTTTCTACCTAATTTTTGTGGTGCCCACCTCTTTTTCCTGCATAACAACACCCTTATCTATAATTGTTCATCAAATCCACATCTCATTACAATTTCATCCACATCATCTATCTATATTACCAAAAACAAACAAGCCATCAACTAAGGATATAAAAAACTATCGATCTATACACCATTTGGATCCAACTCATCAGATACATACATTCAATGTCACAAAACCAGCAACAAAACATGCAACATTTCATAATATAACATGTCATCCATATATACGTGCATCCCATTAACAAAAGACATCACCATCATCAATATATCAACATGTCAATTAAACTCATCATACATTCTATATCACAAACCATCGACAAAATACTTAAAAACATTTTAAACACAGCATGTGGATCAAAAAATCATATCTATATATATATATACAAAGTTTCAAATATACAATGTGCCCTGCATCGGGGCCTCTGTGATCTCATAATCCAACAAAGCCGGCACGCAGGCCACGATAACTATCAATAATCTCGACTCGGCTCGCAGGCCGGTCCCTCATATCAAAAACATACTCGGCTCGCAGGCCGATATCAACTGTACAACCCGTACTCGGCTCGCAGGCCGGTATACAATAAATGAATGAATGAATAAATGAATAATATGTAGGCACGCAGGCCTCTATCAACATAACCGGTTCGCAGACTGTGCCCATATCCAATATACAAATACAAAAACACTGCCGGGATCCCTCAGCTCTCTCCACCTCCCTCTGCCTGTCTGCCTGCTAGTCCCTGTCCTGCCTCTCGCCTCCTGCCTGTAACAGACACACCGGCTATGGCTGCACCTCCCTGCGATCTCTGACTATGAGAGGTCTCTACTCTATAGGCTGCATATGGCTGATACTCAGCTCTGGTACCATCAAGAACATCCTGATAGTATCGGGCCTCCACTCTCGCCTCCATATACCTATCCCGTGCCACCATCGCTGCTGGGATTGGTCCCCTAACTCCTACTACCAGTGCCCCCTGTGCCTGTGCTGGTGCCGCTGGTGGTGCCTGTGGCCGTGGTGGTACCTGTACCTATACTTGGGGCTGTGGCTGTGCCGCTGGTGGTGGTGGTGCCTGTGCTTGTACCTGAGCCTGGGCTAGCTGCCCCTGTAAAACACCTATCTGTGCCTGTGCAGCAGCCAGCTGCCCCTGTCATAGCTGCACCTGGCCCCTGAGTTGATCTCGCTCTGCTATCACCGCTGCCAAGTCTAGCTGTGCAGGATGTGCTATCCTAGCTGCTCTCTGACCAGCCCACCAAACCATGTATGCTCCCGTACAACCAGCATCATCTACAACGTCACCTGCTGGCCTCTCAACAACCCAATATGGGTCCAAGGGCTGTGGTGCAGGCAGTGGGGCCTCTACATCATCCCTCCGATACTGAGGGAAGGGAGGTGGCTTGTCCTGTCACAACCCTATCTGCCTGCGTACCCTCTCTAGGGGTATCCTCACGTACTCTCCCGGCCTCCGTCCTGCTATCCAGAAAGTGTACTGGATCAAGCGTAACTGTACTCGGGCTCCTCTGCGATGGTGATGACCTCCGTAAGGTCTCCATACGATGTTTGCCGCTGTCAGGCCCTGTAATAAATGCCTATAATAAGCGACGTTCTGCCCTGCAAGCACTGCTCATGGCTGGCCCACGACCCCCAACCACCTCTGAAAGCCGTATCTATATATGACCTGTGGCCCTGGCTGCTGGGGCAGCCCTACTGGTCTAAGGCATATGATGTGCTCATATGCCCAACAATGCAGCAAAAACGTCGAACAAATCCCGAATCGCCTCATCCGGCGATAGTCCCATAGCTCTCGATACAAATGTACCAGGTATACTGGTGCCCAGGCATAACATGTGTGCTCCTACACCATCTCATGGAGCACCCCCATAAGCACCTGTGGAAAGTGGCCTCCCTCTGAGTCTGGGAGGGCAAAGCAGGTGATCCTGATCATCATCAACATGGCAAGCCGTGTCTCATGTCGGTGCGCATGGTACATATCCCCATACGCGATGCTCGCGCTGTGATATGTCATTAGCGCAGTTGCATCCCCGAAAACCTGTAGGATGTTGTCCATGGCAGTCTCTGAATCTACCTGGAAGACTGCCTCTCCATCAATCGGCAGTCGAAGGATGCGATACACATCCTCCAATGTGATAGTCATCTCCCCAGTTGGGAGATGGAACACATTGGTCACCGGATCCCATCTCTCGATGAGGGCGACCATCAAACTATGATCTCTATCAATCGCTCTATATCTCTAGACTCCGCCAAGTCCCACCTCATGCATGATGGCCCAGTGTGCTGCGGACACGTGTGGTCGCATCTGGCTCAATAGTGGGGGCATCCTGTCCCGCATCGTCAGCTGTTGACGTGCCTGCAAAACCAACCCACAGTATTAGCCCTACTCTTTATCACGACATCTACTTATACCCTCTATCTCCCCGACCAAAACCCGACTCTCTAACACACCCCTCTACCCACCTATCTTCTCCACTATCCCCCTCCCTCTTCACACCCAAACCAACAACCTACATCATACCAAAACACCTCCACCACATCCTAAACAACCATACCCACAACACCCAAACCACAACAACAAAACTCAAAAACTTAAACCGAAAACCACAACCACATAAACAAAAATCAGAACCAAAACCAGAACCAAAATAAAAAAAAAAAAAAACCTAATACACCCCACCGACGTCCGGCCGATATACGATCGGCGCCGGTCATCCACAAAACATCCTACCCCTAGAATTTAGCGACCGATGCCGGTCGCTTCGCGACCGACATCGGTCGCTGTAAACATGCTCAGCCGAACCCCCGCGGCCCCCCAAACCCATTTTTTTTGCCTATTACTCCCCTTCTACCCATTGAAAAGCCCTAAAAACCTATCCACCCTACCGTTTTAGCCTAACTAACCTACCTACCCTCTCTATTTTCCAAACAACTTCCATTTATTAATTATTTTATCAAAAATTTGGATTCCTACCCAAAACCCCAAATTTAGCATAATGCAACAAAATGAACACAATGAGGGGTTTCGAACCTACCCGTACGACGACACGTCGTCGTGGTGGGATGGGTGGTGGTGGTCCAGCTGGTCCTCTTGCTCCTCCTGGCTATGCCATGACTCCAAATGTCCTCTTCTGGGTCCTCCACCAATCAACTACTGCCTCCTCCTCACTCGGGCCCGCTAACAACTCACTCCTCCAGTCAAATAACGCCACCTCAAGCAAGAAATGCTCCAATCTCCACTCTCCACGTCAGACAACTTAAATTGGTTTCCAAATTGACAAAAGTGATAATGACAGGCCGTATTTTTCTTTTTATAGGTTTTTCACCCCTAACCGATATCAGTTTTATTGTGCCCTAAGGAACCGGTATCGGTCCCCTAACCGATATCGGTCATGTACAATCGACATCGGTTTTATTCCAACTTTCCCCCAATTTCTGCCCCTATTTATTAATTTCGCCATTTCTCACCCACATTGCCTATATCAACCTTTGCTGCAAACATTTTACCCACTTGGCCCGACCCAAGGCCTCATCCTACCCATCCGGCCCGAACCAAGGCCTCACCCTACCCATTTGGCCCCTAACCATTTAGACCCAAGGCCTCAACCCTAACCATTTGGCCCGACCCAAGGCCTCACCCTAACCATCCCGGCCCGACCCAAGGCCTCACCCTACCCATCCGGACCGACTTAAGGCCTCACCCTACCCATCTGGCCCGACCCAAGGCCTCACCCCAACCATTTGGCCCGACCCAAGGCCTCACCCTACCCATCCGGCCCGACCCAAGGCCTCACCCCAACGATTTGGCCCCTTACCCCAACCATTTGACCCAAGGCCGCAACCCAACAACTTGGCCCGACCCAAGATCGCACCAATTAAATACCTCGCCCAACATCAATAACATACAATTTTATCCACCCATCATGTAGCTTTTTGTTCCATCGAGCTCACCTATTCGTGTTTTAGCATGATTAGGGTCCTTGACTTGATCTGTCGACCAACTTTGCCTATACCTAGACCGTGACGTTTATCTCAACCAAACCACCCATTTGGTACTGCCGAACATGCCTAAACGTTCCTGTACCTTACCTGTTATATACCCTGGAGCTACTTCCTATGCCTTGGATACCAGGATTATATCACCCTTGTTTGGATAAACTATCGACCTTTGCCTATGCATTGCTGGTTTGCTCATCAAATCATGTACCCTAGTAGCACTATTGCATTTCAACGTGCGTCTGCTTCCATGGACCTACCCCACCATCTCACCATCCTCTCTACACCATTTACCCTTTATCAACCCTATCCCTGATTTCACGTTCTCTCAATCTGTGATAGATTTGAGGGGGATTACCTATACCCTTAACAGGAGAAACCACTTCATATTATTGTCCGTGCAGCTTTACAAAACAAGCTACACGACAATAAGGGGCTAATGTAGACACCAAATTTGTGTCTTACGACCCCTTGTGACCCGCATCTCATTTCGCAACCTAACCTCATCACCTAAACCTTACACAATTATTTATTAATTACCTTGTAATTGATAAATCCACATCACCTTACCTACCACCTCATTTTGCCACCTCATCATGACCTAGTCCTAACCCTAAACTAACCTAATTAAGACCTATAACTTGGTCCACATCTACACCCATGACTAATGACCCCTTTCTCGCACCCAAAACTAACCTTCTAGTCACTTGACCAAGCCCACAACTAATCTCTCAGGAGAAAAGTAGGGAAAGTGGGCTATTTTAGTAAAAATAGCCTACTTTTTCCTTACCGATACTGGTTCCTACTCGACCGGCGTCGGTTACGAAACTGCCATCGGTTCCCTGTAAATGGGCTCCCCTAACCAGAAACAAAGGTCGAAGGATTTTTGGATCAATAGAGATCATCAGAAGCAATCAAGAGAATCCGGATCTTTACTTGGCCGAGCAGTGACAAGTGAAGAGACAAGAAGAGTTTGCAGCAAAGGAGATCAAGCCCAAGACTGCAACTGGATAACCAGAGCCCTGTGATACTCAGCTGATCATCAGGAGGGAGATATCTCATCTTCTGTGTGTCAGGCCATCCTACCTGAGTTTTGCCTTTGTCATCAGAGTTCTTGGACCTGCATCTTCGTCAATAACCAGTAAGTTACATCTTGCATGTCCTATTTAATAACATTTCTTAGATTTTTAAATCACAGTCCTCATAAATCCATTCCTAGATCCACTACCCAGCGTGCCATTGCATCTAACTATCATTCATTTACCTCTCATCACCTCATTACCTAATATCACCCATATACTAGCCTTACAAACAACACAGTTACCCTACAACAAAACCACCCACAACACAACCAACCTACAGATCCTAGACCCTACCGATATCGGTCATCAGTAACCGGTATCGGTTATTGTGATTAAAAACCAGAAATCAGCCTTTCCCCTACCTGTTTCAACAAACCAATTTAATTGATATTTTACAGTCTTTTGTGTTAATTCATATTAGCAGGGAAACTGACCACCTTCGAAAGGAAGTTTTATATTTCCTGGGCCCAAGGCAGTTTCCTCATTTATTGTCTAATCAAAATCTTGTGGTCTTGTGTTCTTATTTGCAGGTAGTCCTTCCAAGACAAAAAGGAGTTCTTCGCAATCAACCTGATCTTTCTCTATGGTACGCGCACACCATCTCGACATTAAACAGGTATTCCTCCTAACCCTAACCTTATCTGTTTCTAAAAGGAATGAAAGGATAGAAGCAACTCTATTCCCAGAAGCTGAAACATTCCGAGCGAAACAATTCCATTTCCTAGAAGTTCTTTCATTTGGGATTGGAATAAATGATTTAAAATCACTTTTCTCTCATCTGTTGACATAGATTGTCTATAAGTCTTTGGGGTGTACCTTAGGCTTGATTTGAATCAAATTTTCCAAGACTGTAAAAGAAGAAATAGATAAGTTGCTTGATGCAGGATTCATATTAGATGTGGAGAATTCAGAATGGGTTTCTCCCATTGTGATCTCAATAAAAAAGAATGGGAAGCTACGCATTTGTGTTGATTACAGGAAGCTCAATAAGGCAACAAAAAAGGATCATTACCCTCTTCCATTTTCAGATCAGATCTTGGACGAAGTAGCTGGCCAGTAGTGCTATAGTTTTGCTGATGGATATAGCGGCTACAACCAAGTTCGTATAGCAGAGAAAGATCAGCTGAAGACCACGTTCACCACTCCTTGGGGAACATTTGCTTATAGAGTTATGCCTTTTGGGTTGTGTAATGCTCCAGCAACATTCCAGCGTTTGATGAATAGGGTGTTCGAACCCTACATTGGGACCTTCATCAGAGTATTTCTGGATTATTTTTGCATCTATGGGAGCAAGTTGGACCACCTGCACCAAATGGAGACAACATTTCAAAGGTTAGATGAAGCACAAGCCTCACTAAACCCTACAAATTGTGTCTTTGGATGTTCTAAAGGCATCTTGTTAGGGCATGTTGTATCCAGAGATGGTATTGGTACTGATCCTGATAAAGTTTCAAAAATCAAAGATTTACCATTTCCTATAAATAGAAGTAAGTTGAGATATTTTTTAGGCCATGTGGGTTACTATAGAAGGTTCATCAAGAATTTCTCAAAGATTGCACAGCCACTAACCCAGTTTTTGAAGAAGGATGTTACTTATGAACCAGGAAATAAGGCGCATGAAGCTTTTGGACAACTGAAGGAAGCCCTGGTGTCTTCACCTGTTTTAAATAATCCAAATTTGAGCAAGCCATTCATTGTGTACACTGATGCCTCAGATGCAGCACTAGGAAGTACTTTGAGCCAAAAGGATGAAAATGGAAATGAACATCCAATTTACTTTGGGAGCAGACAAATGAGCAGTGCTGAGGTAAATTATACTGTAACTGAAAAAGAGGCTCTGGCTATCATTTTTGCTGTAAAGAAGTTTAGAAATTACTTGCTAGGGAAAAAATTTCTAGTTGTAACAGATCATCAGGCTCTAAAATATATTGTAAATAAGCCTAACCCATCAGGGAGGATAGCAAGATAGATAATTTTGCTACAAGAATTTGAATTTGATATTATAGATAGGCCAGGAAAGAAGCATGTCAATGCAGATGCACTCTCTCGAGCCTATGATGGTTTAGGATCATCTTGTGATGATGATGATTTCCCCGATGCAACATTGTTATCCCTTGACACAATCCCTAGTGAATACATATATATTTGGAATTATCTGAATGAATTCAAGTTTCTTGATGGTGTCAATGCAAAGAATAAGAGAAAGATTACTCAAGCCAGTCGTCCATATTCTATTCTGCATGGAGTATTATTTCGAATAGGACCTGATGGACAGTATAAGAGGGCAGTTGGACGTGATCAAGGTAAGGAACTGCTAGAAGAATTCCACAATGGTACATGTGGAGGGCACTTCTCTGGACAACTTACAGCAAGAAGGATCTTGGATGCAGGTTATCACTGGCCTACTCTTTTTAAAGATTGTTATAATTATTGTAAGACATGTGATATTTGTCAAACACATGGTAACCGTAAGACTTCATCAGCTCCATTATGCCCTATTCTTCCACTTGGTCCCTTTGAAAAGTGGGGAATAGACATTGTAGGTCCACTTCTAACTACCTCACGGCAAAATAAGTATATTGTAGTTACCACAGATTATTTAACCAAGTGGGTTGAAGCTAGGCCATTGAAAAGAACTTCCATGGATGAAGTGGCAAGGTTCATATATGAACGCATTATCACCATATTTGGTTGTCCATTAGAAATTGTAACAGATCAAGGAAGCCACTTCATTAATGAGGTGGTAGAAGCCCTAGTCAATAAGTTTTCTATTAAGCATAGGAAGGAAACAACATACAAACCAAGCACAAATGGACAGGTGGAACGAACAAATTTTGTGTTGTGTCAAATTCTAGCAAAAGATGCAGCCTTGCAGGTACATAAATGGGATAAGAGGATTCATGCAGTATTGTGGGCATATAGGGCAACATCAAAGTCAGCAACAGGATACTCCCCATTTCAGTTGGCTTATGACACTGATCCAGTTCTTCCTATTGAATTTGATATTCCCACGGTCAGAGTAATGAAAAATGAAAGAATGGATGAAAGTGATTTAGTAAAAGAAAGGTTGGTACATCTTCATTTGTTAGAGGAAATGAGGGAAATAGCTAAGGATACAAGCTATAAGAAGAAAATGAAGCAGAAGGAATACTTTGATCAAAAGATCCGGTGGTCTCCATTTCATGTGAATGACTTGGTTCTAGTATATGATTCCAGATACAAAAAAAGGAGGCAGAGAAAATTTCTTCCAAAATGGATGGGGCCCTACAAAATAGTAGCTGTGCAGGAAAATGGTACGTACTGACTGGAGGAATTGGATGGCACTCCCATTACGAAATGGGTCAACCACGAAAAGTTGAAGATTTTCCAAGCACCAGAATAGTCTACTCCGAGGACGGAGTAGAAGCTAGGAAGGGGGAAGATGTCGACACTAAAATTTTCCTCTGTAATTTCTATTTCATTAATGTATTAGGAAAAGGATGTTGTTAAGTATAATTAGTAGTAGCGTCCGATAGAAGATAACGGCGCTGCCAGTACGACGCCGCCAATAATGTATAGTACGGTAATAGTCAAAAGTACAATAGGAATGTTGTGGTAAAAAGTAAATATTTGTCGTAAGTGGTCCGGTAATGTTAAAATGTCAAAGTTTGGTTAAGTAGAGAAGTAGGGTCTACATGATTAGGAATTAGAAATATTATATTGGTAATAAGGACAAGGAGTGAGGTCATAAATATTTTGTGTATTTTATTTGTAAAAAGT
This sequence comes from Taxus chinensis, assembly GCA_019776745.2. Lineage (NCBI taxonomy): Eukaryota > Viridiplantae > Streptophyta > Pinopsida > Cupressales > Taxaceae > Taxus > Taxus chinensis. Next base: position 867,420,706 of record CM034151.1, on the reverse strand, counting down.
CTAAAAATGTGGAACCCATGTGAAATGATAAGTTTTATCTTATCTTAAGAGATAAGCTTACATGTACAGATAAGAGTTAAGGTATGGAATATGATTCGTCAGAGTGGATTTCTTATCCTATCTTAGAGATAAGATGGATAAGCCTGGAAGTTCTATAAATAAAGAGGCCACCCCCCTCATTTAGCGTAGAAAGAAGTAGTGAGAAATATTGTAGGAAGTGTGCGAAGGAAGCCATCAGTTAAAGGTGTGTTGAAGAAGCCATTAAGAGGTGTAATTGTAAAGTTCTCCCATAGTCTTGGTGAAAGGCAAGTGAAGTCAATAACACTTGAAGTACCTCATGGGTGAGATTGTAACAATTTCATGTTAATATTATAATTTACTTTGATATTTCAGATTTTTCATCATTCCGTCTTATCATAGTCGATGGTATTCTTGTGTTATGTTGTTGTTTTGTTTCCAGATTACATCCACCAAACTAAAGGCTGTGCATTAGTAAATAATCATAGCACGAGGAGTTCCTGGTGAAGAATTATCATAGTGTCGGATTGGTGATGACAATGTCTGAAGCAGTTAGATGATCTGGATTGGATGGTGTAGAAGTTGAATGCCCCAAGAAGGAAGTTGATAACTTCCTTATAATTCTGTAGGATGTTATTTTTTCATTGATAGGTGCCCTTGATTTGATTGACGATGAGTTGAGAATCCTTGTAAATATCAAGGATTTGGACACCCAACAGAATGGCAGTTTCAAGGCCCAAAATAAGAGCCTCATACTCTTCCATATTGTTAGTGCATTCAAAGTTAAGATTGTTGGCGATACGGATAGTAGTATCCTAGGGAGCAATGATAATGATGCTAGCTCCTCCCCCTTGTTGACATTTTGAGCCGTTAAAGAAGAGACTCATCCTAAGAGGGGAATACTCATGTTGAAAATTATTGATGGATTCATCAGGAGAATTTCTCATGAGGAAGACAAGTTTGAGGAAGAGGAACGACAGACTAATTGATCTACAATAACTTGACCCTTGATTGATTTTTGAGAGATGAACTCGAGGTAAAACTTGATCATGAGCATGAGCCATCGAGTGATGTAGTCACTATGGTACGATTCAAAATGCATGGTTTTAAGGAGATGAAATTTGGTGAAGACATAAGTCTTTTGGCTAAGAAGGTAATGGTGAATATTGTAGGTGGTGAAGAAAAGAGTGCAACACATATTTTCAACTTCAGTGTAGCGAGTCACATAGTCATGAAGGGTGCAACTGATATAATATACCACCTCCTTCCTACCCTACTCATCACGATGTGCCAACATGTTGCCAAGAGCATGATTGGAGCCAAAGACATAGAGATAGAATGGCTCTCACTCGGGTGGAGGTGTAAGCATAGGAGGAGATAGGAGATACTTCTTAAGATCATACAAGGATTTTTGGATAGTTATTGTCCTAGTGGAAGTTGATTGTATTTACGAAGAAGATAATGAAAGGGTTGGAAACTGTCTGAAAGTTGTGAGATGAAGCAATGAACAGACTGAATCTGGCCTTGAAGACTATGAAGTTTCTTAAGACTAGAAGGAGGATGCATCTCAAAGATGGCCTTGATTTTTGCAGGGTCAACCTCATATACCCCTGATGGAAATGATGAAGCCAAGGAGCTTGTTAGTAAGAACTCCAAAAACACACTTGGCTAGGTTGAGGTGGAGGAAGAAATAGATGAGGCACTCAAAAAGGATTCTAAGGACAAAGAGGTGATCGCGTAAATGCTTGGAATTTCCCAATAGGTTATTAACATAGTCTTCTACAGTCTTATGGATGATATCGTGAAAGATATAGGTCATGGCTAGCTGATAGGTTGTTCCAACATTTTTCAAGCCGAAGGGCATGACGTGATGGCAAAAGGTCCCCAAAGGAGTGATGAAAGAACTATTATTTTGGTCTTCTAGTGTGATAAATATTTGATTGTATCTAGAAAAACCATCCATAAGAGACAACATCTCATGGCCTGCCGTAAGGTCTAAGAAGTTGATCAATGTTAAGAAGGGGGAAATCATCTTTAGGGAAAGCAAGGTTTAAATAACAAAATTGAGTGCATATGTGAAGCCTGTCCCGAAGCTTTAGCAATGGGTATGATATTTGAAACCCATTGCAGATAGTCAATAGAGATAATGAAGTTGGAAGAAATGAGGCACTGCAACTCCTCTTTAATAAGGAGGGAAACTCAAGGATACATGTGGTAAAGCTTCTACTTAACTAGCTTAGCGTTGGGAAAGGTGGCAATTTTATAGAAAAAAATAGATGGATCAAGGAACAAAATGTCAGCATATGACCATGCGAATGCTTGGCCATGAAAAGAGAGGAAAGTGATGAAGGATTAAAGCTCCTGTGGATCAAGGGATTGACCCACTTTGAGAATTCAAGGCTCTTGTGAAGTCCCAATTATGATTTCAATGATGGATTCATTAAGAAGGGTGAATGTGTCTGACGGAAAGGATTTGTGAAGATAAGAATCTTCTACCCCAATGTGGGAAAGGATGGCATCATCGTTGGTGAAATGAAGAACATCAATGGTAGGGGAGCCTCTATCATTTCCAGGAATAAAAGTGGAAGGGACCTAGATTGGCCATCACATTGATAAGTAATTGGTCCCAAATTGATGGTGGAGGCTAAAAAAAATCCACAAGTGATAGAAATAGATGTCATCCATATCCATAACATCATGGGATGGGGAAGATGGAGGATAAATTTCCATGAGCACCATAGATGGTGGAAGAGGATCGATGGATTGCTCTTTATAAACTAGTCAAAAAAATTCATGGGGTTTGCGATACTGATCAATGATAAGGTCATACATGCATTTCTCATAATGCCCCATTACAAATCCTTTCCATGTGCAACGATGAAGATAGGTGTGGGCGAATGATTGCTTGTAGAGTCAACCAAATCCGTTGGTGTATAGTTTAGTATGAGGTTGGCTATCAACGTGAGATGAAGGGTGATCGATGCCACCATAGATGAGATTCATGTGAAGATGAGGTAGACTGAAAGGAAAGATATCTCCAAAGTTTTGTTAGTACATAGGTGTGTTGTCAGGTCTACCAAGTTTATTAGGTGTGGGAAGAACATTTAGTGTAAGAAGGTGATATTCCCCCAATGAAATATTATCCATTACTTTGTCGATATAATCATCATTAGGAAGTTTAAACAAGGGAACGTATGAGATAGTGGATGGTTGAGAAAAGTCTTGTGTGGGGATGAGCACATCATTAGGGTGATAAGTCATATTACATTCTTTGAATGGTGCACTGTCTGTGGGGAGAGTTAGCATATTTCCCTTGTGCTCATATTTGATACATAGATGGAGGGAGGAAGGGATGCAACACATAACATGGATCCAAGGTCACCCCAACAAGACATTATATTGAAAATCCCCTTCTAAGATATAGAATATTTAATGGAGGAGTTTTTCACCAACGTGGATGGGAAGAATAATAGTACAAAGGCGGGGGCGGTAGCCTCATTGAAAGTCATGCAAGACCACAAGTGATTGGGTGACAATGGATTTAGGGATCTTTAGTTGGTCAAAATTATGGGATGATATGTATGTTGATGTTATCTCCATTTTATCATAGATCATAATGAAGGCATCATTGATACGAATGGTGATGAAGAGGGGAAGGTCGTGCTCTTCCAGTATAATATATGGAATCATAGTGTCATCAACAATATATGTAAGTCAAAGTAGTAAGCGACCCGATAAGAGATGTGAAGGGATGAGCCTCATCATTAGTATTAGGGATGTGTTTAAGAGTTTCCATGAGGGATTTCCTATGATCCGAAGAGATTTAGATAAGTTCATAGAGTGACATCATAACTTGGGCTTCCTGGAGTTGTTTTGCGATACTTTTCAAGAGAAATAGGCCGAGGGGCAGCTAAGATGGACACCTTGGGTTTTGATGATGAAGATGGTTGGGTAGACTCTTTAGGAGGAACTACAGACAACCACCTTGGAATTTTATTGAGTGGGTGGAGGACATTCTTAATAAGAATGGGTGGTGACCCAAAAACATCAATGTAAAGAGGAGGATGTTCCTTAAGAGGAGTTGAAGTAGGTGGAGGAATAAAAACATAAGTCTTAGATGAATGAGGTTACTTAGATATTTTAGCAGATGAAGGTTGGGATGAGGAATTTGATATGGTTGATGGAAGGGTTGGTTCCCTCTCATCAAGGAGGTCATAGTTTGTTGATAAGGTTAAAAATAAGTTAGAGTCAAACCATGAGTTTCTCAGTGCATTTGGCTCAAAGGGCCTGATTGACAGTAGATTGATTGCTTGGTAATTGTTTAAACATTGTTGTATAATACCTCAAGTGAATAGGTGCATGATGTGGCTCAGGGATAATTTTAGTGGTAATATTCGTAATATGGAAAAAAGGAAAATTAGAAAATGTGATTTTTTTCAGAGCGAGTTGGTGTCCTATTCGCTTAGGGTTTACAGTATATTTTTTTTTGGGTGCTTCACTTTCATTTGAAAACATCATGATAACCTAGGTGATTTTCCGGGTAGTATACTATGGTACTACCACAAGTAGCTTACCAAATTACCAATACCGAAGCTTGAAGTCACATTCTTAAGTACCAGAATTTTTGTTAGCCTGTTATCAGTTGTTGGCACGCGACAAAGAGGTATTGTAGACACCGACAGGGAGATATTTCATACGCATGACAAGGGGGGTAAGAATTTAACGGTGAGAGGAATAGATTTGACGCATGACATAGACAATGACGACTTGGACGCGTTTTGGCGTGTGATAAGGGTGTAAGAAATTAATGAGAGGGACAGAGTTGACGTTATAGATGAAGGTTTGATTTGAAGTGGTTTGTGATGAAGGTTTTATTTGAGGTGATTTGATGGAAGCCTTTTATTTGGACTTAGATTTGGAAGAGGATGGAGATGGTTGTGTTTGATTTTGAATCTTGGTTGATGATGTGGTTGACTTCTATTTAGTTTTGGGAGTAAAATTGGTAGATGGTTTAGAAGAAGGTCATTGTTGTGTTGTCTTACTAGTGGTGGGGGTTTTGAACGAAGGGGTGGTCCCAAAATATAAGAGGATGTCACTAAGGATGATGATGATGATGTGACTTTAAGGGGATTGGTATTAGGGTAAGGATCTCTATTTTTTTATACGGATGTGTCAGAGGCTTCTAAATAGGGACACCAAGGTTGTTAATTTTTTCTTGTGGATATTCATCCTTAGTGGAAGTAGTGCCAGTTTGGTTAGATAATCCGTGGTGACTGGTATTGGTAGCAATGTTTGTAATATTGATGGTGGGAGGGGTTTCTGCATGAGGTGTTTAACAATTTCTAAAGGGATGGTGGATGATGTGGTTTTAGAATGTGGTGTATGTGGTTTAGGTGTCGTAGATATAATTGGAGCGTCACTTGTTCTTGTATTGACTATGGGATTTTACATAGTAGGTAATGGTGTAGTCATAGGTGTAATTAGGGATGTTGATGTGGATGTAGCAATACTTGGGGTAGAATTTGGTGTTGTGGTCGTAGTTGTCATAGATGAAGAAATGGGTTTAATAGATGAAGTTATAGATGGAAAAGATGAGGGAGTGGGTATAATAAATTCCAATGAAGTTATGGTCGGTTGATGTTAATGAAGGTGTGATAATTGGAGAGGGGTCTGTAAGTAGATGTAGGTGTCATAGATAATGATGTTGTGGATGATGATGTCAAAACTTGTCTACATAGTGTTAATGATGTGTGCATTAGGTGCTTGGGATGTACAAGGTTAAGTCTGATTATTAGGTGGATGGTGAGGAAAAGGTTGCTTGAAGACATCCAAGGGTTGATTAGGTGGCACATTAGGGTTATCCACTTGGATGGTCACCTGATTCTATGAGTTTTTGAACCAAATATTTAAACATGTGCCACACCTTTCAATATCATGGCCACGGGCTTGGTGATATTTACAATAATGATCTTCACGATACCATGTCGGTTTAAGATCTTGTCTCGTCGAATGGTCTAATGGGTGGAAATATGAATGAGATTCACAACTATTGATTTGTTGAAAATTTGAACTGTATGATTCTCCAAGAGGGGTGTAATTAGGGGTTGTTCCAGGAGCTCTTTGTGGAGGCTCCATGTGAGAAGTAGGTGTGGATATGATGACTTGACCACAATGGTGTTAGTGGTGGTTTAGGATTTGTCCACTATGTGTGGATAATTTTGTGAACTTTGTCTTAGGTGTTTTGGATCAAAGTTTAAGATGGCCTTGACTCAAGGGCACATGAAGTTTGAGTTTACGAGCCATAGTGAACGCCTCTTCAAAGATTTAGAAAATATTGAATTTGAAGAGTTGAAGAAATGTGCTTCGCACAAGACCATGAAAATAGTTCAATAAGCTCAATTTATGGAAGGGGAAATGATAGTTGGTTAATGATTTTACGCCATCGTGTGAAAAAATATAGTGATATATTCATCATGCCATATTGTCAAATGACATAAAGGTCAGTGATGGTAATTTTATGCATGCAATGTTGATCAATAAATGTTCAAGAAATAATTTCTCTAGTTGGGTGAATGTGAGTAATGAGTGTTGTTGAATACTATTTTACTAATCTAATGCGAGGACCAACCAATGACATTGGAAATATGTGGAGCATGAGATCTTGATCATAGGTGATAAGATAGCATGCATGTCTTAAATCTTGTAAATGTTGTTCTAGATCCTCCTTGCTATTGAAATTGGAGAATTTTGGCAATTCACAATGAGGAGGATATGGTTTCATGGGGATGAATGGGCTGATAGGTTCATTGTAGATTTATTCATATGAAAATGTGGTCTTGGATCCCAAATTTAATCATCTTCAAGTTTAGCCATTCTACTTAATAATGCTTGTAATGGATCGTTAGAGGTTGAGATGTTGATGGATGAGTTTGAGATGTAGATGAGGTGGATGGGTTAGGTTTTTGGTATGTTTGGTAAGTTTGGGGATGTATTGGTGTTGGTGGAGGTGGTTGTTCTCTTGTAAAGGGGAATATTATTAAGTGGTTGTGATTGAACAGGTTGGGATAAAGCTTGATGTTGAAATATGGGCATATGATAAAATTATTTTGATTGGGCTGGTTATTGTTTTTTATTAGATAGGGTGAAAAGCAGGGATAGGCTCCCAAAGGCCGAGTACAAAAAGATTACATCGTGACTTGAAACAAAGAGAGAAAAAAGTGAATAGGACCCAAAGAGTTAAACAAACTCCAATCCTCCAAAATAGAGAAGGGTTCCAAGAAACAACGAAAAAAAGAGATCTAAACCATTAAACAAGAAAAAACAGTGAAATTTCCCTGAAATTCCACAGACAGTTCAGAAGAAGTTCCATTAGCTAACTTTACTTTTGTTGGAGGGTTTAACCTCCCTAATCTCATATTTCGTGCTAGGATTGGTATTCATCTTCTTCTGGGGGGTTCCTTGACGTCCTCCTCAATATCCTCCATAGACTCCTCATCTTCCTCTTCAACTTCATAGAACTGATCCACCTCCTTTCCGCTTCTCTTTTTCCTCATAGGCCAAACGAGCACCCAAATCCCAAACCAATAGAGTCCAATTGTTTTATATCCCCACAAATTTTCTTCGGAATAGCATATTTTCTTGGTGGCTTCAATGACTATCAATCATGCCCTTCCTCACCACCGAGTTAGTCTCTTCCAAGACCTGCCACCGTCTCCAAACACTCACAAAGGTAATTTCTTCCACATATCAAGACCATGATCTCCTTCACAGGGACACTTTATCCTTAAGGAAAAGCCAGCTTCCTACTTTTCCATCCCTTCCACATTCTTCCCCTCTCCCATCTAATTAGTACCCAAGATTACCCTCCCTCATAGCTGGAAAGACACTCATCTAGGGTAATATGCTCCTCATCCTCAATTACGGGCATAGGTTTATCCCGGACCAGTTTCCTCATTTTGAAACATGAGAAGAATGAGACCCTCGTGAATTGGGGACTTTACTTCGTTGGAAATCCTTCACCGAGGTGGTCAAAGACATAAATAGATAGAAGGGAATACTGAGAATTTTCTTGTGTCTGAACATGTTCAGAAAATACAATTGGATGGGTATATATCTTGCGATATTTACCTTCCAAGGTAAGATACTTCATGATGTGTAGACAAAACTCCATCCACACCCCAGGAATATAGGAACGAGCGATGCCATAAAGCTGAAGTAATGAATGGAAGTAATGGGTTGGTTTTTGTGAAATAGGAACGTTTGATAAATTTTCTAGGGGGTTGGTTGGGATGTAATTGGTAAGTGGTTAGGAGATTTGAGTTGGTTGAGAAGGGAGTATGTATTGATAAACACTATGAAGTAGTGGTTGATAAGTTTGCATTGATTCGGATGGTTGATGTTGTGAGGTGATTACATTGGCATGGATATGTGAGGTAGAAATAAAAAAAGGTAGTGTGATGTCATTCAGATATAAGAGGAAGCAAGGATGAATCTTGAGATGGTTGAATAGGATGAGAAGTGATTGTGGTTGAGAGTAAAGTGATGGGGATGGAAGAAGGGATGGTAGTATTGACACGAGGTAGATTGGGTGGAATAGGAACCACCAATTGAGTAGTTTGGTGGTTATTTGGATTGGAAGAATATGGTTGATTAGGGTCAAATTCATGTTGGGCCCTAAAAACTCACACATGGCTCTTGGGAAGAACACATCGAGTTGAGAGGTAAGCACTTGGGTGGATTCCATATTAGAATGATAAGAAAAACGTTGCTGCATAGGAGGTCCATAAATGGGAATACTAGTGGTCTTACAAAGAAGATAATCATGGAGAGAAATCGGATTCACATTAAGAAGATCCTGGAACTCCACATATCCATGAGGGATGAGAGGAGGCCCAAAATTTTCAATAGAAGAATCGTATAGAGGATTGGTCAGTCTAAAAGGGATGAGTGATGAAGGAAAGATTTTTTTCTTCATGGGGATTGGATTGAAACAATTGAACCTCTTGAAGAGGGGGAATGGTGACCGTAGGTCTGGTGATTGTGGTTGAGATGACTAAAGGATTAGAAGTAAGAATGTAAAATGCGGAGGTCGGTTGGATGGTAGCAGGGATTGGGACATTTTTTGATGCATGGTTTTGTTACATTTTCTTAGATTGAGATCTAGTGATAACAATAATGAAATGAAACAAATAAAGCAAAACTATGTTGATTTCTACTTAAAACAAGCAAGTCAAACAACAATGTTTATCTTGATTAATTTAAGATGTGAAAAAGAAATGAAAAAAGAGGATGATGGGGTACCTAGGAAATGGTAAGTTATGGAAATTTTTGGGTGGTTTTGGCTGTGGAGTCCTCGATATACCTGAAGGTACATGAGGCCCAAGTCTGTATAGGATTTATAACATGGCTAGAACATCGTGGAGGCTTTCTTGTTGGGTGATGAAATCCCAAATTAGGTGCACCTTGTAAGGAATGTATAGATGTGTGGATTGATTTGTGATTTTGGTTGTGTGTGATGGAGTTAATGCAATTTATTGAACCACCTAGTTAGAATAGATTTTCAAGTAAGGATGAAAGGGTTTGTTTTAAATCCAAATCGAAATATGATATTCGATGAAGGCAACAAACATGATATGCAATGCAGAAAATAAAATAAATGGGAGAAAATACAATGAATATTTGGTTTACACTTTTCTTTTTTATATCCAATCTTCAAAAGAAGCGTGCAAGCAAAATCCAATCCAAGCAATCCACAATCAAGAAAGAAAGCAATGTACATTTTCTTCCTCATAAGGTTAGCGGAAATGAAAGAAAATGGAAAATGAAAATAAACAACAAGAATCACGTAGAAAGAATTTTGATTCAAATTTGTAAACTGCTATTTGAGGAGGATCTTGTAGAAGATGTTAGCAGTTTTGCATGATAATATTTCAAATGATATGGTCCTGCACAAAAGAGGTTAGTAGTTTACCCTGTAGACAAAAGATTAAATAAATGGATAGTAAATGATCATGGTTGTTTTTTATTTTCAAGATCACCTGAAAGCGCAAGAAAAGAGCATACACAGACATAATCGGAAAAGTTGTTTAGAAATGCATGTAAATCTAGCAATTAATCACGATTACTAAAAATGAAGTAGGATTTAATAAAATGTAGTGATTAATAAGCTAATTTGCAATGGACTGATTAGATAGCACAAGATATCAACATGGGTCAATCCCATGAGTTTTTTTGGAAATGGATAGAGAAACGTGCTCTAACACACGTTTAGTAATGCTGATTTGGGATTTGGGTCAGAATGAAGGGTGAAAAGACACAATTACTAGTTTTGGGAGGCTCTCTAGAGGAACTAGGATGAAGAGGAAGGGAAATTTTGAGATCGAAATGGTGAAACAAGGAAATTGAACATAGAGGGTCAAAGGGGTAAATGATGAAAGGAACACTTTGTGAAAATTTTGAAGTTATTTGATGGAAAATAAGTTATCACAAGCCTTAAAACCCGAAAAATTGCAATTTCATGTTGATGGAGGTGGAATGGGGTCAGGAGGGTACCAAGGAAGGAAATGTGTAAAATGGAATTACAGGTGTGCTTGAGAAATTTGAGTGTCGAAGGAGATAAAATGGAAAAGGTATGCCAAAAATACGAAAAAAACTTGAGCCAAACCTGAAAAAAATGGAAAATTACGATTTCAAGTTGATGGGGGTGGAATGGGGTCAGAATGTACGAAGGAACCAAGTGTGTAAAATGAAATTATAGGTATGTCAGAAAAATTTGAGGGTCAAAGGAGATAAAATGGAAAAGATATGCCAAAAATACAAAAAAAAAAAAGATTAATTTTTTTAAAATTCTATGGCAACCGAGCTGATCAAGAACTAGAAAATTTAATGTGACAGAGGAAAAGTAAACCACGAATCATAAAATGTAATGGCGGCAGAGCCAACCATTTTATTCTTTTTTTATTTTCATGTTTAGTATACCTGCATGATTAGAAACATTGAAACAACAAAAAGGGAAATTTATCAGTTAACAAAGCGTGGGTAGGTCCCACCAGGTGTGCAAGAGTGTTTGTCAAGATTTTGTGCTTCTTGCTTCAAGCTAGTGAAGACTAAACTAGAAATAAATAAAACCTCATAAAATACGCGGGTTTAGGGACCTCATGATGTGGATGACAATGAAGATAGTAAGGGCACGAAAAAAGGTAAATCCTCCCTGCTGAAAATTGACAATCTGCACAGCAACAAAGACTAGACATGAAAAGGATTAGAAATGGGTATGGTGGGCTTCCCTGAAGAAGTCGATTCTAGGAAACAAAAAATTCCTAGAAAGGATGTCATCCCACGTGTTTAATAAATATAGAACAAAATAAGTGGATATGGATCCGATATGATGCATAATTTGAAGTAAACAAAAATTGAAATGTAAGATATAAGATAGAAATGAAGATCTGATCTAAATGCATACAAAGTAAATCAAACCTGACAGGTTTGATGATGACCCAAGGCTGAAGTGGGTGTAGGTGCGTCGTCAAAGTGATGAAATGATCAATTGAAAGGAGGATCACCTGGACATTACGATGATATCAAGGGAATGCCCAATGTAATAGGAATGTCAAGATCTGATATGATTTCCAGCTTGTTTTAAAAGGGGGGGAGGCTCTTATTTATAGCCTAAGGGTGAGATTAATTTGGGGGTTTTTGAGTAATCATGATTTAGAAAAGTAAACCTGATTAGGTGAGTGGGGAATATTTTTTAATATTAAATTCATAAGTGGATTGAATATGAATTATTTTGGAGTATATAATTCACAAGTGGATTGAATGTGGATTATTTTGGAATATTAAACTCACAAGTGGATTGAATATGGATTATTTTTTAATATTAAATTCATAAGTGGAATGAATATGGACTATTTTGAATATTAAATTCACAAGTGGATTGAATATGGATTATTTTGGAATATTAAATTCACAAGTGGATGAATATGGGTTAAATTTGAATATTAAACTCACAAGTGGAGTGACATGGATTAGATTTGAATATTAAATTCATAAGTTGGATTGACATGGAACATGTTTAGCATGTAATGAGGATTCGGGATTTAAAAGGGATTAATTAATCAATTAACATTAATTAATTGTATATGTATTTTTGGTGGAAAATGGAATTAATTGAATTTAGGAGGGAAAAGGAATTTGAATGGGAAATCCTGATGAAAGAGAGCGAACATGGGATGAAGAGGAGGAATGATACAAAAATTAGTGTCTATAGAAACCACCACATGTTGATGTCACAAAGGAGGGGAAGGGGATCTATTAGCATGTTGTGTATCAAAAGAGATAATTCCTATGTGTTTAATCCACTTGTGTTTCTGATCGAGTGCAAATACTTTGTTGTCATGGTGCCCATAATACAAGGGAAATTACAAAAAGGTTGTGCCTTTTTCATTTTCCAACCAATGAGTAGTATTTTTAGTAGAGGGTAGTGAATAAAGTGCTTATCAATTAGAGTAAGTAATATGTCATGCAGATGACCATGAGACTTATCAAAACATAATGGTTTGCACTTAGAGAGAGTAGTCTTCATAGTACTTATAGGTTTTAGTGTAATAGGATAGAAATTATTGTCACGGTGAAAAACCTTAACCGTACCTAAGAGAGAAGGAAGATCACATGGAGTGGTAAATGTGGGTTGTGTGGAAGAGGTAGAAGTAAGATCATGGTAATGTGTGGAAGTTTGTTTGGGAATAGATTTGTTCTCTATATCAAAAAAAACAAAGTTTGGTAAACGAATCACGTGTGCCATATAACAATTTCTCCTTAAGCAGGAAGTTTATGCCTCCACAGAATATGTATTACATTTCTAAATCTATGGGTGTGGATATTAATTGTTCCATAATAACTCTAAAGTGTAAGATATAATAAATAACTAGCTTAGTTTTGCCTTGATGTAAAGAGGGTAAATACTCAAACGTAAATTTAGGACCCTTATTATCAATTAATTGAATGAGGGATTCCCCTTATAGTCATAGAAACCTGCTCGTATATCCATTGGGAAGGTGGGTAAACCAGTACATTGCATCACTAGTTACACTTTATAAGGAGTCCTTTAAAAGTAACCTATCATTGATATAAGAATGCATAATAGACCTATAGAACTTAAGATGTAGATAACACTCAAAGGTCTCATCAACCAATGGAAATTTAAGCATGCAAAAATTATTAGGAAAAGAGGGTTGAAATATTTTACACCGAATGGGGTTTTCATGTATAGTGTTAGAATCAATTACAATGTAATAATTATTATTCTCTAGGCTCAAAGTATATACTTTATGTAGTAAATCACCTGTCGCATGCATAAGAGAAATGACCTCTTTATGAGGTATTGCATAAACACTAAAAGATTCATTCAAGGGTTTTATTTTTCCTTTTATATCCATAGGAACACTATTTGGTTTAAAAGAGATGTCATCATCTCTAAGCATGTCAAGAACTAGTGATTTAATTTAGTCTACAAAATCTAAAAGGTCCTTATCATTAGGTACATCCAATTTATCTACAATAATCTTAGTGGAAGTGCTAACAGTAGGATCAACACATGAGGAAGAGATACACTTATATTCATTAAGGCATGCAAAAGGTATATGATCATTCTCATCATTTGTGGATATAAGATTCATAGAAGGAACATTGATACAAATTTAATTTTTGCATTCATAGAGAGAGTAAAGACACAAGTAAAAACATTAATGCTGTTAAGAGGAGAAGGAGAGGAACAAGTAGAAACATAATTGTAAATAGAGACATTATTATGGATAGAATCATTAGTATCCATAGAAATATCATTATGAACAACAACATAATTAGGAATAGGAACATCATTATGAACAAAAACATCATCATGGATAGGAACATCATTATTACATGAAATGTCATGATCAAGATGTGTTTCATCATCTATAGAAGTATAAGAAAAATCATTATCACTTTCCTCATCTATGTCATTATTAGGAAGAAAAAATTTAGTATTAATTCATAGACGATGCATATGATAAGATGATCTATAAGGGATCATGTCATCATCAAAATAGGATTCATCTACAAAGTTTTTGGATTCTTTTTCGAGGGGTGGTGCATGAATATGAGAATTAGACAACTTGGAAATATTACGCAAGGTGGGAAATTGATATTCCCTAACCCATACAATACCATCAATGCATATTTAGAACTAAGATCAACATCATAAAATGGATTCAATTAGTTGGTAGTGTTAGGGTCAAATATTTGTGAAGAATAAAAAACATTATGCAACGTAAGGGATATCATGAGGTTCCTCTAATATGGGTAAAGATCCATATAGGGAGACATCAAAAAAAGGTATACTAACATTGGGTGTTATAAAAGGATATGCAAATCGGGGTGGATGTTGCAAAGAAGGAGAAATATAAGGTGATTTATCATTATAATAATAAGTTGAATCAAATACAAAACAAGTAGTGGAAGTATAAACACTAATATATGGAGTAGATAAAGCCTTCTTATTGAACCGTCAAAGTGTCATTAGATGTTGTTATTACGAAGTTGTGTTGTATTGTTGTGGTTTGTAATCATTGTGATGATTCTTTTGCTTCTTTCAGTTTATTATTTTTTTGTACTTTTTTTCCTTTGTTGTATACCAATTGCAAGAAATTTATTCACATCTTAGTTCACATATAACTCTGGTGTGGTTCATTCCTATTCATATTGTGTTTGTTTGCATTTATTGTTCCTATCTTTTTTTCACTTGCATGTGTCATGTTTTCCCTCTTAGTGTATTGAATAAGCTATTGAATTTTTTACTTTTTTGTGTCTTCATGTTTGTTTACATTTCTTTGCATGTCTTTGAAATTTTAAAAAAACTCGCAACAAAATAATATACAAAAATATCCAAAATTTTCAAACAAGCATTCACTTATCACAAAAATCCTATAATTGGAAAACCCTAGACATGAATCTTTTAACATTCAACATAATTTTGATCAATTCATACTTTTATCTATTACCCTAGTGATTGTTCCAATCTTACAACTATCACTTTCTTCCCTTTGCATGATAGGCTAACTCTATTTGGGGCAAGTCATAAAATAATTTTTCCTTCATGATATAACTTCACCTGGGGCAATTTCTTTTTGATCATTTGCACAACGGATCCAAAAAGAGTGTCATAAGGATTCGTTTTACTCCACTCTTCCAATCTGATCATATTCCCACTTTGGGAGCATTTGCATCTACTTAATCACCATTGTGGCACACATTAGGGGCATAGTTGATTGTCTTATTTTTTGACTTTGTGTTACATTTTTTATGTTTACTTTTTTGGACCACTTGCAAGTAGTGTGATTACATCTTGATTTCTTTATAACCCCAATGTCTACACCTACTCTATATATTGGGTTAGTTTTCCTTTTTTATAATTTCTTTTTTGTGTGTGTTTGTTTACGTGCATCTAGGTTAACCATCTTGTTTTTTTCATAATCATGGTGATAACTATATTATGCAATAAAAAAAATAAGGTTTCTCTAAAATTATTCTCAAAATGACACTCATGCTACGAGAATAGTTCTTCCCATCCTTGTTCAAATCCCTTGTCTTCTTCCTATCAATTGGTTTTCAACCACCTTATTGCATCATCCACCCGATTGAAGGGGTATTCTGTAGACACAAAATCAAGCACTCTGGGAAATTATCTAGTCTTGATTACATACTAGTATTCATATGATTCATAATTAAGAAAATTATTAATTAACTCATGTCCTTGGCCATATTATTTTTCTTTTTGTTACCACTTTTTGTCTTACACTCTTTCTAGCTCAGTCTATCTTTTAACACCTCGACATTTCTCATCCGAGACACCAACACCCAGCCAAGATACCAACGTCAAGCACCCTTGACCTATTTTTACTTTGTTCTCATCTTTTGGGTCCTTTCTATTTGTTTGAACATCTTATATTTTTCGTAGTTGACCTTTTCGAGGTTAATTACAAAATTCAAGCAAGGGAATCATATAAATATAAAGTTACATGATCATAATAAGGTATTGTTGGTACCGAAATTGATTCTCCTTCAAATTCTAAGTAGCATCATAGGTTTGGAAGGAAGCTTAGAGATAGATAGATCATAGTGAGTCATTTTGTAGTCAAGGATGGGATCTAACTGGCCCTCTGTCACTCAAATGTGGAGAAATGGATAGCACCCTGAAGAGGATTTGATCTATCCTCACTAGTTTATGGTTGTGTCTTTCAACCAAGGTGAGAGAACCCTTTTGTAGCCTGTTGTTTATGGAGGAGATGGGGAATTCCTTCCTTGTGAAGTGCTTAAGGAGACCTTGAAGAAAATATGACCAATGTAACAAAACCTAACTCTCACGAGTTGTCACTCTAGATAATGGAGATATTTTCTAAGCAAGGTTCAAGCCACTAAAGACAATGAAAACCTGAGTGTTTCTACATGTTTTGGTAGTAGAAATTGTGCATCTGTATACACACATGACAAACAAGGGTGGTATGGGTAGGATTAATTATTTTTGAATGATTTTGGTGGGAGGTGAAGCAGGATAAAGTTGATTATACCAAATCTTTGAGAATTTCTACAAAAATGGAGAGCTTGAACAGTAGAATGCTTCAGAGGAGTTAGGATGTCCCTTTAACTAGAATATGTGCTTCAATGGAGGCCTAGATCAGCACTTTTCACACAAACTTCAAGGATCCAAAATGAAGGCTCAAATTGGAAAACTTAACTGAACATTATCAATCTTTGTTTCATCATGCCTAAGATACCTTAAAAGGCTAACAAAAAATCTTATAGTCATGCTAGGAGTCACAATGATTTTAAATTTTTTTATTTCACTATCAAATGAAAGTTCTTTTGATAAATGAAATTGTAAATGCCACCAAACTATCACAAGGATAAGATCTTGTGTGATTCACACATATTTCAATGTAAGAATGCAATGGGAACAAGAAAAGCTACTTGCAGACATTCAGGAACGAAGAAAATACAAATTTTTCCCAAAAAGAACATAGATTAACTAAAGGTTGGTTAAATTTATCAGCAGGGGAAAGTTTCTCGAACAATCTCAAAGCTTGTCAATGGTTGTACACTCGCAACCACCTTGACACGATCAAATTTAACACAAAAGAGATGAATAGGTTTCTTCAAATAGCTTCTCAAAAATATGGGTTCTATCAAGAATTTTCTTAGAAAATTAGTTCTGACCTCTAACACTCCAACCTTCCAACCTCCAACCTCTTTCATGGAAAAAATAATGCCATTTATAACATTTTACAACAGAGTTTTCTCCCTAAAAACCCAAACATTGAGTGCACCAGTGCTCTCCATGATCTCGATTGCGATTCCCATAATCAAATTTGTAAAAAAATTCAGGTGCTCAGGGGGTAGATCTATTCGAACATCTCCCACATTCAACTCCCTCCTCTAGTAGATCACTCTTCCTTTTACTCGTCAACCACTTCTACCCCTAATCTGTCCAATCTAGTTCTTTATGTGCCTGGGAAGGAAAAATGGAAGATCAAATCGAGCCCAAAGATCATATTTCATCTTAATGGTAAAATACATCCCTGGATTTTCCTCACCAAACCAAGATATCAACAAGTCTTTCGTGTGCCAAGGAAAGAAAAATCGGGTTGAATTTGACAGTTAGATTGCACATTTAATGGTGAGATATGTTTACAGACCTTCCCCTCCAAACTAGGCTACCAGATTAATGTTCCACTTCATTTGGTGTGTAGAAGACTCCAAGAAATGATAAAAAAACCCAAGAATACGCATCCTCATGAGCTATTGAGTGAAAATGGTGGAAAAATCAAATACAAATGCACAGCTGCCATTGATTTCTATTTTGACTTTGGACCATCCACATGGGAGATCTACTTTTAAGACAGACATGCAGGTTCCCTTTTTCCTTTTGCAACTTCTTAGAAAATGTAAAATTTTCACATTTTTCTCCACACCTCCGCCATTGAGAAATGAACCTAACACGTGTCCCAAAGTGGGTCCCAGAGAAACAGCAGCCAAATTCTACTATTTTACCTCCTTTTTGGAAAAAGAAAATTTTTCCAAGTTTCCCCCGCAGCTCCGCCCTTCCGCTTCTAGCCTCTGATGTGGGTTCCAGGGGAACCACGCTTCACTTTACACTTTTAACTCCTTTCTTCACAAAAGGGAAATTTTCCAAATTTGCCTCAAAAGTTTGCACCTCCGCCGTTGACCAGGGCAAAATTTTGACTATTCTCTGTCAGGTCTATAGACCATTTTGATGTTTTAATCCTTTTGGTGACAAGAGGCAAAAAATCTAAGTTGCCTCCGATGGTTCGCTTCCCCACCCCATGACTTTTTAAACTGTCACGCGTCACAATGGTGCATCTGGAGATGGTCCCCAAAAGTTGAGACCTTGAATGAGCGCGGGCTCACCATGTGTCTCGGGCCTTTTAAGAAGTTGCTGAAAAGTCTAAGGAAAGAAAACCCGGCAGAGACCTCCACGTGTCGTTATGGTGCAACTTCAAAATCCTTAAGGCTTCAAAATGACTCAGCGGGGGCGCACTTCCATTTTAGAATGTTACTCCTTTTTTCCAAAAGGGAAAAACATCCAACTTGCCTCCGAAGGCCCACATCTCTGCCTTTAACCTTGCCATGTGTCCTTCTACGGGGTCAAAGTAAGACTTTTTCCCTTCCACTGATTTTTTTTTTTAATCAAATCCTGGCGGGTTCAAACCTTTTTTCCAAAGTATCCAAAAATAAAAAATTAAAAAAACAAACCCGTCACACCCCATTCAATCAGAAGAAGCCACGTAAGCACCAAAAGAACCAATCAAAATTGAGCAGAGCTACGGGACCAAATTTGCCCTTTTGCCAAAAAGTAAAAAGTGGCAAGTTAAAGCATTTGCCTGCTTTCCCCTGGCCAACCAAAAGAAGCCACATTTCCTGTTGATGCAAGGATGTAAATTTGATCGGGAGAAACACCCGTCAAACCGTAAAATGCAGAAGAACAACCATTTGAGCCTGGAGATGAAATTTTCTCCAAAGATAGAGAATTTAGAAATATTACAAGGCTCAAATGCATTCCTCCGAAATACATCCATTCATTTTTCCTCAAGTATTTAGGGAAAAACAAAAAAGATAGCGCATCCTGGCTGTGGAAAACAGAAAACATGGGACAGCCCGAGTTTTACACCCAAATACAGACCTTATCCAGACAAACAGAGAACAAAGGAAACAACCATGGATCCATACGTGATCCTCGACCCATGAACGGATTGATTATAGAAACAAAAGGAATGTAGGGACCTCTTAGGCACGACATGAGGAGATATAATATGGCAGAGGCCATAAATTGACAGATTTTCAATGGCAAAATTGGGCAAAACTATTTTCAGCACCAACATTGGCTCCGACTTGGGGATGGGAACTCCCTGCGAGTGCCACAAGAAAAAATGTAGACCAAGTGCCAAAAATATCCATTGGGAAAAGGAGTCAGCTTGCAGAGTAGAGAAACAGAGCCATCTCCCCAAAAATGAATAGAGAAACCAACAAAAATAGGTCACCAAGGACCAGAATGAGCAAAAACATAAAAGAAAAGAAATAAACCAACAAACTATACACTGTACATATGATGCTCACCTTGATTCTGGGGAATCAATCCAAGAAATGCTTCAAATTCCTGCCATTAACAAGTAGTTCGAGCAGTTCCCCATATAATTCCTTCAAGAAGAAGGTATGTTCACCAATTCTAATATCAATGGAGTAAGGGCCCATCCATAATCTGTCAAATTTTCCATGCTTTCCCTTATCTTCATGCATGCTATCCCATAGCAGCACGAGATCTCCAACATTGAAAGCTCTGGGAGTGACCTTCTTGTCGAACAACTTCTTCAGCTTTTCTTTGAACCTTACATGCCTTTGGTGGGATGCCCTCCTTTCTTCATCAAGTTCAATAATATGGTTAATGCGGGTATCATATGGACTTACTTCTTGATCTTCCAGTTGTTGCATGAAATGATATGAGGATAATTACATATGTAGGGGTAGCAGGGCCTGAGTTCCATATACCAACTTAATTGGACTCTTCCCAGTCACTCTTTTAACAGTAATTCAGTCATCCCAGATAGCAACTTTCAACTTCTCACCCCATTTTCTCTTGTTAAGCTTCAAGTTTCTTCTGATAATCTTAGTAAATTTTTATTACTGAACTCAACTTGTCCATTTCCTTGGGGACTATAATTAGAGGCATATGTCAAATTTATCCCATATTCTCTACACATTACCACCAAGGGTTTAGCTTTGAAGCTCATGGCATTGTCAGCAACAATTTTGACTAGCACCCCAAACCTGCAGATGATATGGTTCAACATGAAGTCCATGAAAATTTGGTGTGTTGCTCTCTTGGTGGGGATTGCCTCCACCCACTTGGTGAAGTAATCAGTGGCTATAAGGATCCACTTATGGCCAACACTTGAAGGGTCTATAATCTCACCAATGAAATCCATTCCCCATTGATTGAACATGGCTTCAATTGATACATCCTGCAAAGGAAGGGAGCCTGAAACTTTCAGTCTTCTAGAGAAGTGTTGGAAACTCTCACATCTTCTAACCAAAAGAGTTACATCCTTAAAGAAATTTGGCCACCAATAACTAGCCCTCATGATCTTGTGTGTTGTGACTTTTCTAGCAAAATATCCCCCACAAACTCCTCAATGGAGATCAGCAATTATCTTGGGGACTTCATCTTCAGTGATGCACCTTAAGAGGACTCCCTTAGAGTTATTCCAAGCTAACCCATAATCAATAATGACATATTTCTAGGAATCTAACTTAAGGGCCCTTTTCTGGTTCTTACTTAAATACTCATGGTGGTACAAATGTCTGAGATAAAAAATCACATCATTGTACCACTCAAAACTCATCAATTTTTCAAATACATCTACCCTTCTTTCGTCTACCTCATTCACCTCAATAGTTTGCAAGTTGCTATCAGCCATAAGCTTAGCCAAGCCCATACTTCTCACCAACTTCTAGGTTTGGATGTCCATTTCATATTCTTGCAACTTGTTCACCCATCTGCATCTTTTTCTTGAGACCTCCATCTCTGATAAGATGTCTTTAACCATGGTGTGGGGAACATAAGCAACAATTTTGGAACTCGGAATGTAAGGCCTGAAAACCTTTGTTTCTTTCACCAAGACAAATGCTTGTTTCTCCATAATAGTGTATTTTAGCTCATCCCCCTACAATGCCTTACTAAAAAAGGTAATTGGCCTCTCTGCCCCTTCATCATCCTTCTGCAACAGGACATATGCAATAGTGATTTCTGAAGCAAAAGAAAAAAATTGGAAAGGATTCTTACAATCTGGAGCTTCCAAAACAGGGGCTTGCTTTAATGCCTCCTTGATCCCATTCAAAGCTTGAATGACATCCTCCTCCCATTTGATGGTCTGGTCCTTCTTCAGCATGCCAATGATTGGAATGGTCAACTCAGCAAAGTTTGATATGAATCTCCTGATAAATTTTTTCTACCCAAAAAAGGACTAAATCCCATTCTTGGTTCTTGGGATTGGGATCTTGTTGATGGCCTCTGCCCTTTTTGGATCAATCATCACCCCTTCTTGTGACCAAGAAAATTTTCCTTCTGCACTCCAAAATGGCACTTCTTTGGATTGACTGAAATGCCATACTCTCTACATCTTATCAGCATTTTTTTCAAGTGCAGCAAGTGATCACCTTGATTTCTTGAGAACACAGTCACATCATCCTAGTAAACAACAATATTGATGTAACCAGCAAAAGCAACATCCATTTCTCTTTGAAAGGTTTCTCCAGCATTCATCAGACCAAAGTGAATCCTGACATGAACATAAGTCCCCTAAGGAGTGGTAAAGGTTGTTTTAATTCTTTCTAATTCCTTCACCACAACTTTCTTATAACTAGAGAAACCATCTAGGCTGGAAAGTAACTCTGAACCAGTCACTAGCTACAACATGTTTTCCATGTTTGGTAAAGGATAATTATCCTTCATTGATGCTTTTTTCAAATTTTTGAAATCCACACACAGCCTGATGTCACCATTTTTGTTTCTAACTAGTACTAGATTTGCAACCCAGGAAGAATACCTTGTTGGCTGAATGATCTCTCCATCTCTTAGTTTCTTCAGTTCTTCTTGCATTTTGAGAGATATGAGCAGATTGATTGGTCTCTGTTTCTACCTGAATGGTTTTGCATTAGATTCCAAGGGAATCTCATGTTGAAACAGATCCTCTTTGTATGCCTTTAGTTCATAATAAGTCCAAGCCATGCAATCTTGGTATTTTTTAGCAATTGGACATAGGAATTTTTTTCCTCCTTTCTGAGATTGCTTCCTAACCAGATCTTTCTTGGCTTCTCCTTTGTGCCAAGGTCATGCTCCTCAATATCCCTTGAGGTTGCCATATGCATCTATTAATAATGTGATTAGCATTATCAAAGTTAGATTCAAGAGCAACCAACCCTCTAGGAATGGTATTAGTCTTTAGTTGGATAATGCCTTTTCCAAACAAGGTTTCTTTACCCTCTGTTACACACACCATTGGCTCCTAATCAATATTTTGATCAGAAAACTATCCTTTATTCTGTAGAAATATTCTGACCTGAGCATCATCATCAAAAACTTTCCAATGCTTAATTTTGTCGAGGGACAGATGGCCTTGTCAATACTTCAACATCATATTCACAATATGGGGACACTACACAATTATCAAACCAAGATCCCAACACAACAAGCTTGTCTGCCAAATCATTGAACATCCTATCATGATGCACAATGTTGAATGAATCAAACATCTCAATGAAATCCCAAACTACATGCTTGTATTGTTTCATTCATTGATTTTTTGTGGCATACAGTTTTCTGACTTGCTTGACAATTAATTCTGAATCTCCTTTGACAATGATGTCTTTAACACCATATTTCCAAGCAATCCTCAGACCTAATAACAATGCCTCATACTCAGTAATGTTATTAGTACATTCAAAGTTGATTTTGAAGGAAAAGACAAAACTTTTCCTGGCCTGGAGAGATCAGAACAACACCAACACCATTTCAAAACTTGGAGCAAGCTCCATCAAACAATAAAGTCCAAGGAGAGCCTTGCCTTTTCAAGATACTTGCATTCTTCAATTTTTGTGCTCTTTTCCATCAGCATATCCTATGAAGTTATCAGCATCAACACTTGTGTACAATACCTCATAGGATGCATTGTTGGGATCTTCAATAAGGTGCAACATCTTCTTTTCCCCATACAACTTGACAAGGCTGCCCTCAATTGGGATAGTGGCATAGGACATATCCATTTGAACACTCCCACCAACACTTGTAGCCCATTTTCTAGACAACAACATACCCCACTTGGCTGGGCAGTCAACAATAACTACATCAAGCTTCAGGTTCCTGCCTAGATAGGCTGCAAGTTGTACCACCAGACCCTTTACACATCCCACCACTGGCACCTCTCTGGAATCCATAGCAGTACACTTCCCATATGTAGTCTATTACTTTAATATTCAGTTCATTCATGACTTCCAAAGGCATGACATTACATGATGCCCCTGAGTCAAACATACAGTTGTGCAATAGTCTATCCTTAATGATTAGAGTGGTGAAGAATGGATCCACATTTAGTTGAGATTCCACCAAGGATGTCCCCAAGTAAACCTCAAGTGGTTCACCTAGTTCCTCTAACACTGAGTGGTGTTTCTAACTCTTCAATGACTAGGGAGTTTCCACAATGTTTATATTTCTACCCAAGGCAGTCTTCTCCTCTTTCAGCCCCAAATATTCAAAATCCCTCTTCTTGTGCTCAAGAATCCTAAGCAACTCAAAAATTGGAACTGAGATCTTGATCTGACTCAAGACTTGGGCAATATCATAAGGGAAAGACTTTGGCAAGGCAACATTGGAAGGAAGGTTGACACACTCATTAGATGACACGGGATACTTTTGACAGCTTGGGCATGAGGAGGGGTATGAGTTTTCTTTGGGACAGCAAGACCTTTGGTAGATGCATCTTTCTTAGGAGCCTCTTTAGGAATATTTGAAAGCAATGGAGTTTTTGGCTTGGCCTGAGGCCCTATCCCTTTGACAACCCTACTTCTTGTGTTGTGTTCCTTTTCTTGAGCCACAACAACATTCATCAATAACTGCCTATCCTCCTCAGATGGGATTCCTCCATCATACTTCTTTATCATTAAAGATCTTAGATATTCAAAGTCATTATTGGGCAGTTCAAAAGCTTGTACAGTATCAACTTCTAAAGTATGAGAGGGAGGAAGAATAGGTACCCGATGGATGCAATCCCAAAAATCAGCAGCAGTTCTAGCACTTATCACTTCAGTTGAAGTTGCCCCTTGTTGTGAGCTCATGGAGCAACCCACCATGTAGACATCATCATCATTATCATCATCAGTTTCTTCTTCTTCTTGTTGATCTTCCTCACATGGAGCATGGGGCATGAAACATCTTGTCACACCAATCAATGACATCCATCTCCTCCACAACAACTCTATGGCAGCCAAAGGATCAGGTACCATTCTATTTTCCCTGGCTTGGGATTGTCTATTTCCAAATCCAATAGGTCCCTTGCCTCTGTCATCAGATCTTTGGTGATTTGTAAACCTGTCTTGGCCTTGTTGCTTGTGTTGACCTTGTGAACTCTGTCCAATTCCTTTTTCTTCCTAGGCTAATTTGTATGATATTTCTTTGACAGCCCCTGCCAAAGTTTTCACAACTTCCTCCAAATCAGTAGCCTTACTTGTCTGAGGTATTTTCTAGGTTAATTAGTTTTACACCCTCCCTTTTTAGGAGGCTTTCCAATTGCCTTGATGTTGTTCTCAATTTGCAGAGCCATAGTGAAGGCCTGCCTCAAATTAGTAGGGTTTTTGTCCCTCAAGTAGTAAGCAGCTTTTTTATCAAATGCATCTGAATATTTGATCAAACATGATTCATCACATGGCCTTAAGCTAACAGGAAATCTCCTCAAGGTCTTGTTAAACCTTGTGTTGAAATCATGTACTGACTCATTAGGATTCTTCTTGATATTTTCAAATTTTGATAGAAGAAACCTAGGGTCAGTTCTATCACCATACTGCAGTCTAAATGCATTGTTCATCTCTGTCCAAGAATCAATGGAATTATCTGGCAAAGCTTTATACCAGTCCCTTGCATCCTCTTCCAGAGTATGGATAAACAACTTGATATATACATCTTCATGTTCAATCTCAAAATCTTCCATCATATTGATAAAAAGCTTTAAATGTTGATCACCAGTTATAGCGTTGTTTCCTTGGAACTTTGGTAATCTATTTCTTACATCCTGGGGAACTGCATTTGGATAACTAGCTATCCCTATAAAATTTATAGGACCAAAGGTGTTTACAATAAAAGGAGGTCTGGGTGGGGGCAAGGCCATGTTGTTTTGAGGAGGTGACCCTGGAGGGGAGACAAATTGATAAGGGATAGAGGGTCTTTGAAACACAGGAGTATAACTTCCAAAATGGATATCCCCTAAAGGCCTTGTTTCTTGGAAATCCCTATCAACTTTTGAAAAGACAAGGAGTAGAATGAGAAGAAAACTTTTCAAAATCAAATGAAGGCCCCTCTCCAGATGGAGAATTTAATTCCACAAAAATACTACCTGATTCAGAATCACTTGAATAGCAGTCTTCAATGATAGGCCGATCACTTTCATCAATGGAGATCCTTTTTCTTGTCTGCTGATCTCCAACAACTCTCCAGGATTTTCTTCCTTCTGACTTTGTTTTTCCTAGCTCTGGAAATAATGTCCTAGCAGGATCTCTAGCAAAGAAATATCTTCTTCCTTCCATCTTTGCAAAGATTAGTAACAAAACTCACTTGACAGAGGTTAAGACACTAGTACTCATCAAGAATCAGATCAACAGGGAGTCGCCACTAAGGATTTCCACCTTAGTTGTGCAAATGCACTAAAATATGATCTGTCAAATGTCTGTAAATACTAGAAACTAGAAATGGAAAGATCTGACTCTTCTTTACCCAGATTTATCAATGAAACTTAGTGCAATAACTGTAGAAAATGGAAATATTACACACATAGCACTTGTAACTTTGAACACTTCTTACAGGCCTGAACACAGGATGATGCCTGAAAAGATGTATTAGCACTTTGAGCATACAAGAAGTGTTTACCAGGGTCTGAATATGAACTGCAATCACTATGTCCCCGGCAACGGTGCCAGTAAGGTGTTGGTACCCAAATTGATTCTCCTTCAAAGTTTGAGCAGCATCACAGGTTTGGCAGGAAGCTTAGAGATAGATAGATCATAGTGAGTCATTTTGTAGCCAGGGATGGGATCTAACTAGCCCTCTGTCACTCAGATGTGGAGAAATGGATAGCACCCTGAAGAGGATTTGATCTATCCTCACTACTTTATGGTTGTGCCTTTCAACCAAGGTGAGAGAACCCTTTTGTAGCCTGTTGTTTATGGAGGAGATGGGTAATTCCTTCCTTGTGAAGTGTTTAAGAAGACCTTGAAGAAAATATGATCAATACAACAAAACCTAACTCTCACGAGTTGTCACTCTAGATAATGGAGATATTTTCTAAGCAAGGTTCAGGCCACTAAAGACAATGAAAACCTGAGTGTTTCTACATGTTTTGGTAGTAGAAATTGTGCATCTGTATACACACATGACAAATAGGGGTGGTATGGGTAGGATTAATTATTTTTGAATGATTTTGGTGGGAGGTGAAGCAGGATAAAGTTGATTATACCAAATCTTTGAGAATTTTACAAAAATGGAGAGCTTGAACAACAGAATGCTTCAGAGGAGCTAGGATGTTCCTTTAACCAGAATATGTGCTTCAATGGAGGCCCAGATTAGCACTTTTCACACAAACTTCAAGGATCCAAAATGAAGGCTCAAATTGGAAAACTTAACTGAACATTATCAATCTCTATTTCATCACGCCTAAGATACCCTCAAAGGCTAACAAACAATCTTATAGTCATGCTAGGAGTCACAGTGATTTTAAATTTGTTTATTTCACTATCAAATGAAAGCTCTTCTGATAAATGAAATTGTAAATGACACCAAACTATCACAAGGATAAGATCTTATGTGATTCACAAATATTTCAATGTAAGAATGCAATGGGAACAAGAAAATCTACTTGCAGACATTCAGGAAACAAAGAAAACACAAATTTTTCCCAAAAATAACACAGATTAACTCAAGTTTGATTAAATTTATCAGTAGGGGAAAGTTTCTCAGAACAATCTCAGAGCTTTTCAATGGCTGTACACTCGCAACCACCTTGACATGATCAAATTTAACACAAAAGAGATAAACAGGTTTCTTCAGATAGTTTCTCAGAAAGATGGGTTCTATCAAGCTTTTTCTTAGAAAATCAGTTCTAACCTCTAACACTCCAACCTTCCAACCTCCAACCCCTTTTCACGGAAAAATTCATGCCATTTATAACATTTTACAATAGATTTTTCCCCCCAAAAAACCCAAACATTGAGTGCACCAGTGCTCGCCATGATCCCGATCGCGATTCCCAAAATCAAATCTGTAAAAAGTTGTCAGGTTCTCAGGGGGCAGATCTCTTTGAACATCTCCCACATTCAACTCCCTCCTCTAGTAGATCACTCTTCCTTTTACTCGCCAACCACTTCCACCCCTAATCTGTCCAATCTATGGTTCTTTGCGTGCCCGGGAAGGAAAAATGGAAGATCAGATCGAGCCATTAGATGGTCATCCCCGATTTTTCTCATCAAACCATGATATCAATAGGTCTTTCGCGTGCCAAGGAAAGAAAAATCTTCCTCACCAAACTCTAGATTGCACAATTAATGGTGAGATATGTACATACTTCCCCACCAAAATAGGCTACCAGATTAATGTTGGTCGTGCAGGAAATATCCAAGAAATCATGAAGAAAACCCAAGCATATGCATCCTTGGGAGCTCTGGAGTGAAAATGGCAGAAAAATCAGATACAAATGCACAGCTGCCGTTGATTTCTATTTTGAATTTGGACCATCCACATGGGAGATCCACTTTAAGACGGGCCTGCGGGTTCCCTTTTTCCTTTTACAACTTTTGGAAAAATGTAAAATTTTCACATTTTGCTCCGCACCTCCGCCTTTGAGAAATGAGCCTGACACATGTCCTAAGGTGGGTCCCAGAGGAACCGCAGCCAAATTCTGTTATTTCACCTCATTTTTGGAAAAAGGAAAATTTTCCAAGTTTCCCTGTGCCCTTCCCATTGACTTAAAATTTTGTCCCTCTATGTGGGTCCCAACCCACGCTTCATTTTACAGTTTTAACTCCTTTCTTCACAAAAGGGAAATTTTCCAAATTTCCCTCTGAATGTTCACACCTCCACCGTTGACT
Source organism: Taxus chinensis (assembly GCA_019776745.2). NCBI lineage: Eukaryota > Viridiplantae > Streptophyta > Pinopsida > Cupressales > Taxaceae > Taxus > Taxus chinensis. The sequence goes on along the minus strand of CM034151.1, from coordinate 867,392,236 downwards.
GAGGCAAAATTTTGACTATTCTCTGTCAGGTCTACAGGACCATTTTGATGTTTTAATCCTTTTGGTGACAAGAGGCAAAAACTCCAAGTTTCCCCCGATGGTCTCGCTTCCCCACCCCTTTGACTTTTCAAACTACTCATGCGTCACAATGGCACATCTTGAGATGGTCCCCAAAATTTGAGACCTTGAATGAGCACAGGCTCACCACATGTCTCGGGCCTTTTAAGAAGTTGCTGAAAAGTCTAAGGAAAGAAGACCTGGTGGATACCTCCACGTGTCATTATGGCACAACTTCAAAAACCTCAAGGCTTGAAAATGAATCGGCGGGGGTGCATTTCCATTTTAAAATTTTACTCCATTTTTCCAGAAGGGCAAAACATCCAACTTTCCTCTGAAGGCCCACATCTCTGCCCTTTAACCTTGCCACATGTCCTTCTGCAGGGTCAAAGTGAGACTTTTTCCCTGCCACTGAAATTTTTCTTTAATCAAGCCTGGCGGGGCTGCGAGGGCGGGTTCAAACCTTTTTTCCAAAGTAGCCAAAAAGAAAAATTTTAAAAATCAAACCCACCACACCCCATTCAATCAGAAGAATCCACGTAAGCAACAAAAGAACCAATCAGAATTGAGTGGAGCTACAGGACCAAATTTTCCCTTTTTCCAAAAAGCAAAAAGCAGGAAGTTAAAGTATTTTCCCGATGTCCCCTATCCAACCAAAAGAAGCCACGTTTCCTGTTGATGCAAGGATGTAAATTTGACTGGCGGGAAACGCCCATCAAACTGTAAAATGCAGAACAACCATTTGAGCCTGGAGATGAAATTTTCTCCAAGGATAGAGAATTTAGAAATGTTACAAGGCTCAAATACATTCCTTTGAACTATATCCATTCATTTTTCCTCAAACATTTAGGGAAAACCGACAAAGAATAGAAAATTTTGGTTGTGTAAAATGGAAAACATGGGACAACCCAAGTTTTACACCCAAATACAGACCTTATCCAAACAAATAGAGAAACAAGGAAACAACCATGGATCCATACGTGATCCTCGACCCATGAATACGGATTGATTACAGCAACAAAAGGAATGCAGGGACCTCTTAGGCACGACACAAGGAGATACAATATGGAAAGGCCGTAAATTGATAGATTTTTAATGGCAAAATGGGGTGAAACTATTTTGAGCACCAACAGGTACCAACCACTTCAGCATTCGCTATCACCATCTAAGGTTGCATCCAAAGGCTATTCAATAGCATTTAAGCATCCATTTTAATATTTTCCATTCAAGGGCAAGGGACTACATTCTTCTACATACACTTCATAGGAGGGTAAGTTCATTCTATTACATGCACACATCTTCTACATCTAGCTAGTTACTTGCTCGCTATCAAGTACGACATGCAAAGCGCCACTTAGGGCACAATTCTTCACACACACACACACACCACACACCTAGAACTACATTGGGTCTAAAATTTAGTATAGCAGTGCTAATCTTAAGTTCACTCATTTGACATCTGATGACATTATGAACCCCTCATTTGCATTCTTTTCTTTTTGGGATTTGTACACTCTTGAGGGTTTTTCAGGTTATTATTTCATTTCAGTTATTAGTGACATCGGCGATCATTGTGTGACCTACTAATGATAAGAGCCAATGAAAGGATAGAAAACATCTGTGTGACCCTGTGGAGGAGGTTTTCTGGGGGTTTTTAGCAGTCACAGGAACCCAGAAGTAGGTCTAGCGCACCCTTTCAGGTGCCCCTAACCCAAGGAAGATCTTCTAGTCACACAATTTTCTAAGGCTTTGTACGACACTTCTCCCTCTTTGTTCATTAGGTCAACACTTTGGTACAAAGTCAGATTTAATTGTGAAATCAACTAATTCATTCTATCCCTTCTTTTAACTAGGGTTTCATATTTTTAGCATAATTTTCATTGGGTCGGATTTAATCTCATCACATGCATATTCATTACTTGTTACATTGCTTAGAATTAGGCAATCTTTTATTCATAAATAAACATTTGTTTAATCATTTGGTGAACCTGAACTGATTTGAACACTATTAGGGTCCTCATACTTGCTATTTGTTTTATCTTCCTAGGATCTTCTCATCATGAATATCTCTATTAGTGATTTCCTGCTCATTAATCTTGAATTTCATCCAAATCTACTACTAGCTACTACTCGCATTCCTTTTGATATTCATCTATATATAGTATATTCAACACATTCACAGATGCTTTTTCTCAGCACATTTCTTTTCCATCAAATCCTAATCTTCATTTTACTACTTTTGACAATGACCCACCTTTATACATCATTTTTTGCATTTATAATGTGGGTGTCAAATGCACGCCATCTTTGATAATGGATCTGAGCTTAATATTTGCACCATGTCATTCCTTGAAAATATTGGTCTTATCTGTTGCTAATGTTGGTCCATCAATCTCTTTCTCTTCCGCACTTACAATGGCTATGTTCATCCATGCATATGTCACATTAGCTTTGCCTACCACTGTTGGGCCAAAAACTCTTAATCTATGTTTTATTTGTCATTGACTTCCTGGTTTCATATAATTGTTTACTTGGTAGGCCATGGCTTCATGCCATGCAAGTCGTTCCTTATATGGTACATCAATGTGTCAAATTCTTACATGAGGGCGTAGAATATATAGTTCCTAGTGATCTTCAACCCATTTAAATATTACAACCATTGATCCCAACTACACTTCCTATTGCAACATCTACTACCAACAATGAACCACAACCTATGGATATCTGAATCATTTTCCACCACTTAAAGGTGTTATTTACATGTTAGATACTTTCTCATTTGCACCCATGGCACATCCTCCTACTTCTACTACTATTATGATTCTTTATCGGGGGTCTTTCCAGATATTGGATGTCATTCCATCTTCCTCCATCTTCTCATGAGGAACCTCCATTAGCACATCCTTCATTTACATGCACATTTTTCATGAATGATTCTTACTGCGAAACACATTCCATTTGATCCTACTTTCTCAGATACTATATGCACACATGATGGGTTGGCTCGGCTAGGCTTTACAGTTGACGAAAATATTTTCTCCACTCCCCATGATCATCATTTGTACCATGGATTTGTTCACATTATCATTTTTTATGGTCTTTGAGTCTTTTATCTCACCAGTATTTCTTGCATGTGCTCCTCACACTTCTCCACTTACACTTGGATAGTCTTGGCTTGATTATATTGGGGGAACATTAGACCTGATTATACTGACATATCATTCCCCATGCCATTTGAGCACATATCTTTATTTGTAATGACTCATTTCTTGTCTATTCACAAAATCTATTACTCATGGTATGCACATGGTTATCCACTACCCCCTTCACTGATGAAGAATATGTTATGGGCATGTATAATTTACACCTCAATGGCTCCTTACTCAACCAACCTTGACACTATCGTTTATCAAGTCTCAGATGCTTCACCATTTCAGTTTTGATCATGACAATGACGACAACCTAGATGAAATTACTTGATCTCTTTTATCATCACACACTTGGGAGGGGCATCACACTTATTTATCCCCCCATTTAGCATCGATACGTGTCTTATATTCTCATCATTTCACACATCTCAATTACAACATACACATCTTGATACACGCTCGTATCGTCATTACCCGATGACACACTCTCGTGCTACGGTTCACACTTGACTGTTGAGGGAATCCTATACACATGAACCTCACATACTACACACTACACATTACACACATGTTACATACTACACATTCTACACTACACACTTCATTTCACGTGTATTCATCTCTTTCTATTAGCATCTACTCTACGCATTCATAACATATCTTATTGGCATCTACTTCCACATGTTGTAGTCATTACCCTATGACACACTCTAGTTCCACTATCCATACTTGACTGTTGAGGGTCTACATCTCAAATGGACCTCACCACACTCAAACACTCACTCCTACACTTAAACCATACACTTTGCACTTTGACAATCACATCTTTCTAATACACACAATTCAAACCATTTCCCAATGACACACTCTTTGCTCTACAGTTCATTCTTGAATGCTGAGGGGGCATGTATAAATGAACCTCATCTCATACATACACATCCACTTGGGGGGCATGCTGCTCCTATCACACTCACACTGCATTCCATTTTATCTCATCCAAAACATATTGCATATCTTGGTCGCATTTACTCTTGCTTACTTATACTTGTTACATGTACACTTTATTACACATGCTAGCTAGATATGCTCATATGTCATTATATTTTCCATACACACATGCGTGTTCACTTGTTTCTAGTTGTGATCGTAGATTCTATACATATCAATACACACATCATGTATGTTTGGCACAATACCCTTACCAATCCCACAATGGCTCCTAGGGGCATCCACTTTCATACACTACAGGTGTTATTGTTTCATTTTTCATTGCACATTAATCTTATCTGATTATACGTGCTTTGATATAAAAAATTATCTTTCTAACATGCTAACAGGTGCTTCATGTGTAGAATTTGTTTGCATGTCTATTTGCTTCCATGGTTATCTGTCACATTGTTTGTTGCTTGTTTGTCATTGTTTGTCACTGTTTGTGGGATTTTCCCTTTCTCTTGTGTGCACACTTGTATGATTTTGGCCTATTCGGCCCTGATTGTCTTGTGACATTTTGAGTGGTTTCCCATGTTTGAAACCTGCTTTTCTGGTCTACATTGCCTTTTCTATTGTATTATCGTGTCTTATCTTACACATTGTCTTCTTATTTATTAGCTCACATTTTGTCTTACATGTGTGTTTTCTTTTCTTATCACTAACACGTGTCCTCCTAGCCACTTTTGTTTATGTGTGCCTTGGTTTCTACCAAGCACATTCCCTCCCCCTTGTAGGGCATTAGTTTTAGCACATGACGGTTGGTCCTCCTTTGGGCCGCATACTCCTTAGTGACATCACATACACCCCAAATGAGGGGGGGTCATCATTGGGTGAATCAATCACCCCATACAATGGTACATAGTCACACTCATATAGGATTCACAATAGTTCACATATTCGATAGTCTTAGACAAACTTCATCAGTCTCAAACAGGGATCAAAATCTAAATTGGGTCCTTAGCACAGCACAGACACCAATGCCCAGAACCAGGACAATAAGCGCCTGGGCACCCCTGACCCTTCCTGGATGCACTTATGACTAGGGGTAAGTTACACAACATTCTTTTAGTGTAACACATTCTACAACACTTTACATAGTGGTTTTTTATAAGGCATACAATCCTTAGCACTCAACATACATGCATATACATAGTTTCTATTTTACATTGATCTGAATTGATCAAACTAGATTAGATTTTTACACACTATCTGTAGTGGTGTTCTACATTTTCAGGAAGTAGTTAAAGGTTGGAGGATGACACCAAACTTTTCTCCCTACACTTCTTCTAATTCTTGGCATGAGATCACCGAAAAAACTCTTATTTTACGCAGCTAGCATGTAAGATCGCTTGAAAAAACTCACGTATCCTATGCATCATCTACATGATCCTTTCTACACTCTTTTACTCATCATGGATCAGGTGCACACATTCCTTTTTCATATTTTCATGCATTTTATATACTGTTTACTCATATACATGCATATTTGACTACTTGTTCATTCTTCTCTTTTACATGTTCATCCTTATGGGAAGTGGTAGTCACATCATCCTACATCACAAGAAATCATCAACAACAACAACATCAACATTGACATCAACATCAACAACAGGTACAATGGCAACATCTACACACATTCCTGCCCTAGGGTCATTGGATCATCATCAATTGTTTACACTTTCTCCTCTCTAGTCTCCATGCTTCACGTTTTTATCACTCCACACTTTTCCTTATCTCTTGGAACACTTTCACCATCGATCTACATGGCTATCAGGTATGCATCTCTTATCTAATTTATGTTATTGATCATTCACTCCATAACATAAAGTGGGGTCAAATGTAGACACAAAATCACGCACTTTGGGTATCTATCTAGTCCTAATTACATACTACTATTCATATGATTCCTAAGTAAGAAAAGTACTAATTAACCCATGTCCTTGACCATCTTTTCTTTCTTTTTGTTGCCACTTTTGGTCTTACACTCTTTCTAGCTCAGTTTTTATTTTCACACCTCAACATTTCTCATCATGGACACCAGCGCCCAACTGAGACACTAATGTCAGGCACCCTCATCCCCTCTGGGTTCCCCTGACCTCTTTGTACTTTACTCACATCTTTTGGATCCTATCTACTTGTTTGAGCATCTTATATTTTTGGTAGTCAGCCTTTTTGGGGTTAATTGCGAAATTCAAGCAAGGGAATCATATAAACATAAAGTTATGTGACCATAATAAAGGGCCAAGCACTAATCATTAGCTATCACTACCTAAGGTTGCATCCAAAGGCTATTCGAGAACATTCAAGCATCCATTCTAGCATCCATTCAAGGGCAAGGGGCTACATTCTTCTACACACATTTCATAGGATGGGAAGTTCATTCTATTCCATGCACACATCTACTTACATCTGCTACATCTAACTATTTTCTTGTTATCAAGAGAAACACACACTAGAGCCACCTAGGGCACGATTCTTCACACATGCACCTAGAACTAAATTGAGTCTAAAATGTAGTGCAACACTCAGTTGTAAGTTCACTTTTTTGACAACTGAGAACATTCTAACCCCTCATTTTCACTCTTTTCTTTTTGGGATTTGATGCACTCTTAAGGGTTTTACAAGTTAATATTTCATTGCAAGTTATCAAAAACATCGGTGATCATTTTGTGACCTACTAGTGACAAAGAGAGAAGGATAACGAACATCTTGCAACCTTGTGAAGGATGTTTTCTGATGGTTTTAGCAGTCACATGTGTCCTGAGTAGGTCTAGGGCACATGCAAGTGCCCCTGCCCCTTTCCAAGCACCCAAGTCCAAGCAGATCTTCTGGTAGCGCATTTTTTCTAAGGTTGTGTGTGAAAACTCCCTCTTTGTTCATCAAGTCATCTCTTCATTACATTTCTGATTTAATTTTGAAACAACTAAGTCATTTTATCCCTCCTTTTCAACTAGGGTTTCATATTTTTCTAGTTTAATTTTCTTGGGTGATATTTACTCTCATTATATACATAGTTATTATTGTTGTTGCATGCTTAGATTAGGCAATATTTTATTCATAAATAAACATTTTTCTTAATTACATTCTCCTTCCCTACTTCTACTATCCTAATTGTTGGGGCATTTTATTGCTTCATTGCTTTTTGCTCATTATTATGCTTGTGTATACTATCTTTAAAACACTATTACTTTGCAATAGAAACTTAAATAGGGTAAATGTAGACACCCCAAAATCACTCACTTATTCCCAGTATTATCCTAGTACATATTAGTTCATCCCTTTACGACTAATTAATTAAATTGATTAGTCGTTCACATTGCACACCTTTGGATCAATTAAATTAATCCTTAATACCCCCTTAGCTAGTTTAATTATCATTTATTAATTAAACAACCGCTTGGAATCCACAAAGGATCCACTTCACCAGTCTAGTCAACTCATGTTCTATAAGCCTAGAAAGGTGGGGGCAATTAAATTACACGTACAACCACCTTTCCGGATGTAACTTTTGCTAATTAATTCATTTATTGCACCCCTAAATAGAATTTATTCTTCCCGCAATTGTTTGGTCCCTTCAAATGTTATTTTTAACATGTGCATTCAGCCAATTTCAACCAAATTCCAACCAACATAGCCTCTATAAATTACAGATTTATCCTCTTACGAATCCTCTTATATTTGCTGCACAATTACTCTATAAATTTGCATTCCAATATTTGCATATTGGAAGCTTTCAAAATGTGTTTGTAGTATTGCTCAATCCAAGTTTGGAGGTCACTCAAGAGCACCCACAATCAGTCATTCACAAGGTTACACAGCTCAAAGCTCACGCAACCTTACATCAAGGTTGCATTGGAAAACTACACGAGGTTTACAAGTCATTTTGTTTGTCTTCCATTATTGTTTTTTTCATTGTCTTCATTACTTGGAATATTTTGTTAAAGATCATTTCTAGGTGCCTATGACTACACAAATAATTTGAACTAATTTTTACTATCGCAAGGTCATCGCCGTTGTTTTCTATTGATCACTTGATAATCACACACTGAATTTCGAATGTACCTGTAACATGTAAAATAAAATTTCACCTTCACAGACCCACAAACCACATCAGACCTAAAAATAAATATGTAATATGGGGATTCATACTAACCCCAGGTATCACCCCGAGAGTGAACTTATGATCAATCATTACACTAAATCTCAAAATCCATGTAGTTCTTATGAGTGTATGTAAGAATCGTGCCCTAGGATGCCCTTGTGTAAGTTACATGTGATAGCGGGTTATAGCTAAATGTTGTAATGTAGTAGAATGTGTGGATGGAATAGAATGAACTTCACATTCCTATGTTGTGTATGTAGAGTTGATGCAGACCCTTCTCTCTTGAATGAGATGTTAGATGGATGCTTTAGAGTGCTTTAAGTGTCCCTTTGGATACAGGGTTAGGTGATGAGTAGTAATGCTTAGTGTCTTGGGTCTTTTATTTTGATCACATAACTATGTATTTATTTGATTCCCTTGTTTGAATTTTCATAATTGACAACTGGAAGGCTAGACCCATAAGTAGAAAAAGATGCCCAAAAGATAAAAGAGACCCAAAAGGAGCGAGTAAGGTGAAAAAGGGTCAGGGGCAACGCCTAGAGGGGATAGGGGCATCTAGGCACTTCTGTCCTGGGTGGGCACTGGTGTTTGAAGCCATAAAAGATAAATTGGTAAAATCCCGATTGGGTTGTAGGGTGTGTTAGACTCAAATAGAAAACAATCAGACAAAGAAAAGAGGCCAAAGATAGTTATCAACCACTAGTTTTCTTGCTCATAGGAACCATATAAATGTTAGTATGCTTTCTAAGACCTAGCAATGTACCCAAGTCTATGATATTGTGTCTATACTAACATTGTTATTCCATTTTGAAAATGGTTATTTCATTTATTACTAAATAACATAAAGCTTTAGATGAAAGAACATTATAATACCTATATAAGTAATCCTGTAAAGTCTACGGTGAAAAATAGTTCCGAATGGCAATTCTAGCAGCGTTGCATGAGTACACCACATCTATCCTAGGTAACATAGGTCTAGAAAGTGACCCTAGGGGTGAAGTATGTGTGTTGTACCACCGTTATACCTATTGAACATGATAATGAGGGGGATTTCCTACTCATAAGGATGGACCTTTGGAATAAGTCCTAATAATGTAGTCAAAGTCGTATATATGGACAAATATGCCTACATAATATGGGCCTAAGTATATAAAAGTATGTGAAACTTTATCATCGTACCACACTTTGCACCTGATGTAAAAGAGTGTAAACAGGTTAGATCATGTAATCTTGTAATACTATTGATTGTTTGTGATCCTAGGAAAAATATGGCGATCTCATGCACAAGAGCAAATAACAAGGGTGATCTAATGCCAGAGTGTGAAGGCCCCTTGCAAGTAATTGTAAATGCCAAGTGTGAGATATTTGAAGAGAACCCATACCATCAGGTGAAAGTGTTGAAGAAACTCCATTGTTCCAGTGCTCGATGTCATTTATGTGCATGACTCTAACAAATATAAAAGAGATTTGAGCTTATGATAAGGAGCTTGTTGTTTCAAGTGTTGGTTAGGCAGATTACTCAAGATTTCAAATACAATTTGTTCTTCTAAACATGTGCAATTTTTATATCCCTATATGTAGGATGATTGAGGTGTATTTTGTTTGTTAGAGGAATGTGATTGATACGAGCAAACTAATCTAAAGGGCTTATGTGAATTGTATCGATGCTAAGATACTGGTCACCATCTTATCTAAGGATATTAGCAACTTGTTTGTCGTCTTCAAGGTGCCTATGGCTTAAATTTGTGTCATTCTTTTTTTTGTATGTCTATGTTGAGGTTTGTTTTCACGCCATTTCATATCGTAGCATAAATGTCTGTAATATGTGTCATGCTTGGTCTAGGATTTACTTTGTTGTACTTTACTGAGTTGTCTTATATTTATGAGATTCTACATATGGTTTGATTTGTCAAGTTAAAGATGTAGCCGATGTTATAATCCTTCTGTCTTAAAAAAAATGAATATCCATTCTTAAAATCATCCCTACTTATAATCTATAACAAATTTATACTATTTGGATTCAACTGCATTCCCAAGTCTTAATTAGCACCATTTTGGTGCATTCGATTGAACCAAATACCTTATCAGTTCAATCACGCTTGCACATAGGGATAATTATGTCTCAGATCATGTTAAAATGTTGCAATTGAGTTTGTGGAGATCCATCAGTCTCAACTCATGGTAATTGATTACAATTAGATGGAAGTGGCTAGACAATCAAGGCCTAAGTGGCCAAAAAAATACAAACAATGATCAAACAAGACATAGGGCATAGCCCAAAAATAATGGCATATAAGTATAAAGCAATGGCAATAAAAGTGTATCAAACAACCATGGTGGCATATAGTCTTACAAGGTAAATGTTGCACACGAAGCACCCATTTGAATGTTAGAAAAATAAAAAGTATGTCAAGACGTGTATGTATCAATGGAATTGTTGGAAAAGAAACTTCCTCATTGATCAAACGAATGAACTAGCAATGAAAGAAACTAGCAACTCAAAAATGCTAGAGGGTTTTTGTTACCTCGGATGTGTAATGTGGATGTACAAGCGCAAAATAATTGATTGTTGTTGTTGCTTGATAAACCTGCAAAACTGGAATGAAAAGTGATTAGACAGATATATGCAGGGATTTTCTGAACAATGTTGGCTCCAAGAAGTGGTAAGCTTCCTTTCATGGATGTCATCCCCCGTTTTTTTAGAAAAAGTGAAGTAAAGGATAGAACATAAGATAACATGTAGAAACAAGAATATACTGAATCTAAGAACTGATTAAAATTGATCTAGGAGCTGATATGATCGAAATAACTGCAAAATAAATGTTACCTGGTTTAGGTCAATGACGACATGGGAGGGTGGATTTGGACTATATGATGAATATGAAAATCTGTAAGAGTTTGAGTGTAAAAAAAGATGCAACAGAGGCTTGTGTATCACCTGCAGAAGAGAACCAAAGGCAGAGAACTCCAGAAAGTAGCAAAAATAAACAGCAAGGGAGGTTAGATTGACAAATTGGGCCTGGGTCAATGACAACCAGGGTACAGTTAAGATAAATTTGAAGCACAGAGGAGCATAATGATAGTCCTAGTAAACTGGATCAGGAACAGATTAAATATGGATACAGAAAAGGGATCTAGAGGTTAAAGTCACAATTGTAAAAGGATTGGTTGATAGTGATCTGACAGGGTTAACAGCAATTATAGCAGAATTAGATAAGGTCGGGATGAATGGATGAAAAAGGTAGCTTGCAAACAAATAAGATGGAAGATAAGGTTTTTGGAGGAGATCTGAGTGTTACTGAAGCTGATTTGAACCTACAAAATATTAGAAACAGGAAATAAAAAGATAATTTGATAAAAAAAAATTGAATAAAGCAACACATAGATACCGATAAGTCTCATGAAAGATGATTGTGAACAATGCAAACATGTTTGAACAATGTACGAGAGATCTAGAACCATTGTAGGAATTCTTAGGCAAGAAACAAAGCTTGCATTTCACAAGAGAGTTCATATGTTCGCATGCATCTGATTCCTTTTTTGGCAAGAAAAGACTAGCTTTATAGAGTCGGCGGTGATTGGGTTAGGTTTGCTGCTGATTACAGGGAAAGTTTCCCCAATAGGAAAGATTTTTTTATTTTGGTGTGATTTGGGATTCTAAAGGGTTGGCCGAATGGTTTAAACCATGTAGGTGGGATTAGATTGTTTGGGGATAAATCATGGATAGTTAAGGCATAAAAATAGATAGGATAAAATCTTAGAAAATCAAGGGGATCGATTTAGGATAAAAACATCCTCAATAGAAGGTTGGTTAGGGCATCTAAGATATTAAATGATTAATTAATTAATTAATTTGGCTTGAATAATCAATATGGGTTTGATGGGAATTTAATTAAATAAGGGGGATGAATTAAATAAATATGTGAATGCGGGCGATTAAGGGTATAGATACTGAATTTAGGTGTCTACATTTTTTCCCTTTTATTGAGTGGTTTGTGCTAGCAAGACATGAGACAAAAATGATGAGGTATGATGAGGATTGACAGAAGGTAGATGATGAGATCCCCCTCAAATGGGGGATCGATGAGGACAAGTGAAATCGATGACAAGTTTGAAAAAGGGTACATGATAAAGGGCGGGTGGGTGAAGAAATATGGTTAAAATGATTACCAAGGAAAGATTCCCAAAGAAAAAAGGATCACAATAACAATAAAAAATAAATGTGGGCATAATAGGAATGCAACTCAGCCATTGTTATAAAATGTTTTCCAAATTAAGATGACATATGTACAACTCAAATGTGAAGGTTTTATATAGTAGAAATATGAAAAAATTAAAAAACATCAAAGTATCCGCAACTAAATGCGAAAGGTATGCGAAATCCTTCATACACGAGGAATTGATTTGTAAACCCCATCTTTGGAAATTCACAAACCAAAAATTTAATGTTGTTGATCTACTTTCACTTAGAAAATGACATAATTGTAGCTATTGATTGATTCTTATATGCTTTAAAACTAAATTTTCAGAGTGTGAAATGAAATTCAAGAACACAACACATAGATTTTTATCCTGGAAACCCCTGATCTAACAGAAAACCATTTAGGAAGGGGAAATTCTCTTTCTTCCCACTTATGTATTGGCCAATAATTCTAAAATACAAATTACAATTAGTATGAAAGGAAACAACAATGTAAACCTTCCTCCCAAGTACTTTCTTTCTCTGTTCTCATGCACCTTACTCCTACCAATCAATTCCAGCACTAAAGATTATTTTCTCACTTGATCCCATGAATTCAAATTTTCTTAGATGCCTTTGATGCCTAATTCTCTTTCTCCTCCATGTATTGATAGCCCTTCCAATTTCCTCCCGTGCACTAGAAAATGAGAAAGGTCATGGAAGGGAAGAGACATAGTCTTGATGCTTTAAATTTGAGACTGTTCGTGCTCCATTTAATTTTTCTGTAAAAAGTGATAGGACCACCGTTATTTATAAACTGGTGGTTACAAGACCGCTGGTCTAGATGGGGAGTGGTGACTACCACTTTTTTGGGGGTGGTTATGCAACCGCCACTCTGCACATGGTGGAAGTTCTATAAAAATATGGTATGTTCCTCATTTTATTTTTTTTCTTCTTCTGGTACTGGATTATTTGATGAAGTGGTGTTGTTTTGGATCCCTATGGATCACTCCTCCCCTGCTTAGGAGGATTTTGGTCCCACAAAATCTTAGTGGGGGAGTAGATGAGGAAATAATTCCTCCGCTTGCTCCTTCAAGTATCATCGTGCCTGCATTGGTGTCTTTATTTTCAGTCCAACCTGCCAAGACTCTTATGGACCTCTCCTCATCTCTCTGACCTTCTGTTTCAGCACTACATCCTCCTCCAATTTTCCTCATCAGTCCAAGACACAATCTTCTATGGAAGGTAGTAATTGTAATCCTTCATCTTCATCAAGCATGGATGGATCATATAGGTGCAAATTCTCATAGTTTACTACTAAGTGCATCCACATAAATGGTGAGAAATCAAGCCGAAAAACATTTTCTCCAACCTACTCCAATATGGTGATGGGTCCATATTGCAGTGGCTTGAGCTTCCGTGATTGACCTTGTAGTCTCTCCTTGCTCAATTAAATCCAGATGTTGTCTCCAACATGAAGCTTATGCTCTTTCTTATGTTGATCGTGTCTAGCCTTGTAGTTGGCTTGGGATTTCTCCAACTGTTCTTTCAACTTGAGATGGATTTTTGGGATCCTCTCAATGAATTTGGTTTCTCTAGTCACCTCTTAGTCTCATATCTCCTCTTCATCTTGCCACCCAAATTCTATGTCCAATGGATTTTTTGGTAGATATCCCAAGCATGCTTCAAATGGTGACTTCATGGTGGATGTGAGTACTTCCCTATTGTAGGAATGTTGAATGTAGGCTAAGGACTCATCCCAAGTCCTCAGATATTTGATATTATACCCTTTGATCAGCTATACCAAAGTCTTGTTCACCACCTCTATCTGTCCATCTGTCTAGGATGGAAGGTTGTGCTCCTCTGTAACTTGGTACCCATCTTGTCCCACATAGTAGTCCAAAACTTTCCCAAGAACCTGGAATTCCTTTCAGAAACAATAGAATTTGGCAAGACAAAATGTACCCATACATTAGCATAGTAAAGATCTGTTTCCTCATGGGATTTTATTATCTTTTTACATGCCATAAGAAAACACATTTTACTGAAACTATCAACAATAACATAGAGATATTCATGGCCATGTTTACACATAGGTATTCCTCCTACAAAATCCATAGAAATGTCCTCCCATAGATGAGTAGGGACTAGTAATGGCATATACAAACCTTCCTTCCTAGTCTTAGGCTTGTTAGTACAACAAATTTTACATAGCCTTATAAATTTAAAAATTTCTTCTTACATATTGAGCTAATACATGTACCTTTGCAAGTGAGCTAAGATCATACCAACATCAAAATTTCCTAATACTTTTGAGGTATGTGATTCCCTCATATATATAAGCCTTTCTTTTTTGGCACATAAAGCTTCCCCCATTGGTAGAGCAACCCTTCCTTGAGATAAAAATCTTCAATCCCTTTCCTTTCAGTACCCTTGGGACTGCAACTATGCTGAAATGTAACCCCAAATTATTTGTCTTGGGAATATGCCTCTTCGTAATCTTCCTTCGTTAAGGGCTAGAAATGAGAAATAATGGCCAAATAGGAGATTTTATCCTGTCTGGGTGGCCTAGAAAACATGTCTTCCACCAAGTTTGTACTACCCTTCTTAAATTTGATCACTAAATGGAACTACTAAAGGAATCCCATCCATTTGTAGTGTCTTTCCTACTGTAATTTTGACTATGCTTGCAAATACTAGAGAGGTGTTTGGAAAGTGTTCACAATAGTTTCTTTACCCAACAAATAGTCTTTCCATTTCTTAATGGCCTAAACTAGTGCATACATTTCCTTATCATATATTGAATATCCTCTAACTATTGAAGTAAAGGTCTTAAAATGATAACATATTGGCTCACCTCCCTATCAAACCATTGTTCCCATAGCATAATCGCTAGCATCTGTCTCTACTTCTAAGGGATGCTGAAAATTAGGAATATAAAGTACGTGAGCATGAATAATGTTGTAATTCAATAACTCATAGGATTTATCTTATTCATTACTCGAGTCAAAACCCTTTCTCTTTGTGGCCACTATGTGTAGAGGTGCTGCAATAGCGGAGAAGCCTACAATGCCTTCCACATGTACTATACTGCTCCCAAAAAATTTCTAGTCTTTTTGGCTCCTGTTGGTGTTGGCTAGTTAGTGATGGCTTTATCCTTATTTGGATCCAATCATAGCTCCCCTCCTCCAACCACATTCCCAAGATAGAAAAGTGACTATTTGGAAAATTCACAGTTCTTTATATTGCATAAAATTAGTTTCTCCTTGAGGGATTGCAAGACTTCCTGCAAATGTGTTAGATGTATGTCCCATGTGGCATTAAAAACCAGAATATCATCCAAATAAAAATGACAAATGAATATATAAATTCATGCAATACATCATTCAATATTCCCATAAATGTAGCACGTGTATTATATAAACCAAAAGGAAGTAATAACCATTCATATAAAACTTTTTGTGTTTTTAAAGCAGTCTTCCATATATCCTCCTTCTTCATCCTTACTTACTGATAACCTGACTTGAGATCCAAATTTGTGAATAATATGAGATGCTGAAGATGGTCCAAGAGGTCATCTATGTGGGAGAATGGATATCATTTCTTGATGGTGATCTTATCCAAAGCGCAGTAGTTGATGCATAACCTCCAAGAAATATCCTTCTTATGCACCATCACAATAGTCAAGCCACAAGGTTAGGTGCTTGGATGTATCACACCTTCGTATAACATCTCCTAGAGTTGTTTCTTCACCTAATTACTCTCCATCAAGGATTTCTACAACTTCATGTTTTGTAGAGGGGACTCTAGAAACAACTGAATCTCATTCTCTACCTCCCGTTTTGGTGGTAACCCATTGAGAGTTTGAAAAACTTCTTGAAAATATTGAATAATACTGTAAAAATCCTTCATCCCTTGGTTATAAATATATAAAAATTCCACTCCATATTGTTTATCCTTTAGCAAAAGTGAACAAAATTGATTATGATTTACCTGAATAAGCCACTTTTCTTGGTTAACACTTATCATAGTAACTTGTGACTTATGCTGGTGTGCCTAGATCTTGTAGTTGATCCTATCCTTGGCCAAATTTATAAGTTCTCCCTTCTCATGAATATAACATCCATGATATACAAGTAAGGACTCCCGAAAGAAACATTAAATGCATCAAGTGGAATTACATCAGCTTCTAATACATCAATAGACTGAGAATTTATCCCAAACTTGACCTCACATCTTCTTGTTACCTGAATTTCTACACCCTTCTTCACCAATCCCAAAGGATATGGGTGTGGATTCTAGTAAGTCCCAAGACCAATATTTTTTAACAACCGCATCATAAATCAAATTATACTAAGAATCGGTATCAACCAAAGCATTTACCTTAGTTCTCTTGATCTATATTTTTATCTAGAATAGTCTACTCATCTTTCTTCTATCCATGTTGGTGTTCGTGCATCCAAGCCTCTCATCTACATATGATTCATCCTCTATCTCCTCCTCCCCTTTTTTCTTCACATCTGATCATGGACTTCTTTGAGTCCTTTGTTCAGTTATTTGGATGTAACTCTAGATGTAACTTCCAACATGTAGCATCGGTATGACCATTGATATCACAATTGTTGAAAAAATCTTGGGATCTTTACAAGTATTCAAAGAAGTGGGAGTTTTTTTACCTATCCGTTTCTACTTATCGTGGCCACTTGTTTGTCCCTAATCCTTCTTTTTCCTTATTTTTTGAATGTTTTTCCTTCATCTGTACTTCTCCTTGCATCCTTTGATAATCTATATAGTATGCATGTACACATGCCTCATTGAGATATTTAGGCTTCGTGGATATGGAGTTTCTTCAAAGGTGAGTGTGAAGTCCTCCCAAATACTTTTTCAAAATGTCCTCATCTTCCAATTCCATATTCAGTAACATAGATTACCTCCAAAACTCCATGATATAGTCCTACACTTTTTGACCATTGTCTTGTCTAAAATACTACAATTTAATCATCTGGTCAGTCTTATGGCCAATAGGATAAAATTTATCTCAAAGTAATTCCTTAAATCCCTCCCAAGTACTGACAATATGACGTTTCTTCTTCTCAAAAATGGCTAGATGGGTTTACCACCAAACTAGAGCATGAACTTCAATTTTGAGATGTGTAAAGGTAATCCTTTGTGCCTCCATGACATTGTGCACAATAAAGTAAACTTTGAATTGTTTTAGCCACTTATATAATAATTTTGCATCTACTTGTCCTTCAAATCACTTAATCTCAACCTTAGTTATAAATTTTAAAGTAGTATGATCACATTTTACCTTCCCAATTGGAGTATCTTCTTAATGCTCTTCCACATTATCTTCCTCTTTGAGGCTCTTCCCTATGCCAAATTTCTCAGATAAGACTCGAACTACTGAGTCTATGGAATTTTTCTTCACCGAAGCCATCTTTTGCGGATCCAAGAGCTCTTGTTGATGTCTATACAATCTATCCATCATGGTCTCTATCATCTCAATTTTATGGAACAAGTTTTCTTCCTACATTTGTCCCTATATTCTATTTTTCCACTTCTTTGTAGAAATTTCTAGATCACAAGGTGAAGCCTTTTAACCTTTAAACCTTTTCATTGTCATACAAATCAAAAGAATGAATACCATAGTCCTAGATACTTATTAGCTTTGATACCAAAATGATATATAAACATCATCTTTGGAAATTCTCAAATCATAAATTTAATGTTATTTTACTTTTAACCTTGGAAAATGATAGATTTGAAGCTAGTGATTGAATTCCTAACACCTTAGAATCAAAATTTCAAAGAGTGATAATGAAATTAAGAGAGAAAACACATAAATTTTTATCCTAGAAACCCTTAGTGTGAGGGAAAACTAGTCGGGAAGGTAAACTGCTCTTTCTTTTCCACTTATATATTGGCCAATAATTAAAGAATACAAATTATATTATGTTTGAAAGGAAACAACAATGTAACTTTCCTCCTAAGTACTTTCTTGCTCTGTTCTAATGTACCTTGCTCCTAAAAATCAAGTCTAGCACTAAATATTATTTTCCTCACTTTCTCCCATGAATTCAAATTGTCTTTAATGCCTAATTATCTTAATCCTCCATGTATTTATAGCCCTTATCATGTCCTCTCGTGCACTGGAGAATGAGAAAGGTCATGGAAGGGAAGAGACACATTCTGAACGCTTCAAATCAGAGATTGTTCATGCTCCATTTTATTTTTCCATCAAAAATGACAAGACCGCCATTATTTGCGGACCAGCAGTTATAGGACCGCCAATCTAACAGGGGGTGGTTACAAGTCTACCTCTTTATTGGGGGCAGTTATGTAACCACCGCTCTACACAAAGTGGTAGTTCTGTAAAAATACAGTTTGCTCCTTATTTTCTTCATTTTCTTCTTATGGTACTAGATGATTTGATGAAGTGTTGTTTTTTTTATCCCTATGGATCAATAATTGAGAAAAAAGGTATGTGTTTGTAAGGTACAGGGATCAAAAGTTATAGTGCCCCAACATAGGACATAAAAAAATTGGGTCGTGAAGGCAAAGTGAAAAAGTGGTTGGTGAAATAATATGCTCCAAAGGGGAAAGTATGGCCACAAAGGAAAAAAGGGAAATAGAATATGCCCCAAGTGGGGAAATTATGGCCACAAAGGTGGAATTTGAATGATAATATGGTGCCCCCAAGAAGGGCATGAATATGGCCACAAGAGTGGACTTGATATGATGAATGTAATTCCCTAAGGGGAAAATGAATATGGCCTCAAAGGAGGACTTCATGTGTGGATTAGATAGGATTGTGAATTAAAATTCCCAAAGGAGGACTAATTATATACATAAAGGTGGACATAGGGAGTATGAGAGAATTAAAATGCACAAAGGGAAAATATATAAGGCCACAAATGTGGACTTAGAAAGTACGCATGCCCGAAGGAGGAATAGTTTAAATGTTGAATCAAAATACCCAGAGGGAAAATGAATATGGCCACAAATGTGGACTTAAAGGTCAACAATAAGATGTCCTAGGAAAGGATGTAAGGAAGAGGGGGAAAATGCCTAAAATAATTATGGCCAAGGAAAGTTGACAGTGACTATATCCAGTCGATGGTGACCCAACAGGGTCGACGACGACCCGAAGTCGCTGGCTATATAAGCTCGGTGGTTGGCCGATGATGCTCATTTTCACACACAAAGTTGACGAGAGAGTAGAGAGATTTAAAAATAAAAATGAGAAATGGAAGTCTTCGGAGCTACAAGGAAGCGCCAGAGGGTGCGGAGGATGGTGAGTAACAAAACCCACGCGCTTTTTAATTAAATTCAATGTTTTATTTATTTTTTATATTTTCTGTAAAAAACATGGATGATGTCAGGAGTGGTTGGCAAAGACCCAAGTAGGTCGAAAACGATTGATCCCTAAGGTGCATCAATCGACTCTGAGACATGTCGACCCGATCGTGTTTGGTGTCAACTTGAGTTGGCTTGGATAATTTAGGGTTAAAGTGGATTTTTAATGAAATTTAATGGATTCTAATCATATTTTGGACTGAATTGGATTTTGATGAATTTTAATGGATTATGATGTGATTTTGTATGGTAGATCTGATGTATGTATGTTTTTTTTGTGATTTCAGACCAAAGAGATCTTATAGTTGAAAGAGAAAGTGTCTGCTCTATATGAGAAAATCAGAGGAGATGTCACAGACGCCGAGTGGGATCACTTGGTCACAATAGGATTAGGTGGCTTCAGATATTATTAGAGGATCCCACAGGATGTGGGGCTTATGATTGCTTTAGTAGAGAGATGGGATTGACAGACTTGCACATTTTGGTTTAGGACAGGGGAGATGACAGTCACCCTGGAGGATGTGTATCAGATTCTCAAGTTTCCTATACAGGGGGAGCTGATAGTTCCCATTACCGGTGAGGAGAGATTGGTAGTGTTTATGTGGCTATTTGGAGCTGATGCACCCAACATCAAGTTTTCTTCAAGGGATTTCCCATATGAGTTCAGATATGAGGTTGGGGTTCCATGCAGCCATTTGATATGTATGGTGATAATTGTTGTGTCATGTTATGCTTTATTGAACTCTGGTGGAGCTCAGTTTCCATGGGCACTAGTCAGTGTAGTGGTAGATATTGTTGATCATCACACATTATTCTCATTAGGACTATCTTGTTGGCTCAGGTTTACCATGATCTTTCCATGTATAGGATAGGACAGAGGTCAAGATTGGATGTAGGTTTCTTGCTTCATTGTTGGGTGTATGAGCATATAATAGTGATTTGACCACCATGGATTTCATGGGTCATAGGAGACCATATTCAAATAGAGGTGGGATTTTTGAGATGGAGGTCCAATCAGACCTCCAGAGATAGGAGTGAGAGGAGGGTGGACTAGTATGTGAATTGGCTTGTGGAGTTAGATGTCAATTATATTATGTGGCAGCCATATCGAGATTTCCCTACATGGCCAGGGGTAGATGTAGAGTTGGCAAGGATGAGTAGGATGAGATGGATACAGGGGAGACGATCGGAGATGATTGAGATAGTTCATTTTGATTTAATACGACGACATTTTAGAGTTGTCCAGATGGTGCCTCAAGATCTTATTTTATACAGGAGGGAGGAACTTGATAGGGATCTATCGAGCCCTAGTATGACAGACCCAATAGAGGAGGATGTTATGTCATGGGATGAGGATGAGGATGTGGGAGTTGCAGTAGGACACGCTGACTGGCATACTACATCATGGGCAGCTTGGGTTGCTGAGTAGGGACGAGAGGAGGAAGAGGAGATGGACATTGATGTTGAGGTGGCTCCTCGAGGAGGAAGATAGGGTGGATCAGGAGAGTCTGCAAAGGTGGCACGATTATGTGCCAAGTAGGATCAAATGAGGGAGGAGAGAGACACAACTTTGTAGCAGTAAGATGTGGTCACGCAGGAGCAAGACCAAGTTATTCAAGAGAGAGACCATTACCGGTGACAGAGGGAGGCCTACAGGGCCCGTTTTAGAGATTTGTCTACTATTTTGACAATAAATTCAGTGAGTGGTGGCTAGGAAGCTCCAAAGGAGTTGGTACATGTAGCGACTCCCGACATTATTTCCATGGAAAGGTACAGAGCACTAGCCGAAGAGGCTAAATATTACGAGGTGATCTTGTATGAGAAGTTTTCGAAGACATTACGCTACTCGGAGAACCTATAGAGGACAGTAGCAGGAGTAGTGGTGTCTTCTAGGATCATGGAGAGTGTGGAACAACCATAGTTAGTAGAAGGAGGCCACAAGGGTGGCGGTGATGCACAGGGATCAGGTGATGTACCTTCCCTAGGAGGAGAGAACTTGAGAGTCTCAGATATATACTTTACATATTTTGATAGCATATCTACTTTTAGAGATGGATCTTAGAGGTGGACTATGCTGTATTGATACACATTTTGGCATATATATATATATGGTTTTTTCATGGATTATTATGTGTTTATTATTTGATGTGATGAATTTAATTTGATTTCATGATGATGGTTTTAAATTAGATATTGTGATGATGGCTTATAGATTAGATGTGATGATGATGTAACAGAATGCATGTTTGTTTTATATTTGATGATGATGGTGAAATATATGTGTGATTAGATTTTTTTCGATGTGTATGTGTATGAATAGAATGGTGATGTAAATGTGTGATGTGTTAATAAGGATTAATACTATATTTTTTGTATTTTAATTTGATTATGATGATCAGAATGTATATGGATAAGATGTGATGAAAACAATTTGAGAATGGATGTGATTAATGATGAATATAAGTAAGATTAAATGTGTTGTAAGATAGATATATGGAATATAAGTGATTGAGATAAAGAATGATGTGCTTGTAAAAAATGAAAGATAAATGTGATAGGATTAGGATGGAATACAATGCAATGCAATGGTGGTGACTAATAGGTGCGAAGAACACTATGTTTCATCAAGGAATGTGTGAGGAAAAGATGCCTCCAACTACATTAGAGGTAAATAATGAGGGGATCCAGGTAACACAAGAAAAATGCTACCAAAACCAATGTTAGTATGCAACCAATGGTAGTTGATCGTACCAAAAGATCATAAGAAGGATGGATGATATGAACTCATAAAC
This sequence comes from Taxus chinensis, assembly GCA_019776745.2. Lineage (NCBI taxonomy): Eukaryota > Viridiplantae > Streptophyta > Pinopsida > Cupressales > Taxaceae > Taxus > Taxus chinensis. The sequence goes on along the minus strand of CM034151.1, from coordinate 867,369,607 downwards.
CTAGTGCCAACATGACAAAGGGGTTTGAGATGAAAATCGTACATAGGAAGAGGGTTTTCCAAAAGTGGTGTTCCCTAAAACTATGCCCCAGCTCTGGGGAAAGGGAAAGAGAAAGTTGATCAATGCGGGAAGCTTTCTTAGGATGCTAATAAAATGGAAGGTTGATCAATGCAAGAAGCCTTCGAATGCCATAAGGAGTTGCCATATTTCAAGGGTATGGTCTACTTTATACAAAAAATAGATGGAAAGAGTAATATATGATAGACGTCCTTCGAGGGATCGGTCTATTTCTTTGATTTTGATTTGCATGATTCTTCTTTTTTTTACATGAATAGTTGTCCTTCGAGGGATCATTTTTTTTACAACTTTGAAGTTTTGTTGGAGCACCCATGAATTCTTATTTTTACATGGGGGAGAGCTGAGACTAGCTAAGTAGACCACTTAAGAGGGGATAATGAATGTACAAGAGACATTATTGGACCCTTCGTATGGTTCCAATAGGTGAATAAGATGGTGATGGATGTAATGATCATGGAGTTCTCAAGAAGAAAGAGGAACTTATCCATAAGGAATATGTTATGGGTAGAGTTGTGGTGCCCATATTTAAGGTCACATCTAGGAAGTAACGGAAGACCACATAATTCCAAATCATCACAATGAGAGATGGAAGAGGATAAGATGGAGAAATGATCTAAAAAATATGACTAAGAGTATTGGTAGATGTGTTAATAGTAGAATGGCTATAAGTGTAATGTGTTAAAAGGTTCCACTTCCATTTTACCATCAAGGAGGCCAAATGATAGGATCTCGACTCATACTTATGTGTGATAATGTATGGCCCAATCCAGTTAGGGAAAAAATTCCCATGTTGGCTCCTTTTTAGAGCAGTGGTGTTCTCACGATGAGGTCACCGATGTTAAATTTGCATTAGGATAGGATATGATTAGAGCTATAGACAAACGAAAATGAAAATTGTGCATTCCACTAAGCAAGTGAGGAAAAAATGTGTCCCTAATGAGACAAAGAGATGGTTACTTAAAATTAAATTATGATGTGCCCTAGGGGAGCACAAATACAGCCATGAAAGTGGACTTAGGATGAGAGTATATGGTCCTCCAAGAGAGGGAAAAATATGGTGAAGATAAGTTTGGATAGGATTTAATGAGATGATTTGGATAACAGATTATAAATTATGTGCAACACCTTGGAAATGAGGAGGAAAGAATAATGGCCGCAAAATTGGACTTAGTGTAAGGATATGGTGCCTTTGAGATAGGCATGAATAATGGTCACAGTGGCGGTCGACAGGTAAATCCATGGTGCTCCTAAGGGAAGGACAGATATGACGACGTCGGTGATCGTAACAGAAGAAGATGATAAATGGATAAGTTGAATAAGATCAGATGAATATAGACTGGATGAGATAAGATGATGCTATGTATCGAGAGGAACTAATCTAGAGGCAAAATAATCCTAGAAAGAAGTCTCCCTAGCATCAAAAGAACCATGGGGATAAGATGTATGGATTAGGAAAAGGACATGAAAGGGCCAATGAGAAAGGGGGATTCTCCCCCAACAAGAGGGATATGGTTGGATGTCAGAAGAAATGAAATGGATGTCAAAGGGGTGGTATAGTGAGGCCAATAGAATCAATGAACAAGGTAGGACCCTCATAAGGAGGAGTGATGTAGATAAATGAGGAGGCTGGGTAACATGAGTTGGATTGGTCATGGATGAAATGGTAGAAGAAGAGGAAGAAGCCTCAAGAAGTTCATCTTTCTCAATAAGGTTGTGGACGATGGTCTAAAGGGCCTTACAATATTTGTGTCATGACGTGGTGTGTGATGATAGGTGTAGATGCAATGGAAATTAAACCATGAGGGCTTTAGATGTTTTTGGTCAAAGGCCCTAATGGGTGGAAGCGTGATGGAAAAGTTTGAACTAAATGTTGGAGTACTTCCACATATGATTTGATATATGTGTTAGGATGGATCTTGTGATACAATGTGGATGTTGAAGATGAGGGGTGATTTTTTCATGGTTTTGGCTCTTTGGTTGTGATCGGTGCTCTAGAAGAAGAAGGGTTGGATGATTAAGGATTTTTTCAATTGCTAGATGGAGGTGGAGATGATCTTGATGAAGGATTTGGTCCTAAGAGGGAACCAGACTGTTCAGATTTAGATTGATTGATTGGTCGTGATGACAGAAGTAGTCCTAGGATGAACAGATGTGTCCCTAAGATGGAGGATGTAGATTGGGTCTTATTTGGAGGAATTTTTATCTTTTTATGGGGATGCACAAGGGATCATTTTGGAAGGGTGCCAAGGTTTTTGGATTTATATTTTTGAGATTTACCCTTGGCTGAAATGACAATGATTTCAAACAGTGAATCTAGAGGTGGTGTTATGGATGATGGAGGAAGTAATTTTTACATTATTTGTTCTAAAGAAGATGAGGATTGGCTTGGTGTAAGAGGGTTTGATAGTGTGGATGAGACAGGAGGGTCACTTATAGATGCTACAAGTTTAAGTTCTCTCCAATATTATTTGAATGATGAAGGTGGTGTGGAAGAAAAGGGGGATAATGGAGATGTGGTCATGATGGCTGACAGGTTCGGTGTAGGTAAGAACATGGAAAGAGGAACTAGTACAGATTCTAAGGATGGAACAATGGGAAAAGGTGGAATGGATGTGGACAACGTGGGAGAATCTAATGAAGTGGATGTGGGTGTAGAATCTATGCAGGAGTAGATGTGGATATAAAAAGGGGTGTTTGGATGATGTGGTTGATGATGTCTATATTATAGGGAGATGATGTAGATTGAGGATGGGTGGATGTAGAAATGAGGGGGTTTATAGAAGAGGCAATGATCTGAAAACCAAATTTAACTAGCAATTGTGCACACACATTTTTTTTGCTTTGTATTGATTTTTGATGTAAAATTTGAGCATTATATCCTTTTGTATTTTTAATAAAAGAATAAAAACTGAAAGTACTGTGTAAATATTGAAATAAATGAAGAGAATTCACTAGCAATTTGACGCAAGAATTGATAACGGAGTTCGTCGCTTGAGGCCTACGTCTTCGGGTCCGGTTGAATGGGACCGATCTATTAAAATCTTGAAAATAATTCTTTACAAAGAATTCTAAAAAATTATGACCTTCTCACAGTCTTCCTCTATCAAAAATAACAGGGGTTGCTTTTTACATCTCCTCCAAATTCCACTCCTAGCTCAAGTTATGAGCATTACAATATTTTAGCACAGACCTGAATGCTATACAAATAAAATATCACTCCTTTTATATTGTTTCCAAAAAGCTGGCGTAATGGTTAGGCGCCTAAAATTTTGCATGGGAGGTCAGCTATTCCAATCCCCTCCACTTCTCTCTCCTTCTCCTTAGGCGGTTTTGTAGTGGTTTATCCCACATTGTGGGTGCGTGCAAAAAGGTAGGCATTTAATAATGCCAAAGGAGGGCTGTTTGTATTGGCTTAAGAGCCACCGTAGTTGCTATGGAGTGGGTGCATTTCTTGGTATGGTGCATGGTTGTATATTTTTAGGCACTAAATAATCCAAGGATAATGCGTGGACAGGTAATAAATGATTACTATGCAATGTGTGGAATATGGTATTAATGGATTAATATGCAATGCGTGGGAATATGGAAATTAGTAAAAATGCATGGGAAATTTGCATAGTTTAAAAAGGCATGTCTAATATTCCCACATGCATAGCGCAAATGCAATTAAAGGAGTTTATATACACAAGTTGGTTTAGTGATTAAATGAGAAGGAGGCCAAGACACCCCTCCATAATCGAGTGTGTCGAACCTAGCTGAGGGCCCCCAGCCAGTAAATAGCAGGATCCATTTGTCCGAAAATGAGTGTCCAAGACCAGCATTCCCAAAACCACTTTTTGTACGTCACAAAAATTGTCCACGTGTCGCAATCTAATCGAAACACTTGGCGAGCGTGCACACATCCAACCTGCACAAAACTCCAAATTTTTCCAGTTGCACAAAAATTTCAGCGGGCTATAACTTTTGCAAACGAGCTCTGTTTCCTACAAACAAGATATCGTCAGAATCGTATAATTTTTCTCCACGCTTTAAAAATGACTACAACTTATTCTGAGAATATCTTAGATCATTATTTCTCTGTGAGGATCCTCTGGATCATTCCTCCCCACTGAGAAACTTTTGGAACCCAGAAGTCAACTTAATTGGTGAATAGGTGAGGGTATTTCTTCCTCACCTTTCCGGTTTCCATCCATTTAGCCTTGTTCGGATGCATACCTTTGAACCCAACATGAAGATACTCAATATCACCCCTTCGCGAAGTTCTTACTTTCCTGTCCAAAATGATGTCTTCCTGCAACTCATCAAGATACTCAGGAGCAAAATCATCAATGGAAGGCATTATGTTAGAATCATCATGATCAACAATCATAGGTGGTTCATACAATCTTAAATTCTCAACATTTACAACTGAGTAGATTTGCATATATGGAGGTAAATCCAACCGGAAAGCGTTGTTACCAATTTTTTCCAATATTTGGAACGGACCATACCGTATAGGTTTCAATTTTTTACCTTCACTTGTCAGTCTTTCCTTGTTCATGTGAAGCCAAACTGAATCACCAACTTTGAACTTGTGATCAATTCTATGTTTATCATGCCTAACTTTGTACTTAGCTTGAATTTTCTCCAATTGTTCATGGACATACTAATGAACCTGTTGTATTCTCTACACAAATATTTTAGCCTTGTCAGAATCACTTGCACCATTAACAACAGTTTCATGTCCATAATATATATCTAATGGAGAATTAGGTAGATATCCATAACAATTCTCAAATGGAGACTTCAAAGTAGAATAATGTAAGGCACGAATATAAGCATGTTGCACATAATAAAGATGTTGATCTCACAATTTAGGATGTTTGTTACTATAGCCCCTAATTAATTGTACCACTGTGCGGTTTACAACCTCTGTTTGACCATCAATCTGTGGATGAAAAGCAGTGCTCTTTTTCAGTTTTGTGTCCATTAACCCCCACAATGTTGACCAAAATTCCCCAAGAATCTAGAATCCCGATCAGATATGATTGAAGTAGGTAAACCAAAATGAACCCAAACAAACTAAAAAAATAAATGTGCAGTTCCCTCACCAGTTATTTGTTTAGTACATGGAACCAACACACACATTTTGCTAAATCTATCCAATACCACATATAAGTAATCATGTTTCTTCTGTGTCATGGGCAAGCCTCCTAAAAAGTCCATGGAAACACTTTCCCAAGGCCTTGTTGGAACAAGAAGAGGAGTGTAAAGTCCTAATTTCCTATTACTTGGCTTGCTTGTGGCACAAAGAACACATCCCTTAATATACCGGTTTACATGTTCATGCATTCTAGGCTAATAACAATATTTTTGTAAATGTGCAACTATCTTACTAACACCAAATTCCCTGAAATAAGAGAAGTATGTGCTTCCCTAATTATATGCACACGCTCATTTTCTGGAATACAAAATTTTCCAGAATGATATAACAATCCTTCAAGCAAATGATAATCTTTTTCTCCTACTTGTTTCCCACTTACTAGATCCTCATACACTTCTCTAAAGTCAACATCATTCACATATTGTTCCTTGTAACTAACATGAGCCAAAGAACTATGCTGCAAAAGAATAGATGCTACTACCACTGGTGGTCTGGATAACATGTCGGAAACCTTGTTTTGAATACCTTTTTTATACCCAATTACAAGATGAAATTGTTGCAAAAATCCCATCCACCTAAAATGTCTAGACTATTGCAATGTTGTAAATGTTAGGAAATATATCTTAGTGCTCCATTTGTATGGGTGAATAATAATTACATGTGTAATTATTATTATGGTAAATTAGTGAAAGTATATTTACTATGTAAATGTAAATAGTAAATGTAAAATGTGGTTAGTATGTGGTAAGTTAGTAAGTTAGAATAATAAAACAATTAGTATTGTTTTATTATTATATTGGTGAGAGGTTGAAGCCATATGGGTGTATGGTTGTATATGAAGACAAATGTTGTTGTAAGGATTGTTATTTTACATCTCCTATATAATGGAGTGTAATGAAATAGTGCATAATAAAAATATAATATAGAGTTGTTGATTTTAATTATCGTATGTGTAGCTATTTCATGGATTCTTTGTATTAGATCAGATTAATTTCTCCAGTAAATCTGGAAGTGCCAAGATCGGAGCGGTACTTATCTTCTCTTTCAGTGTATCAAATGCTTTTTGTTGTTTTCCTCCCCACTGAAATACATATTTAATACTTGTCAAAGCATGCAAAGGAGATGCAATATATGAGAAGTTAGCAATAAATTTTCTCCAGTACTGAACTGCACCTAGAAAACTTCTAACTTCCGTCACATTTGTTGGTCTAGGCCATTTCACAATAACCTCTATTTTTGCAGGATCAATTCTCAATTCTCCATTTCCTACAATATAACCCAAGTAAATTAAAGATGTTTTTCCAAATTCACATTTTGACATCTTCAAATACAATTTCTCTTTCCTTAGTGCATCTAAGACTTTCTGGATGTGTTTAACATGTTCATCCCCTGACTTACTGAAAATAAGAATATCATCTAAGTAGACAATAATGAAATTATCAATGAATGGTCTAAAAATTTCATTCATAACTCTCATGAATGTTTCCGGTGCATTGCACAAACCGAAAGGAATCACTAACCATTCAAACAATCCCTGTTTCATTTTAAAAGCAGCTTTCCAAACATCACCCTCTACAATTCTTACTTGGTGATAACCACTTCTTAAGTCTAACTTAGTGAAATAAATTGCATTCTTTAATTGATCCAGTAAATCATCTATTCTAGGAAAAGGGTAACGATTCTTTATAGTAATCTTGTTTAAAGCATAGAAATCAACACACATTCGCCAAGTGTCATCCTTCTTAGGAACCAATATTATTTACGAACCACATGGGATGTACTTGGACGAATTATACCTTGAGCCAAAAGTTCCATTACCTGTCTCTTGATTTCCTCGTTCTCTACTACTGACAACCTGTACATTCTGATATTGGGAAGAGGTGCATCTTGAAGAAAATGTATCTCATGTTGAACCCCTCTTTTGGGAGGTAGACCCTGTGGATCCTGAAAAACATCATCAAAATGAGAAACAATTTTTACCAATTCATCCTTATGTTTTAGATCGCAAGTCTCAAAATCCATCTCATTTTCTTTTTCTTTGGATTTGACCACCATGAGCACAAAAATTTTTCTTGAGTTTACAAGCCTTTTCATTTGACCTGTAGTTACCGAGGATAGATTATTCTTTTCACGGTGAGCTCTAATAATAAACTCAATTCCATCCTTTACAAGCAAATATTTATTTTCTTCCCTATAGAAGATTTCTTTACGATCATACAAATAAGGACTTCCCAAAACCACCCCACAAATATCCAAAGGAACTACATCCAATTCAACCTCATCAATAAACTTGTCTGTAATGGAAAATCTGAAAGTACAAGTTTTAGTTACCTGCAGTTTTGCATCATCACAAACCCAGCCCAAAGGATAAGGCTTAGGATGTGGTATAGTTTTGAGTCCTAGTTTCTTAACAACCTCCTCAGAAATTAGATTAGCTTGAGATCCACTATCAAAAAGAGTATCAATTTTTGTATGCTTTGAAATTACTCTAATGTGGAAAATCTCATTTCTTTTCTTATCATCAGGTATAGTTTGTTTACGAGAAGAAGATGCAACATCTGTAGTGCTATTGTTGGAAATTGAAAGAGTTTATTTACCTTGAAAACTCATAGTTGTGATTTTGGTTTCATCACCTGAATCAGAACCAAGATCATGTACTACAGTGTTTGTTTTCTTTTCTTTTCCTTTCTTAACCATCCATTTAGGCTTCTTTTCAGGATGTAATTTCCAACATTTAGACTCATCATGGTTTTTTTTACAATGATTACAAAATGGTTTTTCATCTTCCTTCTTAACAGTAGAGTTTGTTTTATGCTTACCCTTTCCTTTTCCTTTTTTTTTTGAACCTTTCCCTTCAGATTGCTTGTTCTTCTAATTAAAAGAAGAGAAAGAGGACTCCTTTGTCATTTTCCCTCGGGCTTCCAAATGGGTTGCTTGAACACATACTGCATCAAGATTAGTAGGACCTAAAACAAGTATCATATGCCTTAGATAATTATGCAATCCACCAACATATTTGAGTAGTGTTTCTTCTGTGTTTAGGGAAATTCCCAGAATTAGAGCCCTTTTCCTAAATTCTTGTGTGTATTCTTGAACACTTTTTCCCTTAGTTTGTCTTAATGTTTGCCAATCCATCATAGCTTGTTGCTTATAACCAAGAGGATAAAATTGTTGCCTAAGATTTGAAACAAATTTAGACCAAGAAGTGATTTCTATACCTTTGTTTTCTTCCCATTCCTGAAGCTTACTCTCCCACCAAATGAGTGTTGTGCCACCCATCTGAAGAGTTTCCAGATGAATCTTTGTTTCATCATCAACAATTCTCTGAACCCTGCGATATACTTCTATCTACTTGACCCAGTTATCCAACTTCTCTGCATTTAGCTCTCCAGTATACATAGGCAATTCAAACTTGATATCTAACTTTAATGAAGGAAAATCAGATTTTAAAGAGTCTCTTTTTGGAATATCAGAACTAGAGCTTTCTTCTTTCTTACCTCCTCTAGTTCCCGTTTCCCTTTGCCTATCTTGGTACATTTCTTCCACCATTTCCTTCATCTGTTGGAATGATTGAAAAAAGTTTTCTTCCACTTCCTCTCGATCCGCCATTGTAGGACTTCGAGATCGTCTGGTACCAATTTTGGGATCTCATTCAACTAACTCTCCTTCACCCTTCTTGGATCGAGACCTTGTTAACATCCAACACACAACTTGCAATCCAAAACACGTTAATCTGAACCAAAAATCAGTCAAAACCAGCTCTGATACCAATGATCTGAAAACCAAATTTAACTAGCAATTGTGCACACACATTTTTTTTGCTTTGTATTGATTTTCGATGTAAAATTTGAGCATTATATCCTTTTTTATTTTTAATAAAAGAATAAAAACTACAAGTACTGTGGAAATATTGAAAGAAATGAAGAGAATTCACCAGCAATTTGATGCAAGAATTGATAACGGAGTTCGGCGCTTGAGGCCTATGTCTCTGGGTCCGGTTGAATGGGACCGATCTATTAAAATATTGAAAATAATTCTTTACAAAGAATTCTAAAAAATTATGACCTTCTCACATTCTTCCTCTATCAAAAATAATAGGGGTTTCTTTTTACATCTCCTCCAAATTCCACTCCTAGCTCAAGTTATGAGCATTACAATATTTTAGCACAGACCCGAATGCTATACAAATAAAATATCACTCTTTTTATATTGTTTCCAAACAACTGGCGCAATGGTTAGGCACCTAAAATTTTGCATGGGAGGTTAGTTGTTCCAATCCCCTCCACTTCTCTCTCCTTCTCCTTAGGCGGTTTTGTAGTGGTTTATCCCACATTATGGGTGCGTGCAAAAAGGTAGGCATTTAATAATGCCAAAGGAGGGTTGTTTGTATTGGCTTAAGAGCCACCATAGTTGCTATGGAGTGGGCACATTTCTTGGTATGGCGCATGGTTGTATATTTTTAGGTGCTAAATAAGACAAGGATAATGTGTGGACAGGTAATAAAGGATTACTATGCAATGCGTGGAATGTGGTATTAATGGATTAATATGCAATGTGTGGGAAATTTGCATAGTTTAAAAAGGCATGTCTAATAGTCCTACATGCATAGCGCAAATGTAATTATAGGATTTTATATACACAAGTTGGTTTAGTTATTAAATGAGAAGGAGGCCAAGACACCCCTCCATAATCGAGTGTGTCGAACCTGGCTGAGGGCCCCCAGCCAGTAAATAGTGGGGTCCATTTGTCTGAAAACGAGTGTCCAAGACCGGCGTTCCCAAAACCACTTTTTTTACGTCACACAAATTATCCACGTGTTGCAATATAATTGAAACACTTGGCGAGCATGCACACGTCCAACCTGCACAAAACTCCAAATTTTGCCAGTTGCCCAAAAATTTCAGCAGGCTATAACTTTTGCAAACGAGCTCCGTTTCTTGCAAACAAGATATTTTTGGAATCGTATAATTTTTATCCATGCTTTAAAAATGACTGCAACTTATTCTGAGAAGATCTTAGATCGGTGTTTCTCTGTGAGGATCCTCTGGATCACATGAATGCATTTTTTGTTTGTCTTTGGTGTTTCAAGAGGCATTGTGGATGTTGATGTGGATTGAGAAGATGTGTTAGGGGGTGTAGATGTAGGAATAGTGCATGCTAAGGAGGAAGAGGGGGATGAAATTGATGATTTGGGCATTGGTAAATAAATATGTGATAATGATGTTAAGGTATACATGGGTAGATTTTTGGATATTGTAGATATAAATGTAGTAATGGGTGTGTTCGGGATAGGTGTGGATAAGGAGGCAGGTGCTTATAATGCTAATTCGGATGTGGTAAGAGTAGGACTAGATGTGGATGAAATAGAAGTGGTGGAGGTTAAGGTGTTAGGTAATGTGATTCTAGGTATGGTTGATGTGAGGATATCCCTCAAAGGAAGTGTGGGCACAATATCTAGGATGGGAGTAGATGATGAGGTGGATAAAATAGATGTGGAAGGAGGTGTCTGGCGTATGGTGTTAATTGAAAACAGGTTGAATTGATATGGTGTACAAGGTGAAGACAAATTCTTTGGTGGTGGATTAGAGAATGGTTGTGTGAAGATATCAGGTGGTGAGGATTGGATTGGTTACTGGGAAGGAGTATGATTAAGAGATTGAGATTAGATGAGGAGAATAATTGGTTGGATAGGCATGATGATGTCAGATGAAGCAAGGATGATAGAATATGATGGTGGTGGAACATGATCCACTAATCAACGTGATCAAGAGGTGGTAGGTTTACAACGTAAAAATTCATAGATAGGGCTAGAAGAAGACCTGGAAGCAACCGGTTTGGATGGGATAGGGGTCATGGTGGATTTTTGTGCAAAACTATTTGAGGAAGGGTTTTGTTTCATTTCAAATCAAACGAGTCAAGAAAACAATTCTTTTTATGTTTTTATATTATGAATGTGTGATAAATAAAAGCGGATGGATAACAAGATACCTAGGAGAAGGCAATCTATGTATGGTTTTAGGTTTTTTATGGCTTGGAAAGTATCAAGTGGCTTCTTATTGGGTGATGAAATCCTAATTAGTCAATTAGGTATGGGGATGTTTTGATGTGTGATTTAGATGTGTGAGGTTTAGTTGTCAGTGATATAATGTGTGATGCAGAAGATTAAACCCCTATTTAATCTATGTGACCAAGTAGGATGCAGAAAGGAAAGGTTCTTTTTAAACCAAATTGAAGTGTGATCTTTCAATGAGGACACACATAGGAAAGGGAAGTACAATGCAAAAAGGAGAAAATAGGGAAAAGGAGGAATACCTGGATATAGATTTTCCTTTTTATCTGCACTCTTGAGTGATGAGCGATTCCAGCATATGAACCCAACACGAGCAAGAAAGAAGTAAGGCATCGTGTTGCAATGTTAGTAGAAGACAGAAAACATAGAAAATATGCAAAGGATCACCTAAAAGGTGGTCCCACCGGGCATGCTATAAATTTTTTGACAAAAAACTTCCTCACTGATCAAATGAGTGATGAGTGATTCCAGTAGACAAACCCAACACGAGCAAGAAAGAAGAAAGGCATCAAACTGCAGTGTTATTAGAAGATAGAAAAAGTAGAAAATATGCAAAAGGATCACCTAAAGGGTGGTCCCACCGGGTGTGCTAGAGAATGTTTGACATATTTTATCCATTCACTAATCAAATGAATGAACTAGCTACTCAAAGAAAATAACAACTCAATAAATGTTGGAGGGTTTATGTTACCTCAAATGTGTAATGTGGATATACGGGTGTAAAATTACTAATTCTCATTTTTAGCTTGATAAACCTGCAAAACTGGAATGAAAAGGATGATTAGATAGATATATGTGGGGGTTTCTCGAACAATGTCAGCTCCAAGAAGTGGTTATCTTCCTTTCATGGATGTCAACCCCCGTTTGTTTAAAAAAGTGAAGTAAAGGATAGAACAGAAGATATCATGCAGGAACAGATTAAATATGGATAGAGAAAATGGATCTGGAGTTTGAATTCACAGTTGCAGAAGGACGAGTCGATGGCCCAGATATAACCTAAGATAGGGTCAAGAGACATAGTGATTTTTAGCATAATTAGATAAGATTGGAGATGAATGGATGAAAAATGCAACTAATGCAAGAAAATAAGTTGGAAGATAAGGTTGGACCCTGGAGAATCTCTGAGTGTTATTGAATTTTATCTGAACCTGTAAAAGGATTAGACACAAGAAATAAAAAGATAATATGATAAAAATTTGAATAAAGCAACACATAGATACAGATAAGTCTCATGAAATATGATCATGAGCAATACCAAACAATGTTCAAACAATGTCTGGGATATCTCAAAGGAGGTCAAGGAGGTCTGTTGCTAGGAATGCTCAGGCAAGAGAGAAAGATCACAGGTCGCAAGAAAGGTAAGATGTTCACATGCATCTAATTATTCCTTTTTATGGAAAGAAAACATTAGCTTTATAAGGTCGATGACGATTGGGTTGGGTAACTGTCGATTGCAGGTAAAGTTTCCCCAATGGGGAAAGCTTTTGTGATTTTGGCGTGATTTGGGATTTTTAAGGATTGGCCGAATGCTTTAAATTATGTAAGCGGGATTAGATTTTTTGGGGATAAATCATGGGTAGTTAGGGCATAAAAATAGATAGGAAAAAAGATTAGAAAAGCAAGGGGATGGATTTAGGATAAAAGCATCCTAAATAGAAGGTTAGTTAGGGTATGTAAGATATTAAATTAATTAATTAATTAATTAATGTGGATTAATTATTTAATGTGGGTTAGATGGGAATTTAATTAAATAAATGGAAACTAGATGAATCAAATAAATATGTGCACACGGAAGATTAAGGGTATAAATACCGATTTTAGGTGCCTATAGGAATAAGTGGTGTGTGAATAAGAATAAGAAGTAGTATATGATGAAATGACATCACCTATAATGTGTGATAAATTAGATACCCCTAGGTGCCTTTTTGGACTAGTAAGAGGTATAGTACCAAGCATCATTATTGCGTGTAAGGACCTATAAGAGATATTCTCTCACTCCAAAAGACCAAGTGAACATGTATGTGTATATAGAAAATATATTTACATACTAAGTATTCGTCTAGCATGTGAAGCAAAGTGTACATGTAAGTATAAGTAAGAAAGAGTAAGTACAACCAAGATATGAAATATGCAGTGTATGAATGGTATGGAATGGTATACAACATGTGAATTTGATAGGAGCAATGTGTCCCCTAATGGGTGCACATGAGATGAGGTTCATTTATAAAATACCCCTCAAAAATCAAGAATGAACTATAAAACAAGAGTACATCATTGGGAAATGGTTTGATAATGTGCACTATAAATATATATCATGAAGCATAGAACGTGAATATAGAATGATGGTGAGGTTCATTTCATATTGAGACCCTCAGTAGTCGAGTATGAACCGTGGAACTAGAGTGCTTTTCCATAGGGTAATGTCGATACATTTTGTGTATCAAAGGATTTGAAAATGAGGAAGAAGATTATATATTGTGCACTGAGAAAAATGTAGTAGTAGGTGTTAAAGAGAAATGATAAGAATATAAGGTGGGTAAAGTGTGATCCCTCCTAAGTATGTGATTGATGGAGATCTATGCAGTGATGTGAGAAGGACCATGCCATGGTGGTGGAGCTTGAAATGTGTCTTGTCCATCGATGTGAGAATTATTTTGTTTGAAAAAAATAATTGGATGTGGAAGTGGAGTAGGGTAGGGAGGGATCTTGAATGGTGGGTAGCTTATTCAAGATTGATAACGTTGTAGAATACTTGAGAGGAGGAGGGGATAGACCAATTTTTAGAGTATGTTGCTTAGTTGGAGTTGCTAATGTTGTAGATGACTTGAGAGGAGAAGGGGATGGACTAAGAGGAGGTTTCATTTATTTGGAATGGGTTGGATAGGCAAGACTCTTGACTGACCAAAGGAAAAATTACTAACTATGGAATGATGCTCATTAGATTATGGAAGGATTGGATTTAGCATCCCATTGGGATTTAGTAACTCAAGATGTACCGGGATGTTTTGAAGCAAATGAAATAAAACCCGATTCACAAGGTGCTTAATTTTTCATTGTAAAACATAGCAATCATTGTCATTATGTCCATTAGATTCTATGATAATTACAAAATGGGAGACCCTGATATTTGGTCAAGCCAATAAGGAGGGTAGCAATTAGTAGATGGCAAGTTGATCAACTGGTGATTGAGAAGTTGAGAAGAATATCATGTTCCTTAGCATTAGGATAAACTTGAGAGGTGTCAGTAATGGTAAGATTTGAGGTTCAATGATATAAGTACATGTAGGAAACATAGAAATAGAATTATATGTAGAAAACAGACTAGCATGGGCTTAAGAAGCATCCTTGAGATGTTAGATTTCAGCTTTAAAAGATGTAATCATTGTTTTCATAGCTTGAATTTTGTTTTGAAATAAAAATGTAAGACTTGAATGACATTTAAGTATGGGTTGATTGGATAGAGGATTAGGATTGATAGATATCATCAAATAGATGATCAAAAATGGCACTTACTTGTGAAGGCGTCATATTGGGAGATAGTGGACAAATTTACAAGGTATGCATCTTAAGTGTCTTAGAAAGAGTTATCATGAGCCATGAAAGAAGATCAAGTAGAATAGAAAAAATGAGGATCCGAATTGTTTGATCACTAATGGGATTCACCAAATAATTTAATAAAAAACTTAATTAAATCTAAATTTGCAGAGTCACTACTTAACCAAATGATGTATAAATTTTGAAATATAGAAATGACACAAGAAAACTAAGATATAAATATGAAACCCTAAGCAAAGAAGAGGAAGGAGACTTAGTTGATATTCACAATATGGAAATGATATTAGCAGGGAAGAAAGTGATGAACAGACTATGAAGAAGTGTCGTAAATACTCTGTAAATTCTACACTCACATGATAAGGTTGGACACGGGCTCCCACGACAAGACAGGGGAAGTGTCTAGGTGCTTGGAGCACTGCTTCTGGGTGCCTGTGACTACGTAAATACTCTAAACTTGATATTCTTCTATGTCGCAAGGTCATCGTTGTTGTTCCTGTTGATCACCTGATTTTCACACTATGAATCACCGAAGGTATCTGTAACCTACAAAATAGAAGTTCACCTGCACATACCCACAAACCACATCAAACCTAAAAATGAAAATGTAGAATGGGGAGTCATAACTGACCCCAACAGTCACCCGAGAGTGAACTTATGACTGAGCACTGCACTACATCTCAGACTCCATGTAGTTCTTTTGAGTTGTGTAGAAATTATGCCCTATGATGCCCTTGTGCAAGTTGCAGTTGATAGCAAGTTGTAGCTAGAATGTAGCAATGTAGTAGAATGTGTGGATGGAATTGAATAAACTTCTCCTTCCTATGTGTGTATGTAGAGTTGATGCAGTCCTTGTCCCTTGAATGAGATGTTAGATGGATGCCTTTATTTGCTTAAATTCCTTTTGGAATGCAAGATTAGGTGATGATAGTAATGCTTAGTGTTTGGTCCTTAATTTTTGTCACATAATTATGTATTTATATGATTCCCTTGTTTGTAATTTCTTAATTTACAACTGAGAAGTCTGACCCATAAGTGATAAAATATTCCCAAAAGATAAAAGAAACTCAAAAGAAATGAGTAAGGTGAAAAAAAGGTCAGGGGCAACAATAAGGGACAGGAGCATCTAGGTGCTTTTTTCCTAGTAGGGCGCTGGTGTTTGGAGCCATAAAAGATAAATAGGTAAAATACCGATTGGGTTGTATGGTGTGTAAGGCCAAATAGAAATAAAAAAACAAAGAAAAGAGGCCAAAGATAGTTCTCAAATACTAGTTTTCTCGCTTAGGAATCATATGAATGCTAGTATGTATTTAGGACCTAGAAATGTATCCAAGTGTGTAATTTTGTGTCTACACCACCATCCTTGTATTTGTCACGGAAGACCCACTTGCATCCAATTGGTTTACAACCTATTGGAGGATCAACCAACTTCCAAGTCCCATTTTTCACCAATGCTTCATACTCATCTCTCATGGATTTTCTCCAAGATTTATCCTTTTTAGATTGTTTGAAAATGGTGTGTTCTGAATCAAATGCAACATTGAGTTCTTATGTTGGAGGATCATTCAAGGTGAGCTATTCAATCTTGATTTGAATTTCTAGTGTGCATTTTTTGTTGGTTGTGTGGCTGCATGTGCACTTTTTGTGCTAGTTTTTCTAACTTCATTGGGACAAACATATTGCACATTTAGGCATCCATTTTTTTCTATGAACGTTTTGGTGCCTCAATATCATGATTTAAAGCTCCTTCACTTTGTGTTATGTGTTCTTGTTCCACTTGTCCATTTGCTAATGAACTTTCATTTTCTTCTTTAGGGGGAGTTTCAATCTCTATTATAGGATAGAATATGCAATCAAATGACTTTGAACTACATGTCCCCCCATTGTTTGGAATATACAAATTACTCTTCTTGGAGACATCAAACTTGGCATACTTCTCCAATTAACTCAATTAACGATTGATGATGGCCTCATCCTTTACAGTCTCACAAAAGATGACATCCCTTGTAATGAGGTGAATTTTTCACTCTTATCATCATAGAGTCAGTATGCCTTAAGAGGATTTACAATATCCAAAATGAATGCATTCATGACTATTGTGATCCAACATTATTCCTTTTCTCCTTTGGGTTCAATGCATAACGTGTGGATCCAAAAATTCTCCAAGATGACATATTGAAATCAAGATGACCACCTCTACATTTCATGCAGAGTCTTTGATTGAAGGGTTGTTGATGGTGATATGTTTCAGAGTTACACTATTTTTTGTGTTGTTTCTACCCAAAAGTGTAGATTCACCCCATTAAAATATAAAATTACACAAACCATATATTTATCATGGTTATGTTCACCTCTTAACTACTCCATTTTGTTGAGGAGTGTGAGGAGCTATGAGATCATGTTTGACCTCATTTTGCTTGAGATTGGATTCTAATGCATATTTGAAGTGTACTCACCACCGTTATTATTCATGTGTCTTAATGCATATTTGAGCTTCATTTTCCGCCCTGGCTCAAAAATTTTAAATGATTTGAAGCCTTCTTATTTTTATTTGAAGAAATATATCCATGTCATTTGGTTGTAGTGGTCAATGAACAACATAAAGTACTTATGACCACAAACTGATTGAATTGGAAGAAAACAAAAGTCGACATGGACCAACTACAACTTTTTATTTACTTTCCATTCTGGCTTCGTAAAAGGTCCTCTTGAGTGTTTAGCCAAAATGTGAGCTTCACACTTCTCATAATTTGTGGGCAAGGTGGGAAATCTTTTGATTGCATTCTTTTACAACATACAAATGCAATCATGATTTGAGTGCCCTAATCTTGCATGCCACAACATACTTGGAAACATTATGTATTCAACGAGATCAACAAAATTCCATGAAATAGTTGGCTCACCCCTCAGTTTTAAAAAAAATTCTTCCTCAAATCCAATTAGTACAGCTACAATGTCATTTCTCCTTTAGATATGGACCTTCCCATTGTCCAGCAAAATGGAGTGCCCTTGTTAGTGAATGAGCACCAAATACAAGAAGTTTACGTTCAATTAAGGTAGGTATTTTTAAGAATGAAATTTGGAAGCCCTTGACACTTGAATCTTATTGTCCCTTTGCCTCTTGGGCACATACTTGATCTATTTGTCAAGTATGTTGGATTACAACTTTTATTATGAAACTCGTCTAAAAAGTCCTTTCAAAAAGTCACGTGTTGAGTGGCTCCAATACCCAGGACCCAAGTATCAAACAAAGTTCTACTAAGAAATTATTTGCTTCATCGTATCTCAAAAGCACATATTCCCTGGTGAATTGAGTGGATTATGGTTCTTTAATGAGCTTATTTTCCTCTTTTTGTTTGTGATAAGCTTCAATCTTCTCCCATGAAGCCTTACACTCGTGAGCCTCATGGCTTCCTTTTTGCCACATTGTTTGCAGAAAAATTGTTTATCATTTTTTCCCATTGTAATTGTTATTTTTGCCTCCTTTACCCTTATTCTTCCCTTTTCCCTTAACACAATTTTTGGAAGACGAGGCCTTGGAGGAAGAACCCTTGAAAGAATTGCCTTTTTGATTGGCATAAGAAATGGTTTCTTGTATGTAAATTTTTTTTTCACTTTTGGCCAACTTTTCAACCATTTGATGAAATGTGAGTCCTTATTGATTGATTGATTGTAAATACTCCGGGTAGGTTGAATATGTAGGAAGAAGGGATTTTATGAATGTTTTCATTTATATATTAATTTTCACCCTGGTGGCTTCAACATCATGTTTGATGGTTATAAATTTTAAGGCCAGATTCATCACGTCACCATTTTTCAACTCAATATTGAACAACTTCAATTATAACTACATGAAATCCAACTTTGGGTGGGAATCGTACCATTCCCTCAACTTATTGAATGCTTCTCATGCAATGGCAAACACTTGAATGTAACGAAATATTTTTGCATCAATTGAAGCCCTCATTAAAGTCGATGCTTTCAAATTCTTTTGCTTCCATATATTGGCTTTATTTTCTTCTATAGGTGGTGTTGGATTTGTGTCCCCATCACAAATTTTGAACCATAAATCATTGAAGATAAGTGTGTTCTCCACTTTCCGAGACCACTTTAACTAGGTATCTTTTCTAGTCAAATTTGTGCCAATAATTGATTTTATTGAATTTATTTTATACTGGGTAGATGGAGGGGTTCCTTATCACTCCAGTACGTTACATTTTTGATACACCAAACCTTTCGGTATACCTACCCTTCCTATATACTCATTGATATGTGGAAAAAGCTCACCCTTTTGATATACTCGTCAATACATAAAAGAGGTGTTAAGCTATGTGAGAGCATAATGATACGTGGTACCTAAGTAGTATGTGTAATGGATTAGTTGTGTTAATGACACTTGGTTAACAAGAAAACCTCATATATTGGTGTAACAACATTATATACTCGATTTTTCCTATTTTTAGTATTGACGTATATACTCGTCGATACATGTAAGAAGTTCACCCTTTCAATATACACGTTAATCCATGAAAGAGGTGGTAAGCTACGTGAGAGAAGAATGGTACATGGTACCAAAGCAGTATGTTTAAAGGATTTGTTGTGT